>VXBI01024179.1:1626155-1930729 GCA_013397375.1 Toxostoma redivivum
CCCAAAAAAAAAAAAGAGACACTGTTGGAAAATAATGACATCTGGAAAATGCATTATATCCAAATTTCAGGTCAGAGTAACATGAAGAACAACAAAGAAGTTTTTTCATCTCTAGTAGTATTGTTGTGATTTTGCCTCCTATTTTCATTGCTCCTTATGTAATGGTTGCAAGTGAATGAATGAAACTGCTTTCACTGAAAAAAAAATCAGCTCACATATATGAAATGTATCTGGAAATACAGAAAAATCTCTTGTTTTTCACACACAGCAGAAGCTGACTGTAAAAAGTTTATATTGGTATTCCAGAAAATCCACAAATGCTTATTAGAGGGTCCTTAATAACCTCTGACACTGCGAGCTCCTTCCTTGTCAGTGCTTTTATTTCCCTGTACGGCTCCACATTTCTAGTGGTATCTCTTGCATTTCTCTAAAACACAGATTATAAAATTTTTGGCTCACAGTCGAGTGACTTTCCATGACTGGCTCTCTTAGGCATTGCACAACACTGCATAATGAGAGCAGTAGAATTTATTATTATTATTAGAATGACAGAAGAGTAGAGATTATGAATCCAAGGGATATTGAGAAATTGGAAGGGTCATTTTGGGAGAGCAGAAACTTAATTTCTTGGTTTTAACAATACACAGTAATGAATAGAAGTATATCTGAAGCATTTCTATAACTTCCATGGTTATATAAAATTGGAGCCTCGTTCTGTAATTGTTTTTGGACAAGCATACACTCCTTGTAGTTTAAAACTCATATTGTTTTTTCTTACTTTTATTTTACTGGTCTTCTGATTTAAACAAAATAAAGAAAAAAACAGACCTTACAGGTTCTTTCTGACAAGCTGTCACACTTCATATAACATGCCACACATATGACATGTCAGTACATTTTAATTTGCTATTACTTTCACTTTAAGAAGCAGAAGATGTGTGGGATGAAAGAAGCCTCAAGAGTTTTAAATTAAGTCATCCACTACTATGAAATGTAGCAGTACCACCAGTGAAAGCAACAAAAAACTTGTCCTTGCTGTAAGTACCCTTTAGTTTAAACAGTTTATGGGATGTGAATGGGAAATTATTGAAGTGGAATAAATTTTTAATTCCCGGAATTATTTTCTGGAAGAATTACACAAATAATTATTCCTCTATTTTCCCTGCAAATTTTGGTTTCTCCACAATATTTCTAGAAATTTTCAGAAGCCACATAACAACTATCATCCTGCGCACTCTTTTCCCAACTCCTTTCCTCCTTTTATAGGAAATTAAAGTAATTGAATTAATTTAGTAAACTTTAATTCTTACTTTTTAAAATGTGTTATGAATTAACAGGTATTAAGTTTTTTACATTCATCTAGACTACAGATTCCATGTATCATGCAATATTTGTCCTCAAGACAGAAAAATGCTAGCAGTCACTGAATTACTGCCTATGTACTTATTAAGTGAGCATGAACAAGCTGCTAAAAAAAGTGGTCACCTAAAATGTGACCTTGTCAGTCTTCTTAAAGAAGATAGGTTTAAAAATTGCTAAATTAGATGCTATCTCAGAAGAAAATGGAAAAAAATAGAACAAAGGGAAACAGGCTCTGCATTCCTCAAGATGTTCCAGTATTGGAATATGTTTTTAATATTGTTGTTCCAAATACAAATGAAAAGCTGAAAAGTTTTTAAATATTTTTCTATATAGCAATGTGCATAATAACAAAATTACAAAGTTCCAAGAAAATTAATCAGAAATATTTCAAAATATTTTGCTTCAAAAATTTTGAGTTAGTTTATTATTAAATTAAGTTTCAGAAGAGCTCTTTTGTTTGGTGTCCTGTTGTCTGTATTTTTCTTCTGTGGGCATTTTCCTTGGCCCAAGGGTGTTTCCCCTTATGCATTTCCAGTCATATGATGCCTGTGACACACTACTTTGTTTGGTTATAGGTGAATCACAGCTGCACTGAGGTAATACTCCAGGAAGTTCTGCCCTCAGAGAACAGCACAGCCCTGAAACCTTACAAAGCATGGGGCCAAGACAAAATTCACAAATATTTGCCCACCCAAATGGAAAAAATCTGCTTTTGTTTTTCTAGTAGATAATACAAGTTCAGCAAAATTGGATTTATCAAAATTTTTGTCTTTTTACTAACTTCATTTTACATGAGAGGATAAATATTTCTAATGGGAAAACATCAGAATAATATTGAACAAGGGAACAAGAGAATTTTTTTCTGCTAGTATTATGAAGTTTTTTACAATGAACTCAAGAAAACTATGGCCAAAGTAAAGCTTACAAAATCATGATTTATGAAAAATTGGGCAAGAGGAGAAAGGAAAAAACCCCAAACACCCCAAAATCCCCAAAAGTAATGAAAATATGATCCTGCAGTTAAAAAAGGAACAAAGCATCCTAGATAATATCCCTCAAAGTCTTTTCAGTCAGCAGAGGCTGCAGAGAAGTTCTGGCAGAGATACTTGGCATTATTCAGCACAGTCATTTGTACTGAGTCATTAGTCAATGAAGTTCAGAATCGGACATCTTCCTAGAACTCTGTATAAGACCATGATTTTCGGGGGGAAAATGAAATAAATTTGAGTATTCATATATATATTTATACGACAGGGAAAAATGGAAAGCTAAATTCATTTTAAAATGGTACAGCAATGTACCATATATAATATGGATGCTGCTTCCTTGGTGCAAAATAATAAGCAGCAAACTTCTTTTTATTCTATACTTGTTTTGGATGATAAAAGATAATTATCTAAGATCAACCATGCCTGTTCAGATCAATAGTGCACCTAACCCAGTATGCTATTGCATAAAGTGTTCAAAAGTTAATTTTTCAAGAAGAGTTTAAAAACAGAGAAACAGAATAGTCATACTTTGCTGCAGTGGCCTCCCAGCTGCAAAAATCCATCTATGAGCCTGAAGGGATGGTTTAGTATTTTTTCTGCCTAGATAGAGTTCACTTTCATGAATTTGCTTCATTTTGAAAGACTCACAAAAGCAGTCAGATTGGAAGGGACCACAGTGAGTCATCTGGTCCAGCCTCCCTGCTCAGGAAGAGCCATCCCAGAGCACATGGCACAGGATTGCATCCAGATGGCTCTGGAATATCCTTCACTTGACTAATGCAAGTTTTAATATCTACAACACTCTGAAACATGAAGTTCCCCAGCTTAACCCCTCTTGTGTAAAGAAGCATTTTTTAAACACCTGCCAGTTGCTGTTTCATGTGACGGCCTCCTCTGTGGGGAAGGATGATGGACAGCCACTCTATTCATCCTGTTTCCTAGGGGAAATCTTTCAGATGCCATATCAACTCAATACACATCAGCACAGTAACAGCATAAAACTTGCTTAACCTGCACAAATCAGGTGGTACCACACTGGACCCAACAAGGCTACAAAAGCCTGGTCTTGTCTAATTATCAATACCAGTCAATATGAACGCAGGAATGCTTTCCCTGACCATACCTGTCGCTGGTTTTCTGTCTCTAGTCTCAGTCTGGCTTCCACACATCTTCTGGTCTCCAGGAAGGCTTGACGCTGTGCTCTGTCTGATAGGTAGCTAATGAAGATTCCTGCAGTGTTCATACACATAAATAACACTGCCTGAGCTGCAATCTGCAATGAACAACAAACAGGATTTGATTAGACAGGAGAAGCAAAAATATCTGCTTAAAAAAATGAAAGAGACGAAGATAGCTTTGTAGGCTGCAAAAATAGCAGTTAGGAAAGTTTGCATAAAAGAATGTCTTGGATCTTAAGTAAAGACATCAACTTTGTAAATTGTCTCTGCCTTGAGGATGAGATATGCAGTATTTGGGGGCATTAAACTCTGATTGAACCACAAATTATATTTCCAAAAATTGACTCACAGAGCTCTAGCCAGGAATGATTACAAATGTAATTAACAATTTGTTTTTGCACTGCCTCTTCTGCAGGAACAACTTTGTGATTTGTTCCATGGCTTTAGCTTGGGAAGCAAGCCATATTAAGGAAAACAAAGATTGTCAGTTAGCTAAGAATTAATATCAGTGATAATAGTTATTGTATTATTATCAACCAAATAAAATACATTCATTTTCAGCTGATGCCAAAGCACAGATTTGCACAATCTGAATTCTGAACTATTCAACAGGGGAATCTGAAAGGATAAGCAAATTCTTGCACATCCAGTGCCTGTTTACACAGACCTTTTCTTTGTTGAAGTTACATAAGAGCTGAACTTGCTTTCCTTGTAGAAGCTGCTTCACAGCTTCTTCTGTTTCCATATGAACTCAAGAGAGGCAAATGGGTGTGGATCCTTGGATGGTGTAAATTTCAGTGGATTATTTATCTGTCATCAACCTCTCTCTGCTCTTCCTGTTTGTAAGGCAGGGCACACCAACACCATTGAAGTGAGGATTGGTTGCGAAAGTGAGTAAGAAACTGCACTAGAGACAGGACAAAGTTCTGCAGCCTCAGTACATTTATCCAATATCTCATTCTTGTTATTGAGATTTCAAGGGCTCTGATAGTTATGGGTGATACCTACAGGATCATAACAACACCAGAACAGCCACAAGGCAGATCAAGTGTTCATCATTCAGGCTACTCTCTCTGGTAGTGGAAAACAGAGAGTGCTTAGGCAGGAATAGAAGGATAAACAGTAGATAATGTGTAAAAAAAGTACAGCAAGCATTCAGTGATGTTTTGTCAAAACAGTTTTGAATGCTCCAGCAGTCTGTGATTGCAGAAAATTTTGGGATAGACATTGTGTTTTCTTACTATCATGATAATCAGTTTTCTTAAAATCCAAATGTTGTTTGTCTTAATAAAAAATTCCCTGATCTCATTGTGATGCTTTGACTCAGATCTGCAGGTCTCACTCCCCAGAGTCATGTGGGTTTGAAAGTGAGATCTGATATCAGACCAAAAGCATCTGGCACAAACTTCAGCTTTATGTATTCCCGTATTTCTGAATCTGGAGTGCTGTCCTACTATAGTACAGGGAATTAATTTGCAATTTATGTGCCGTGATTAAATAATAATGCATATCCTGGCTCCAGATGAAGTTTTGTTTAACCTTTTCCAGAAGCAGATGTCTAGACAAGGCTTGTGAGAAGTAGGGCATGATTAGCATTATCCTTGCATTTCCCTGTCTTCCAGGATCCTCTAAGCTACAGGTAGTATTCCCAGTGCACAACGTTTTCTGATGCTTTTCTCAAATGAATAGTACATTTGGCTCCTGTGCCACTCAATAATAAAGATTTTTTACAATTTACCTAGGTCCTTTGTGATAAAAATGTTTATTTTTGTTTCCTTTAATTTACAGTTTTATTATTTATTTGAGTGCTGCATCAAGTTTACAGTGAGTAACCATTTCCAATTAATTTGCTTGTCACCATTCCTGATTTTACTGACTTAAAACATAATCCCTTAATTTTACTTTTTAAAAGGAAGGAATTTGAGGCTCCTTAGTTGCTCTTCATGTGTCACTATTCTCCCTTTGCCCTTGCTACTTTTTTCCTGTTATTTACCATGCTTTGTTTTACTGGAGACATGTTGCCCTGGACCAGCCAGCTTCCCCTAGACACTCTCTGCCTTTGCTCCAAGATAAATCAGAGAAGGAAGTAACTTATTTGTGAGATAACTCTTTTCTGGTGCAAGCTACTAAGATGTGTATGATGAGCTGACATGAGATTGAGACTAGATCAGAACTAAATTGTTCAGCAGGACAACTGAAATCAGCTGTGGGAGGTTGGAGTCAACTTTTCAAACCTTTTTGACTGACTTTTAACTTTGTCCTGGACTGTAACTTCACACATTCTAGGAAAGTTAGGCAGTGAAAAAGAAAAAAAAAAGAAAATCCCTCCAGAGCATTTGAAAAGTGCATCTCAACAGTGAAAGCAGTGACAAGGTGGTCTCTTTAGCTTGCAAATAAATTTTCAATTTCCTCATAAGCCTTTCTCAGTCACCCATCTCTGCTAATGCTCAGGACTCGTTTCACTCACTTCAGCAATCTCCTTAGAAAAAAATGTAGTAGAATTTGCCTTTCAATTAGATTTCATGAGTACATAATTTGATTTGGACAAAGGGAATAATGGAAAACATGTTACAGGTAAAACAACAGCTATGAGTGGGCAGAACTGGCTTTTCTGGCACATGGCAGACTGATTGAAACAATTCCAAAGAGTAAAGCACTATGACTTGCAAGGCATACTGATCTGGGGCTCTTGTTTGTAAAAAGAATAGAAAAGATGTATAAGACTTGAGTCTCTCATTGCTGTTCCTTTTTTCTAGAGCTTACTGGGGGCAATTCCAGAAGTCTCAGAGGATTTTCTACAACCTGTCAAGGCTACAAACCAGGGTAAACTCTGTTTTTGAAGATGTACAGTTTCATATCTTTTTGACTGACCTGAAAATAATCAATGTTCACACAGTAGGGAAGCTGGGGCATAATGTGAAAAAATAAAATAGTTTCACAACATTTATAAGTCTATTTGTACCATGCACAGCACTTAAATAATGAACAGTAGTTGCACAGCAACTGATCATAAAAAGCCATGAGTGATATATTTTGATTTTAAATAGGGCTCTGTGGAGGTCTGCTTCTTGAATATTTAAAAATGCAAAGAAGGTATCCTTCACCACACTGCTTGGGAATATGTCTGTAAAAGGATCATCACTGTCCCTGCTGAACCTGCAGCTACACATAATCACATAATAGGATGAAAAGAGCTAAAGGAAGTTACTTGACAAGATCACTGAGGCAGTGGAATCACAGAATCACAGAGTCATCAAGGTTGGAAGAGATCTTCAAGGTAATCCATTCCAAGCATCAACCCAGCAGCACCATAATCACCCTTAAATGAAATCCCAGGGTTCCACATCTAGATGCCTCTTGAGCGATTACAGACTGCACCACCTCCCTGGTCAACTTATTCCAAAGCCTGACTACTCCTTCAGAGAGAATTTTGTTTCTAATGTCTAATCCTGGCACAATTTACAGCCATTTCCTTTTGTCCTCTCACTTGAGATGTGTCAGAAGAGACTGACACTCATCTCACTAAAGCCTCCACTCATGTAGTTGTAGAAATCAATGAGGTGCCCCTGAGTGTTCTCTCCTCCAGATGAAACAACCCCTGTTCTCTCAGTCACTTCTCACAGGACATGTTTTCCAGACCCTTCACCAGTTTCATTGCCCTCCTTTGGACATGCTCCAGCACCCCAATGTCCTTTTGGAAGTGAGGACCCCAAGAAGCAGCAGCCATTAAAATTCTTACTCCAAAACTCTGCTCTTCATTTCTCATAGGATATTAGTTCACATAGAAATCACTTGTCAAATAAATTGTCATTTATAAAGTGTCCTCCATACAGGCACCTCAGAATCCTTTGTAATATCATTATGAACACCAGCAAAAAACAACGGATATGAAAGGAGAGGATGCAAGTCAAACAAGTGACCTTAGTTTAAATTTGATAGAACACATTAATTGAAATAACATCATTTTAATCTTCGACTCATATGAAAAAAAGGCTTTGCCAAGATAGCTGAAACCAAGAAAACATTTTGAGTTGATTTGGGAACCACCAGGTTTCAAAGAAACAATTAATAGGCCTCGGACACAGCTCATCAGAGAAGAAGTGATAATCAAAGTAGATACAGCATAGTAATGCAAGAGAACAGGAAAAGGAAAATTCATTGAAAAGATGGTAAAGTAATTCCCAAGTCTGTTGTGAAGTGGTAGGAAATCAGCTACAGACATCTTTCAAGGCAGAGCTGAATCTAGTTCAGGAAGCAGGAATTTCAGAAGGGTACAGGTGAGATACTGGGCTAAGCATAACAACAGTTTTTGGGCATTTCTGCTATTAAGAGCATGTAATTGAATTGGCCTTTCTTAGGAGTTCACACAGAATCTTGTGAGCTTGAATGACTGGAACCAAGTTAAAGAAAGTTTAGCAAAGGTCAGAGGTTTCAGGACTTCGAAAATCATAACTGAACTGTGTTTTAGTTTTACCATGACTTTCTTTTTCTGAAATGCACAGTTACCCATCAGGGAATTTAGAGCCATAAGGCCGGCCATTAACAGGCATTTATGGAGCATATAGTGATTGACTGAGTTCAGCACTTCCAAAGAGCAGATAACCTGAGGAAAAGTGAATGTTTATATACATTCAACAAACCAAATGGATTGGAAACATGGTGATTAACAGATGGCCTTAAAAAATTGTAACTGATGCAGGCAATCTTCATAATGAAGTTGAAAAAACAACAGCATATATCCACATGGAAAGCACAGTGGAGGCAGAAGAAAGCTGACTAAATTTACAAATTATTCTGAAATCCAGGAGGACAGTGAACTTGTTTGTTACTACCTCAAGTGCAGGAATACACTCTAGAATGTTTAGCAGAAATAAACCTCTTCAGCAGGCAATTTTTTTCTGCCACATAGAAACAGAATAGTGTTGGGGCTGATGTCACCCAAACATATGTGAAAAGTAAAGAAATGATTTTCAATGTAATCTCCAGCTGGACATGCTCAGGGCTTTAGCAACAGAATAGAGCATTTCTTGTCTGTTTTGGAAAAGCCAGGAAAGTAAACTTGTGCTTCTTAAAGACTGTTTTCAGCATATGCCACATAAAGAACTGGTTGCTATGGTGATTATTATTGGATAATTAAGTTTGGAGAAGCATTTTGATTCTTCATTAGTTATTTAACTAAAAATAGAAGTTCATCACAAGGCTGTTTTTTGTAATTAAAATGTCTCAGAAAACGCTCTCTCCGTTCTTGATCACTGTCTTGCTTGGGTTATTTGAGGGAAAATAAGATGCTTGTATAGGAACTTATCACAGGAATGGACTGAGAGTTGCACAAGAAGACCAAAATGCTCTACTCACTAAAACAGGAACATCTGGCAGCACAGACTCTACTGCTCTCTCACTACTGGGCTGCACAAAGCCTCTATCTCCCACTGAGAGTATGATTTTATGAATCAAAGCTAGTAAGTACCTGTTTCTCTGTACTGCCTCATGCCCACCTTGATCCCTCAGTACAGCTTCCCCTTTGTCGTGCCAGATCAATTATTTGTGGGACCATACTGTGAACTATATCAGGGAACTTATCCAACTTAAAAAACAAACATTTGGTGTTGGCAGTGATTTTCCTATCTAGAGCAATCGTCTGATTAAGTTCACAGCACAGCCTCCACAGGAAGAGGAAGCATGTGAACATTCATAGCTGGCACTGCTGCCAGCTCATTAAATGGAAATCATTGCAGCCTTACTGCTAAATCACCTTGTAAAGAGTGTTCTTACTCCTAAGGTTCACTCATTCTGACTTCTCCTGGGTCCAACTGCTAAATTCCCCTGGCTATGATAAGAGGGAGTTTTGTTTGTTTAATTTGTGGGTGCTTCTTCATTAACTTTTATTGGAAACCAATCTGGCCCACAAAGGTGCCCAAACTGCTGCCACAACTTTCCAGAAAACTCATGTATCCCTGATCCTCTCTATTTTCCAATGCATAAGTGCAACAGATGTTTAATTCCTACTCACAGCTGGAGTGAGTGCTACTCTTTGATCTACATACCTGTAGTTCACAGAAAGGCAGAAATATACCATACCCCTAGGAAGGTAGGGATGGAGAATAGCATAATATTTATTTATGGTAAAGTTAGACAAGCACAGAATATGATGGCTAAAAAGAGCTTTACCCCACCCACCCTTGATTTGCTACATGAGAAAGAAGCCATTTGTACCAGTCTCACCATCTGATTTCATGTTTAGAACTGAATTTTGTGATTCAGCTGTGCATGGGTCCCTTGGGAACATTGGCTGATTCTTCAAAAACTCTGATCTTATTTATGCCTTTAGGAGAGCTGAGATATTTTAAGAAGGTTGATCTTGCTACTTCCAGAGCCATCATCAGAGGACTTCACTGTGTACTTAGGAGCAGTCTGGCCTTTAAGATGCATGAAATGTGCAGCCTGCAAGCAGGTTGGCCCTATCCAAATATAGGGTGTGCCACAAAAAAATTATTAGATTGCCTTCAATGAAAACAACTGGTTTCAGACAGAGTTTTCTCCGTCCTGCTGCAGAATATCCTACCACAAATTTTTGTCCTGTTAGTGATTTAGAAAACAAAAACTGTTTTCCCTCTGAACAATGACAAGTTTGCATAAAATCAACTGTTCTAGTTCAAGATAGTATTTGAAAATATGTATCTTTAATATTCAGAACAGCACTGCAATTTGCTATTAGAAAGAATAGCTGTAACCTTTTTTGTTCTTCCTTCCACTGAATCCACTAGTAATGTAAAAAATTGATTGTCTGATTAAGTTGCTTATAAATAGCTAAAGCCACACAAATTTGGTAAGTCAGCTACTAACTATGGCAAAACTTTTGCAACATGGAGTGGTACAAGAGATATTCCAAGAAAATCATATCAATCATATAGTATCATAGTCATACCATATATCATATCAGCCACATAAGGACTGACATAACTGAGGGATGTAAAGAGGCAGTCAAGCAGATATATAACCCTGCTCATGCCATTGAGCAGCCCCAAAGTTTCAACACATCTCCTCTGAGTCCCCTTGAATTTGTCTAAAATTTAGTGTTCAGGAATGATTTTAATAGTTATAATAAAAAATTATATTCTGGGACTTTGGATAATCTTTTTTTGGTGCTTTTTTTTTATAGATGCTAAAATGACTAGATGTGCCTGGGACAATGTCAGTGGCAGGGTCATAGCCCATGCATACAGGGGAATGAACAGGGATAGGAAAATGACTCAAGTTTTAGAAAATGTTTTCCATGGCTATAAGGTATTTAGCTGAACTCTCTGACCTTTACCTAGGAACTGATCCTGAACTATGTAATGAATTCTGGTGATCACATCTCCAGTTCACTGAGCAGCACAGTGCCCTTTTGTCATCATTTTGTATACAGGATGCTGTCACCTCCAGATATCTGAAATGTTCCCATTTAGAAAAAAACAAATCTTATCTTTTTGACCTGAATAATTTCTTCATTCAGTGTTTTTGTGTGTTAGTTAGGTACCTTTTCCCTCTACTTTTAAACAGCTGTATTGGAGGGCAATTACCGGGAGAAATCTAAAGCCAAATCTTCCAGACATAATTATTTCATTGCCAAAATCATGACTTCATTTGGTGTGTTTATAAGTCAACATAAAGGGCTCAGACAGGAATCTCTTCTCTTCTCCAAATATATGTGACCTTGAAACCACAGCACATGTACTACAGAAATCCTTTAAATTACCTGTGCTGTCTTACCAGGAGTAGATCCTGCAATAACACACAAAAAAATGAGGCACAGCACAACATCCTGTGCAATAGAGAGCACTGGAAGCAGCCTGTGGCAGTCAGGGGAAATTAGGGAACAAAGAGATAGTATTTCCCATTTCATTGCTCAGAAGGGAGTGCAAAGCAGCTGTTTCTTTTCCATATTTCAGACTAACAATGGTCTGTCTGACTCTGAAATTTTCCCTATACTTTTCTATTGCCAGTGACAATAAATTGGGAGGAGCTGTTGATCCCTTGAAGGCAGAGAGACCCTGCAGATCGACCTGGACATATTGAAGAGATGGGCAATCATCAACTGCATGAAGTTTAAGAAAAACAAGTACTTGGTTCTGCACCTGGGACAGGGCTGTGGAAAAGGACCTGGAGTCCTGTTTGTTGGCAAGTTGATGGCAAGTTGAACATGAGTCAGAAGTGCCCTGGCAGCCAGGAGGGCCAAGGGGGACATCAAGCACAGCATGGCCAGCTGGGCAAGGGAGGGGATTGTGCTGCTCTGCTCTGGGGCAGCCTCACCTCAAGCCCTGTGTGCTGTTTTGGGCACCAGAGATAATAACAAGGTATAAAGCTATTAGAAAATGTTCAAAGGGAGGTTATGGAGATGGTGAAGGACCTAGAGAGGAAGACATATAAGGAGCAGCTGAAATTACTTGAGGAGACTGAGGGGAGATGTGATCACAGTTTGCAGTTTCCTCATGAAGGGAAGCAGAGGGGCAGGCACTGATCTCATCACTCTCCTGCCCAGGAACAGGACCTGAGGGAATGACCTGAAGCTGTGTCAGGGGAGGTTCAGATTGGATATTAGGAAAAGGTTCTTTATCCAGAGGGTGCTTGGACACTGGAACAGGCTCTCCAGAGGAGTGGTCACAGCACCAGCCTGACAGAGCTCAACGAGCATTTGGACAACGTTCTCAGGCACATGGTGTGACTGCTGGAGTTGTCCTGTGCAGAGCAAGGAGCTACACTTCAATGGTCCTTGAGGGTCCCTTCCAACTCAGGAAATTCTATGAGTCTATGCAGAAGTTGTCCTCCCATACAAGCTGCATATTTATTCTTCAAAACAAATATCAAAGTAATTATGTTCAAAAGGAGCCACATTCCATTTAAAGCTGCTTGACAAATAAATTGCTTTAACTAAAAGTTACGACATCTAAACAAAGATTTACAGGAAATTAATCTGAAATGGAGAAGTACATCCATGACTTCCTGGATACCAAGAATTAAAATTAATGCCTGTGGTTTTTTTTGAAGCAACCCTTACAAAATATTATTTTTTCCCCTTGCATTACATACATGGATATCTGAGTTATAAATATCTCCCGGCAGAAATGTACCAGTATTTGAGGACCAAGCATTAAACATCATCTCACTGACAAAAAACTCTAGCTGTTACCTCATCTGAAAAAGTCTGAGAGCACCACTGAGTTTAGGATGAGCCTGGACAACCTAAAACTAGGATGCCTAAAGTAAAAGTCACTTCAGGAAATTTTCTTCAAATTATTACAATAGTTTTACCTAAGTGCCAGATGCCAGACAGCCAAAGCAGAAGAAATCCGAGTAGATCCTTTATTAGATTATGCCACCAATCAGGAGTAATGGAAGAAAAATTTTAAAAACCGACATCATAGCTGTTTTACAGCATTGGAAAGAGTTTCACTACATTTTAAGGAGAAGAGAATTATGTAGTGTGCATTTCTGCTAAGCGTTCTTGGGGTGTTGGTCTGCACAGCTGTTTTTATTGCTCTGGATAATGGCTCTTATCCAAAGTAAGATGTCAAAAAGGGTGACCAATAATTATGTTTGTAGGGGTGACAGCTGTTCATCTTTTCTGGCATATCTCATTACTCTTTTCATCTGATGAATTGTATTTGTGTCCCAGAAATTACCTGCAGGACATATTCCATGTCTCTTCCCACTGGAACTGGCAATTGTTATAATTTGTGTGCAGGTGACCCTGCCTTGGTGCGTTCTACAGAGCTCTAACAGCAAGAGAAGCTTTTCATTGTTCTTCCTAGTTATGTTAGGCCATGTTGCATGTATTTTCCTCTGAATTACCAAGCTATGGCCATAGGACAAAGAAAGAAGCAAGATTCTGCAAACCATTTTTCCCTTTTGGTATTACAACGGACAAAATAAAGTAATAGCAAAATGTAATGATCTTAAATTACTCTTGAACTCTTTATCAAGAAATAGACAACCTTATGAAATCCACTCTAGTCTGTATCTAGAGTGAGACTAATACCTATTAAAAAGTGAATTGCTTTAACTGAAATAGTACTGAGAATACTGGTAATGAAAAATACACGAGGGATATCACAATGTTGAGTGTCCGTTTCCAAACAAGCCTTGGCCTTCAAAATGTGCTTGTATTCTGATGGGATGCTCTACTAATTACCTGCGTGTGTTAATCAGTGATACCTGCTGGTAAACAGACCATCCCTTACAGCTGTTCTTTTTTAAAACTACTCAAAAAAAACCACCCCACAATACAGTGATGGAATTAAATGTTCTTTACACTTTATTATTTTTTACAGCGGGCCAGCCTCAAGGCTACTATTGCCCCACAATTTCACCAGTAAGTACCTGTCATTTTGCCTGGGTGTCACTGGTGATGGAGTTTGCCCCTTGAATTTACAGCTGATTGATGTGTGAGACAACTAGAATCCAATTAGAGACCCCAGATAAGGTTTTAGCTTGTCTAGACCAGAAATATTATGGAAAATATCTTTTCTCTCCTAATTTTCCTGTTCCAAATTTCCAAATCATGGCTGCTCTGCTTCCATTTAAAATTATTTTTTGAAAAGTGACCAGAAAGCTCCAATAAAAGCAATTGATATTCCTGTCTTTATTTCTTTTTCCCCTTTGGGATCTCCTTTTGCTGCCAATTGTGATTATCTGAAAACCAGGAAAAGACATAACTCAACAATTCCATTTTTAGAGTCCTTTCATAACAAAACCTTGATAACCCTCAAAACAATAAAATAACCCCCATACACCTATTTTCTTAGCTCTCCCTATTGAGCTGTAAACATGAGACCTATACTTCAGAGAAGTATAGGGGATAATAGAAGAAGTAGTTGTAGTCTGACTTCAGTGTACATAGAATTTTAGGCATCCTTAACCACACTGAGAGCCAGTGGTAAGACCTTGGGAGACTTCAAGAATTGGAGAGCCCATGAAGACATGGATGCAAGGAAAGCTTTAGAATGACTGAGGATTTGTAATAGGGCCCAGGAGACTTTGACCTACAGGGCTGAACTGAATACATCTTAGGCACAGTAGAAGACATCCTTGAGTAGAGTCACTCAAGGTTAAACAGGAATTTTATTGATATCTAATGTTATTTGATATTTTTTTTTAAATTCTGCTTTATCTCAAGTTTTTTAAACTATCATTTAGGAGATATCCTGGATAGAAAACAGGGAAAGTACATAGGAGCAAATGGAAATGTCCCAGACAAAAGCCATGAGAGGTTACAACATTCCAGACCAGCTGGATTAAAGCTTTATCTCAGAGAGTTAGGCAAGGACAAACATTTTCCTTTGTGAAACCTGTGGGTGTTGTTCTGCTATTAGTCATGGTGAACGCTTCAGTGTGGTGAGCTAGAAGAAGTCAAACTGACATCAAAAGTACAGAGAGTGCTGTGGGAAAGAGTTGATTCAGTTCTTGGCTGTCAGAATATACCAGAGACAAATAATGAAGGATTAGGCTTCTCCTGACACTTTGCTAGCAGAGAAGACATATAGTGCAGGATTCGTTTTGCACTGACAGTGGTGTGATTTAAGGCTAATTCCTTTGAAGGCAGTGACTTCTGGTTTAAAACAAGGATGGGATTAACATCAAACCCTGATATTTACCATGAGCCAAGTTCTCCTTGCCTGACAATACAAGCCATGCCTTTGTTTTCTCTGCTTGTATAAGCATGAGAAACAGAAACTGGACTGTTCATGGAATATTAAATAAATGACGCAAAGCAAAACAACCTCTGTCTCTGATGTTGAATAATGAATCCTGCTGATACAAAGAAAGCTGCTGGAGACTGTTAAAACTTGATGGGCATAAAATAACAAGAGAAGCCTCTCAGATGATTTACATCAGGACAAGGTTTGATGTGTACAGGGTTTGATACAATGCACAGCCATGAATGGTGTGGACATTTTTGCAGTTTGGGTTGTGTAAAGGCACCCACTCAGGAGCAAGGTCAGTCTTTACCTGCTCACATAGAAGCTGATTGTCTTCAAAAGGAAATTTTCTTGGGCAAAGCAGTGTTTGGTCTTAGTGAGTATTTAGCTCACAGATTTAATATTTAAGTCAATATCACAGCAGTCAGGATACATAAATATTGTGCTCTTAGGATCACTCAGCAGACCAGTGCTTGAAAAGAAATTGGGTGCTGTTTTGGACATGCCAGTGCATGAATACCAAGGCTGATGGCGCTGTGGTTTTGGCACAAAAAGCATCCCATAATTTCAGCTAAGAATTAGATGATAAAGTTGATTTCTTACTGGAATTTGAGGCAGGGGAGAGAACATTACTTCTGGGTTTTAAAAAAGAAAACCAAAGACAATCAGTTTTATAAACTGATCTTCCTACTGGTTAATATTTTTTGAAAGACAGACAGTTCTAGTAGTTAAATTATGAAAGGGTTGAAGGAGAAAAGCCACAGATAATGACAGGGTGACACACTTCATTGAGTTTAACACTTGATCCAGATCTCCATCTGTTTGATGGAAATATTCATCTTGGCCCTGATGATTTTTTAAGCAGTGTCTTCCAACAATCTTGACCTTTTAGATATCAGAACATGAGTAAAGCAAAGCATTTCAGATATCCTAAGGAATTGCTTATGGCTCCTTGATAACAGTTTGAATACTGGTTTTCCTACAAGGATGAAATCAGCTCTTACTGCACAGGTTCTGCTGCTCAGCCAGTTAGCATTGATCAGATTGTTTCAAACTGAAAAAAAAGACATTTTCGGTTCTTAAAGTAAAGCAAGGCCTCAGCCAAGCTCCATTGTTCAAGTTATCTTCTTCTTTTTTAGATAATGTGGTGCTGAAAGCAAGTAAAGCCATGTCTGTAGACCGCATTATGAACTCACTAGCTCTTGATATAAAGCTTATATCTCACGGCTGACACTGTACAGTAAGTGTGTAACCTATATTAATTCTAGGTTAAAAAAAGAAAAGTTCAAATGAATTCTCCATGTTATCATCCTCATGAATATTCACATCCATTTGTTAAAGTCAGCATGATTAATCATAATATGAATACAAGCCTAACATATTTTTCCAATGTGTAAACCACATTTTTACCACTGTGTAGTAGTATCAAAAGCAATTTTACCATTGTCTAGTAGTATCATAAATTACTTTTTCCAGGCATTTTGGTCTTTCTTACCTTCTGACATGTTCCTATATTGTATTTTATACAATGAGTTAATAAAAAAGACAAAGACCAGTTATTATTTTAAGGAGAAAAATATTAATTATAAAAGTAGAACACTGTGACTAAATACCTCACAGAATTATATTAAAAGTAGAAATATTAGGGAACAATATCTGGAGAAAAGCAACACAAATATGGAAAACCAGAACAGTTTTATGAAGTGTTAATTAAAAAAAATTTTAAAAAAAGTGTGTTCCTATGTTAGAATTTTCAGTTCTTGGCAGAATCTGAAAAACAACCTCAAACTCCACCCTCATATCTTTTACATTTCCCTAGCAAGTAGTAAAACAGTGCAACTGCTGCATTTCTAAAAAACTCAGATTTTTAGGTGTGGAAATGGTTTTCTTAGGTTGGTACATGTCTGGTGGCCCCCAGAAGGGAAAATGTGGCTACGCACAGATATTTAAGATTCAGAACTGTCTTGGGGTGACTGTATGATGCCTGTATCCCCAAATCGTCTGTTCTGTTGGTGTTGAATATTAAATTCTGCAACTTTAAGACTGATTCCAGGAGTGAAGCAGGGGGAAAGAAGAAGTGCAGGGTTTGTTATCAGAGACTGCACCAGCTCCCCCGCATTCCTGCTGGCTCTGTGTTGTCTGCGGTGGACAGCAAGGGAGAGCTCTCTTTTGCTCTGGGTTGGTTCTTCTGGCTAGCTGAGGCAGAGAAGCTCCCTGGATTGCTTTTTTCTCCTTTTCCTTTTTTTCCTGGAACTGTTTTGAACCTGCTCTGGACTGAAAACTTAGAAAGAGCACCAGGAGCTCACACCTGTGGCCCACCAGGCCTGGCCTGGGCCGTGGCATTTCCCAGCACCGGAGGGACTGAGAACAGCCTGAGTGAGCCGGGCAGCCCACGGGAAGAACTCTTCTGATCCTGTCATCTCTTCAGAGTGGCAAGAGGTTTTGGCTGTTTGGTATTGTTCAATTTTGTGCTGGGAGGTGTGTTGCCTGTTGAATAAACAGTTCTGTTTCTTTTTCCACTTCTCTCCAAGGAAATTTTTTTTTCCTGAGCCGACTGGGGGAGGGATTGCTTGGATTGTTTTTTTTTTCCCCCCTTCCCTGGAGGGACCCCATTCAGAGGTTTCCTCCCAAATTTGCTCTAAACCAGGACAAGAACACACCTGCAGCATGTGGGAAGCATGTGGCAGTCCTCAGCTTCAAGTTCAACTGGAAAACTGAAATGGAAGAGTCATGGCCACTCAGAGCTGCAGATTCCCTCCTCTGGGAGGTGTCAGCTCCTGCTGACCTCAGTATTTAATAAAAACTCTTTCCTGAATAACAAGGCATCACTCATCTGCAGGATTTGAAATTGTGAGATGGTAGCTCAGGAGCTAGTCCAGTCAGGAACACAGCAATACCACTGCATTTGGATGGGATGATCCAGACATTTCTGGAAAAATGCATCCTAATCCATGCACTGTCAATGTTCACATCTTCAAAATTATTATTATGATAAAATCCCCTAGGATGTCCTACCTTTATCTACCACCTGACTTCCACTGAGAAGAACAAGAGTAACTGTATTTTGCCCACGTGTTTAATACCATCCTCTCCCTTGAACAAAAAATCCAGCATAATTTGCAAAGTATTCATTTTTCAAAGGGATTCCTGTATCTGGCAGGAGTAGAAATGGTTGTCTGAAAATATTTCATTAAAGTTGTTTGTATAATTACCCTGAACGGCTGCTATTGATTTTGTAGTCTGTAAATGAAAGCATTTTGCTGAAAGACTGAATCACATTTTACAACATGAAAAACTTCTTTGAAATATCCTGCCAAGGTCAGAGTTTATTGCCCTTGAAGAGAACATTAGCCACCAGGTTCCCTGAATTAAAATTGTCTGCTATTAAGGCCTTTTCGGTTATTGGAGAAGGAGGGGAATATTTTGTATCTCTTCCAAAGTAAAAGCCCGATTCCCTGATTGTGTCAGAGCAGAATGCTCAGCCCAAGTGAAGGAACTCTGTTCCTGAAGTGACAGAAAGCATCCTCAGGTCGAATGATCCTGGTGTCGGTGTCACACATGGAGAAACTTGGCAAGAGACAAGATGCTCCACGAGCATGTCCAGAATTTAGGATGGATGTAGATGCAAAGTTAGAGACAGACTTTTCCACCTCTTAATGATGCTCCAGCTACTCAGTAAACATTAATTAATCTCTATATTTACTTATGTATTCCTATACTGTTTCCATTATTTTCATGTGCACCACATATCTAGGAATAATCCTAAATAGTCCCAAAGATTTCTGAGACATATCTTTTAATGTACACAATTACTGAAATATTTGCTTAGAGCAGGAACAAGCAGGAGAATTCTTATTCTTTGTAATTAAGTGGCATATGCACATTTATACAATAGACAGAATCTAAAATAACACTACTCCTCTGAATACGTATATATATATACATGAAAATAAATAAATTAGAGCAGGTTAATGACATAAGATGAGGAAGATTAAAAATGAAGTAAAATGAGCTGTTGATGATATAAAAAATATTTTTCACTGGGCAAAAATAGCTCCTATTCAATCAACAGATTCACTCTTCTCTGGATTTTTGTCTTCAACATGACTTTATTGGCAGCACAGTCTCTCCACCAGTTGTTACTCTCATGGAAGAGACAATCAGATTCTGTAATTTTCTTGCACTACCAACAATATTATTGGCTAATATTTGATCCAACATATCTGTAGCAAACCACAAATATAAATACGTGAAGCTGTGGCATTTCAGGCTACATAATGAAAAATCACACTAGTCCATCAGCCTCAGGGCAGCAATCATTATATATAGGAAATGGTTTACTTCTTTTGAAACTGGGGGTGAGAGCACTTTGCATCATAGTCAAAATTAGGAGCAAGTGTCATTTAATTATAGAAAGCAGGGCATGAGAGGACCTTGATAAGTCACTTAACCCATGCTCCAGGGTCCTGGATATTACCTAAATCACTCTTAAAAATTGCTTCTCTAAACTGTTTAATTATACCTCAGGGTAAAGCCTTCCAAGCAAAATGAGGTTATTTAAGATATTGTCATTAGGTTGTTTTTTCAAGGTTTCTCCCACTATCTAATGTAACTATTCCTTAGAGTAACTCAACCCATCATCTCATGATTGCTCATAGATGAAACAAAGAACAATTCATTTGTTGTTCTCTGTAGCAGCCTCTTCCATATCTGAAGGTTGTCACAGCGGTCTCTCCTTTACTCTAGAGTAATCTATCCTGCAGAAGTAGTGAAAATAAGCAGGATCCACTGTGACTGAAAACAGTATGTTTAAAGATCATCAGTGCTTTCTTGGGAGAAGGTTAGTTTCTACTTTTATTATTTTTCAAGGATAGTATCTGTTGCTCAAAACTTTGTTCTAACTTTGATAGACCAACTGCCTGAGGGTAAACCTGCCTCCAGCTTTCTTTGGCTCTTAAGACTGCTGAGAAAGCCCTAGGGAGAATTTTTTTTTGCTCATAGAAAGACATGTAGGCTGGTAGAAAGATTACTAATATTGTTCAAACTCTTTAAACTCTTCTGCACACACCACAGAGATCTAGGGAGTGGAGACAGAATTGTTCCCCAAAACATGGAGTGAGCACATGCCTGATGTTTGCTGTAAGCTTGTGCTCTGGCAGTGCTTGAAGTCCCTAGATGGGGATGGGGAAAGCTACGTTGCTTCTTTGAACCATATGATGGTGATAAGACATAGAACAATTCTCATGAAAAAATGAGATTGATGACAAGTGATGGACTCTGTAATTTTAGGTTTATGGTTAAACTTGATGATCCAAAGTGTCTTTGTCAGCCTAAATGATTGCATAGTTCTATGACACAGGCCTGCAGGCAAGCCCCTCCCATGACTTGAGGCTAGAATGGACTGAAATATATGCAGAAGGCATGGCATGTGAACCAGCTCTCACCCTGTGATCACAGGAAGTGTGCCTGGCACATGACATTGTAACCATGTTCAGTCTGGATTCCCATGTTAGTTCTGCCCTCCAGATCCTCAGTAGATCTTTGTATTCTTGAAACAATACCTGTACTGCTATCACAGAATCAATGGGTTTGGAAAGGACTTCTGGAGATCATATTGTCAGATCTTCCTCAAAGCAGGACCACCTGCTAGTTTTTTAGGATCTTGTCCAGTCAGATTTGAATATCCCCAAGAATGAAGACTTCACAACGTCTCTAGGCAAGCTGTCATAGTACTCATTTACATTTAGAGTTAAAAGAAGGTATTTTTTTATGTTTAAGTGGAATTCACTGCATTTCAGTTCATGCACATTGACTATCATCCTGTCTCTGGGCACTGCTGAGAAAAGTTTTTCTCTGTCTCCTTACTTTAGAGTAATCTATTTATACATAATTATCAGATTACCACGCCCCACATACTCCTGTTCCTTCTCAGCTCCAGCCTGAGCAGTCCCAGCTCCCTCAGCCTTTTCTTGTTTGGCAGCTCTTCACAGCCCTTCTCTGGACTAACTCCAGTATGTCCGTGTGTCTCCTGTGCTGGACAGTCCTGCACGGGGCCTGGCACTCCAGATGTGTTTCAGGAGGACTGAACAGAGGGGAATTGCCTTCCTCAAACCCATGAGAATATTCTGCCTAAGGAGGCCATTGTCCTTCAGCCTGTTGTTTCCTGGTCAGTTTGGTGTCCACCAGTTCTCCAGGGTCTTCTCTGCAAGAGCTGCTTTCCAGCTGGTCAGCTCCCAGCCTGGCTATTCCTTCCTAGGTGCAGAATGTTGCATTTCCCTTCTGCGGAATGAAGCTGGGGAAGGGCCTGGAGCACAGGTGTGATGAGGAGCAGCTGAGGGAGCTGGGAGGGCTCAGCCTGCAGGAAAGAAAGGTCCTGGAGCACCTTATCACTCCTTACAACTCCCTGATAGGAGGCTGTAGACAGGTGTGGATCAGTCTCTTCTCTAGGTAGTAAGTGGCAGGAGAACAGGAAATAGCCTCAAGTTCTTCCAGAGAGATTTAGATTATATATTAGTAAAAATTATGTTACTGAAAGGGTGATCAGGCATTGGAGCAGGTTGCACAGGGAAGTGGTGGAGTCACCATCACTGAGACTGTCATGTGGCACTTGGGGTCAGGGTTTAGTGATGGGAACAGTGGTGGTGGATTAAGAGCTGGACTCAGTGATCTTAGAGGTCTTCTCCAACCTTAAGGATACTATGATTCCGTGACTCCATGATGGTCCTGTCAGTCCATTTCCCCCTTAGGTCCCTCTGAGGGGCAGCACTGTCATTTGGTGTATCAGTCACTCCTCCCAGTTTTGTGTTGTCTGCACATACGACTATTATACTCTGTTGAGTTGGGTGGGAGCTAGTGAGTCCCACAAGACACTCTTAAAACTACTTAAGTGGTTTAAAGAGCTTGTTGAGTGTTGAACTTCTCCTTCATTACCTTGTTATATTTTTAAGTTCCTAGATCACTTTGAAAAATGGGCTTTAGGCCAGATGATTATCCTGGGAATAATTTCTGTGACCACCTATCCTTCCATGTTTTGGAGACTACAAGTTTTTATACAAAGTCTGTAAGAAAATCTGTGTTTTTCCTGTGTATGTATGTGTTTATGATTTGGATTTTTTTATTATTTCTTTATTTGTAGGATGCTCTAGCATTTTCTTTATTCCTTGTCTGAGACTCCTTGAATTGTCATTCTGTAGTAAAGGGCACTAAGCTTTGACTAAACACCTTTCAAGTTCTCTTAAAATCTGCAGCTGCTGAATCCCTGTTGCTGTTAGCCAGAATATGACAGTTTGATTTCCAGATTATAATTTAATGATAGTAATTAGAAAAAACATCTCTTAATTAATGGTGTGCATCTTTTCCATTTTTAAATTGCACCTATAAACCATCTTCAGATATACACAAACTTTAGAGACATAGTAAATATTATTTTGACTTGCAAATGTAATTACTGAGCCTGAAAGTGTTACAAAAAAGGAACGAAGCATAAAATTTCACAGCACTGCTTTTGCTGAGTATTTGCATCATATAATAAAAATATATGTAAATCCATGAAGTGGCCTGAACTTTTAGAAATTTAAATATGAAATCTTACTAGATATATTTCCTTTAGTTAAAAAAAAATCCACCCTGCCAAATTACAGAAGCTTTGCATTGCAGAAGAAAACCAGAAGTGATCTTAAATCCTCTTCCTTCTTGTACACCATCATAAGTGTTTAATAAATTCACTTGGATAGACCATTTGTAAACTCAGTGTGGAAGTTAGCATGCTTTGGTGTCATGGGAAGCAATCTGGCCAGAAAAGTTCTGTTAACTGCTTGAAGATTGTTACCTTAACAATCTTTTGTCAAAGTCTAAGGGACATTGAACAACTTAAACTTATACCAATCTTTATGTATATGAGTTTTTCTTGAGTTTAAAATAATTGACATGTTAAGGTGCATTCCTTTTACACTTGTTCATCAAAGTCACATTGTCTTGAAGAGTTCTGTACTTTAAGCTTTTAGATTTTATTGTTTTGATTGTTGAAGAGATTTGAAGTAACTGAACGCTTGTGTTAGATAATCTATCATGCAGTGTTAGCAAAGAAGAGTGGCTGTCAGAAAATGTACCTTAAGAATAATGAGACACAAGTACATTTTTACAAGGAAGAAAGTAATAAGTCATTGAAAAATAATTTCTAAGCATGAAGAGCTATTGAAACTATAAGAAGATTAATGGAGACCTACCATCCTCTACCATCACATAGGAAATCGAAACACTTCATGTGTACTTCAGGCATTTCTTACAGCCTCTCAGGTGACTAATGGAATACAGCAGACTAAAGCAATTCCATTAGCACAAATTAAAAAAAAAGTAATAAATTCTTCTGTTCTTATTGTTGTTGGCAAACTGCTATTACTCTCAGGGTTGCAGAGAACATGTAAATTGTCATAGCATCACTCAGAGTGGCATTTGGCTACGTTTTGGAATATCAAGAAGTTTTACAGCAACTTGTAAAACTTGTGCAGCTCTTAGGCAAGTTTCATATGACTTAAGTTCTGCTTAAGTCTCAAAAAAGAATTTTCACTGGCTTCTCTCAAGGACCTTCAGATTCTGGAGGAATCTACTGTAAATGTCTCAGACCATTTTGACATATACTACACCCTTAATGTTTCAATAATAAGTTACTAAAAAGAATCATAGAATCTGTTCGGTTGAAAAGACCTCTAAGACCATCAAGTCCAACTGTTAACCCAGCACTGCTAAGCCCATCACTAAACCATGTCTCTAAGTGTCTCATCTACATGACTTTTAAATCCCTCCAGGGATGGTGACACCACCACTCCCGTGCACAGCCTGTTCCAGTGCTTGACAATCCTTTTGATGAAGAAATTTTTCCCATTATCTAATCTAAACCTCTCCTGGGGAAATTTGAGGCCACATCCTCTCATCCTGTCTCTTGTTACCTGGGAGAAGAGATTTACCCCCAACAGCCTCCTTTCAGGCAGTTGTACAGTGATGAAGTTCCCCTGGATCCTCTGCTCCAGGCTGAGCACCTCCAGCTCCCTCAGCTGCTCCTCATCAGACTTGTGCTCCAGACCCTTCCCCAGCTCCATTTCCTTTCTCTGGACACTCTCCAGCCCCTCAGTGTCTTTAGTGCAGTGAGGGGCTTAAAACTAGACACAGGATTTGAGGTGTGACCTCCCCAGTGCCCAGCACAGGGAGACTATCACTGTCCTGGCTCTGCTGGCCACACTATTGCTGGTCCAGGCCAGGTGCCCTTGGCCTCCTTGACCACCTGGGCACACACTGGCTCATATTCAGGCAGCTGTTGACCAGCACCCCAGGTCCTTTTCCACCTAGATGACACCTACCTTTACATCTTCTCAGTACAGGTGGATGTTAGAGTCACCGATGATCAGGCTGACATAGAATAGAATAGAATAGAATAGAATAGAATAGAATAGAATAGAATAGAATAGAATAGAACATTTCAATTTCATGGGACCTACAACAACCTTCTAGTCCAACTGCCTGACCACTTCAGGGTGGTTAAAAAGTTAAAGCATAATATATAATATAAAAAGCATAAACATAAGTAATAATTAAGGATATTGTCCAAATGCCTCTTAGATACTGACAAACTTGGGGCATTGGTCACCTCTCTAGAAAGCCTGTTCCAATGTTTGAACACCCTCTGGGTAGAGAAATGGATCTTAATGCCCATTCTATGACTTCTCTGGTTCAGCTTTGAACCATTCCCACATGTCCTGTCAATGGATCCCAAGGAGGAGAGCTCAGTACCTCTCTCTCCCCTTCCCTTCCTCAGGAAGCTGTTAGACAGCACCAAGGTCACACCGCAGCCTTTTCTTCTCCAAACTAGACAAAAACAGAGTTCTTAATTTTTTCACTATAGGACATACCTTCCAACTCTGGGGAGAATTATGTGGAACCAGGTCTTCAAAAGAAAGAATAAAGTTAAATGCATGCATTCCCACTATATTCAATGGATTCATATTTCAACAAAAATGTGCATGGCTGAAAGAAGTCAATGCAGTATTCGTCTTTTAAATACATCTTAGAAGATGTTGGGATGTTTTTACACAAAAATCTCAAAGTAATTGAACATATTAGTCACTTATTACAGAAGCTGAGGAAGGCAAATTTTCAAATCAAATGAAGCTCTGAAATGCATAAAGATATGTGTGGGTCACCACAGACCAATGATTAATTTAGTGATGGAATGGGTATAATTCCCAATCCCTAGTTGAAATTTGTGGTGAATATTACTCCTTCCTCTAAAAGAACATGCATATCTGCACATTAAATTATACTGAGCACATGTGGGATGATTTCTATGCCATTATAATCCTTTCTAGTATGCTTATGAAGCTTATTAATATTAATAAGCATTGGAGGGACTTTCCCATATGACAAGAGGATCATAGGATAAAAGAATGTGGATATCTAGATCTCATGCCATTATTTGAGTAACTTCCTTGAGATCTAAATAATTTCTTTATCTATGATCCTATCTCCAGAATTATATAACCTCTGCTATACCCTGTAATATCGTTTAGTTTTTGTGTCCTGATTCACTTTCCTAGTTTTTTATTCTTTCTTCTTTGCACTGTGGTGATAGTTATGGATTTATGAACCAGCTTTCTACTGAGGTAGACCTAATGCAAGTAACACAGAATAGATAGCTCCATCCCTTAGTAGTTCTAAGGTAAATGAAGCAGGAGAGTTTGAACAAAGGAGAAGTACTAAAGTGCCTGAGGATTGGATCCACCCAAAGACAAAAACTGACTTTAAAAATTAAGATTCTGACACTATTGAATGTTTCCATTAATTCCATTAAAGAAGGATTTCTGTATTTTATTTTTAAGGGAAAGAAAAGTAAAAATAGAGGAAAATACAAAACTGCAAAGTGATGATTAAATCAAAATTGAAAAATTAAATTGAGGTAAAAAATTATATTTTTGAACTCAGACATTACTTCATTTTACTGGGGGCTCCTGTTATCCAGATTAAAACTAACACATCATATAAAATTATAACACCAACATCAGACTATTTGGAAGAAGTAAAATTATTTGTTGTGATAGTGGAAAAAAAATAGCTTGTGTTAGTTTTGATTTTTTTTTTTATACTGATATATTTCAGCTGCATCTCAGACTGCAGCAATGGTTAATTAATGAACTCTGCAGCCTTCCCCTCTCCTCTAGGGCTAACTGGATGAAACCTTGCAGCAGAAGAAGCTGGCAAATGAAATAGCAGCACTTCTTAAAATAGGTGCTAATAAATACAACTCGTATGATGAAACATTCCTCTGTCAGTCAATGGCTGCCTGGCTTTACACTTCATCCTGTGTACAATTCCTGATGTTTTTGCTCTAGATTAAGCAGCACCACACTGGTATCTCTGTCAGCAGACCTGGCTGTTGGGAGAGATAAGCATGACAGAGCTCATTCAGAGAGATTCCTGGAGGAGCTGGATGTCCACATTTGTGTCCTCTTTCAGAAGAACTGTGGATTCAGAGCAAAACTTTCCCTAAAGAGAGTCCTGAGAAGTCATCATCATGGTTCACCTAAAAATCCTAGTATCTATGGGATTCTTTATGTTACATTCTCTTGGCTTCAAATTAAGGAACTAAATGAAGCTGTTGGAAGCCTGTGAGTGGGTCAGGTTTTAATAATATCCCTTAGAAAAATCTTTGGCTTCAAGAAATGCCAGATCCTCAGGATTTTTTATGCTTGATCACTTTTGAAAAGCCAGGACTCCTCCATGCCTGGTTTGAACAACTGAAGCTGCTAGCAAAATGCTCAAGATTCACTGCAGCACTAACCCAGTGATTTGCATTCATCTCCCTCCTTGGTCAGACTGAAAGTCTACAGTCCTTTCTGCACTCATGATAGGTACAAGCTGCACTGCACCAAGAACAGAGCAAGTGACAGAACTTGTCTTTGTAAGAAAGGCAAGATGAAGAAAAAGTGGCTTATAAGCCACAAATCAAAGTCCTTGAACAACTCATTTACAGACACACAACTTCTACAGTTTAATTCAGAAGTGTATGTTGAATGCCGCCATATGCTTACAGATCATCACACAGTACACAAAAAGACTCTGGAACTATGAAAGGCAGGGAGTATGTATAAAACCTTGGTTTTCCCTGGGATTTAGAGAATCACTGTGATGTTTTTTCCCTATATACTTGGGCTTTTTAGCACTCTGAAAAGAAGTTCAAGATTCATTAGGTCAGAGTGGCGATCAGACTGTTCAGTCTGCTTGTTGGTACCTGTGCTTGAGGGAATGATTTAACAACATTATATAAAACACTGAAATGTTGAGCAAGGACACCTCCAGTGATGAATTCCATAAGCAGTTGGTTACAGTCAGGATTACTATTCTTTAAATTTTTCTTTTTTCACATTGAATCTTAAACTTTTATCTCCACAGAAGAACAGTTGTGCCAGGAATGTGGGAAGCTTTGCTTTGGAAACTCTCTGGTGCAATGAGAGAGACAGACTTCAATCCCCTCTAGGGAAAAAGACTTGGTCTACAACATCCCAGGAATATTTTCATTACCACATTTGTTACACAGAGGAAGAGCACAATAACCTTCTCTACTGACTCTGGACATGTGCTGTGTGTGTAGTACAACTGCAAAATATGTTCCAAGTAGAACAGTGTTTGGATGCTGGGTAGGGTAGGCTGCCTAGAGTTATTGAGGCACTTCATGGGATGCATGGAAACAGAAGAGTTAAGGGTGAGAAGGCTACACTTAGAGAAATGTGATCATATAAATGTGATCACAGACTCATAGAATACCAGGTTGGAAGGGACCTCCAGGATCACCTGGTCCAGACTTTCTTGGCAAAAGCACAGTCTAAACAAGGTGGCCCAGCATTCTGTCTAAACAAATCCTAAAAGTGTCCAATATCAGTCAATCCACCACTCCCCTGGAGAAATTATTCTCATTGCAAATATTTTTCATCTTGTGTCCAATCATAATCTTCCCCAGGAATTACTTTTACACATTACCCCTCATCTTTTTCATAAGACTTTTTGTAAAAAAAAGGAGTCTGACCTTTGTTGTTGTCTTTTAAATAATAGAAGGTAAAAATGTCTCCCCTAAGCCTCCTTTTTCAAGGCTGACCAAGCCCAGTTCTCTCAGCCTTTCCCCATATGTCAGGCTTCCCCTTTCTTTGCTTATCTTCGTGGCCTCTCTTTTGACCCTGTCCTGCCAGTCTACATCTTCCTTGTATAGCTGAGACCAAACCTGAATGCAGTATTCCAGGCCAGGCAAGTGAGATAATGACTCTTGATCTCTGCTGGGGATGTCCTGGTAAATGCAGCCCAGCCTCCTGCTGGCTTTCTCTTCTCCAGCTGCACACTGGTCACTCATTCTGAATTTATTGTCCACAAGGACCCCCAGATCCCTTTCCATAAAGCTGCTTCCCAGCCAGGCAGATTTCAGCCTGTGCTGCAGTTCTGGATTATGTTTTTTCAGATGCAATACCTTATATTTGTCCTTCTTGAACTTCATAGGGTTCTATGGAATTCACAGAACTCCCTCTATGAAAGGTTTTCTAGCCCACTGTCCTGGTTTACACCCACTCTTCCAGACAATCCAGATCTTCCTGCAGGGTGGTTTCTCCTTTCCTTACTCATTTTGGGACCACGGACAAACTTTGTAAGGGTACACTTGATCCCATCTTCCAGATAACATATAAAGATAGGAAGCAGTGTTGAGCCCAATACCCGTCCCTTGGGGACCCCACTTGTGACAGGTTTCCTCTTTGAAAAGGAGCCATTTGCCGCCACCCAGTGGGTGCTGCCTTTCAGCCCATTCCCCACTCATGGCACTGACCACTTGCCCAGACCATTATACATTGTGTTAACACGATGTTGACACAGTGCCTACAGGAATGGAGCACCAGGCAGGAGCTGAATAAGGATTTTCAGGTTTGGAGTTTTCATCAACTCAAACATTAATTTAAAAATATAATTTATTTTCTGTTTATTAAATGTCACCTTTTATATGAAACACTCTAGATTATCTCATGCATAGCCAGATATTCTTGAAATAAGGAAAAGGTAAGGAGAAGTTGTTCTACCCTTCTTCTGCACCTTCCCTGCCTTCTAGAAAAAGACGAAACCCTTGAACTGTTCTAGTTTTGCTTTCTTCTCTTTTTTGTTCTCATGATATCATTGAAGTGCTGAGAAGTGCAGTAAGTAGTTAACTGGGGATGTTTATCCCCTTCAGACTTCTGTACAGGCTAATAAGGATCATTCAAACATGATCTGCTGTTAACTGTGAGCTGTAAGCGCAGTGCTCTGTGATTATTTTGCATTAGATGTTGCTGTTTTGGAGCACATGCCTCTTTCTAGGCTATGAAAAACAATAAACAAGCAATAAATAAACCCTTGGAAGCAACAGAAGTTTTGACAGCAGAAAAAAAAGTCACATCAAATCTAGCAAGGTAAGTTTTAGTGAGAATAAGCACAGTGACAATTTTAAACTGAAATTCACTAATGAAAGCAGGTTTCATTCATGTTTTTGCCTGCGTTCCTTCATATTGTAGGCAATTAATCATCAAATTGTAAATATATTTAGTGCATTTGCCCTTCTTAGCACAACAATGAGGCAGCTGCTTCAGAGAAAAGTGCATCCAATGCTAATCTAATTAAGCTGTGACCCACTGATACTGGTCAGGTGATATTACAGGATATAAAAGGAAAGCAGTTAGTAATCCAGTCTAAAATCACACACTCAGTTTATAAGTAACCTACAAAAGACTATGGCAGAAAAACACATAGCAAATAGTGCTACAAAAGCAGGAGAAAGGTTGCGTGTTTTGACTCTGCTTCTCAAATGGTAGCTAACTTTAAAGTGTCCTTATATTTTACAAATTGAATAGATTTTCCACAAGCATTTAGCAGAAATTTTGAAGAAATGGGTGTGTTTTGCATATACTCATGCACTGATATCTATGATCAGATTTTAGAAAACCTGTAGCTGAAATACGCATGCAAAAGCTGTCAGTTTCCATTGTACAGTTACACAGATTTATCTCTGTAGGGCGCCTTGTGACTTCATAAATTCTGTCTTTCCCTCTATTAATAACCCTGAGAGAGGATCTGGGGAAAAAAATAAGCTGGGAAAAAATTCACAGAACTGCCCAGCCTTGGAAAGATAGAGGGAAAAGAATGAGCTTGCCCAGTCTTAATATTACTCACTTCAAGGTTATTTCTAAATGTATTTTTACAGTTTTATTTAATATGCATAATTTAAGACTTAGTTCTTTAAAGTATCCCTTACGTATGTGATTTAGTAATGAAAGTAGTCTAACTGACTCTGGTGGAATTTGCTCATGTGAATGAAGAGTGCAAACGCAGAGGATTAAAATCTGGAGTATGTGTGTAGTTTACATAATTTCAAGCCTGTCAAAATTCATGTCTATATTATCATCTGCCTATGTTACATAACACGAAGGAGCTCTGAGTTGTTTGTTCTTCCCATATGCCTGAAATACATATGTGGTCTTCGAAATTTTGGATTGCATACTTTGTTACCCATGAAAAAGTAAAAGCAAATGCAATACAAATAAAACTTTCATTTTGGGGAATGTCAGAGGCAATTACTGATATCCCATCGAGATATCTGGCCAGGCACACAAATCCATGCACTGCACTTGTTTGCCAGTAAGACTTTTCATTTCTCATTTGCTTCCTGACCCAATCTTTTATCAGTTTTAGTGCAGCCTTTACCTGAGTCATGGCATCAGTCCCTTTTTCAGTTCCTCTCAAACTGAGCAGCAGCACATTCCTCAGTATTTCAGGCTGGAGTCAGTTGGGTTTAAGAGTGATCATATCCCCCCAGAAACACTCAGGACTTAGCAGGATTTAAATTGGTGAGTCTATGTTTGGGTTTTTGTTTTTGTTTAAGAAAATCTAGGTTCAAGCCTTTCTCCTTCACCTTTTTCTAGGATGCTAGGGAAGAAAAATCAGGTGACATCTTAAGTGTTACTGCAAGAAAAAAAAGCTAAACAGAGAGAATTATTTATATGCATGATAATGCATGAAAACTACAACAATGAACCAGACAGCACGCTTGTATGCAGCATTACTAATGGTTTGACCTGCTTGTCAACAAACTTATCAGTGAAAACTAAATTTAAATAATAGGTTAGGGGAAAACACATAGAAGTACTTGATTTTCCTTTTATGTAAACTGTTGCAACTTTATGAATTTAGATAGATGTATAGACTTATACCTGTGTGACTGAGAAGAGGACTGATTTATACCTATGTGACTTATACCTGAAGACCTGTGTGACTGAGGATCACAACCATTTTGACCATGGAACTGGGTACAGTCCTAAATTGACTTCAGACATTTTTTTTCTGTTCAGAACTGAATTCAGTATTTTCCCTGTATGAAATACTGATTTTTAAAAATCAGTAGAAAATCCATTATTTGTACCAGAGTTTTACCATATGCTTTCTTTTTAATTGCATACTTTAATTCATGGGTTCTGTCCGGTGTAAACATCTGTCTGCATCCTGAGGCAGAGCAAGATGCTCACAGATATTGCTACATAATCAAATAGTTCATTTAGTCTAGTATGGCTTCTTTGAAAGGAAGATGCTGTATTTTACCTGGAAAATAAGTCTTGTGATAAAAGAGAATGTTTTGCCTGCAGGAGAAAGAAATATTTGTTGGCCCAAAGATTTCCTACATAACCTTGATGACACAGTCATTTAAAATCTCTTTCTTCACCTGTGAAGCAATACTTCTATATCCTTCATCAGCTGCAAAAGCCCCAATCCACTAACACCCGAGAGGGCTCAACAGTCCCCTGCCAAAGGTAAGGAAATGGTGCAACACTAGAAAGTGTCCAAGTACACTGTCACCCCCCCATGTCCGGCTCCCCGGGGCCCCGGGGCCGAGCCACGGCTCGTCCTGCGAGGGGTGGCCCGGGAGGGCGGGGGCCGTGGGGTCGAGACCGTGGCGGGGCGCGGGGTCACGGGCGGGCTCGGTCCCTGCGGTGTCGCTCGGTCATTGCTGGGTCCCTGCGGGCTCGGTCCCCGCAGGGTCCCTGCGAGCTCGGTCTCTGCAGGGTCCCTGCGGGCTCGTTCCCTGCAGGATCCCTGCGGGCTCGGTCCCTGCGGGGTCTCTGCGGGCTCGGTCCCGGCGGGGCCGCTGGAGGGAGCCCCCGGGCCGCGCCGCGCCGCCTTCAGCACCGCGCGAGCGGACAGCTCCGCTCCGCGCACCCCGCGCCGCCCCCGAGCCCCAACCAGCGGTTCCCGACCCTTCCGAACTCCTCGGCATCGGGATGGGAGCCACCCCCGGGGCGGGGAAGGGTCCGGCCTCTCCCGCAGGGGCTGGAGGCAAAGGGCCGGACCTGCGAGCTATGTTAAGTGGTCCCTAGACAGGCGGGAGCCGGTGTAAATCAGCACCGACGTGTGACAAGCTGCGCGGATCCTGTTAAGGAGATTTATATTTGTAGTTCATGAAGGCAATCATCTAGCTGGTAATCTCTCACTGTACACCGCTCCAAGGCAGTCTTTCACACAACTGGCTGCAAAACGTAGATATTAGTATCTCTCCTGGGAAATGTCTGTGGGAAATGTGTGTGTTGTGTGTGTATAGCAGCTAAACAGCTGTGAAACTGGTGAGTAATGAGGTAGCAGCGCATTACTCATAGCTCCAGGAGAGGACATGGAAGTAAATTAAGAAATCAGCATAACTCACACAGCTTTTGACCCGTCACTAACAGCATCAGCAGTGCACGGAGTAGGACATGGTGCGCGGCTGCAATTCATTCACCAGCACATCACCAAGGTCTGGTCAACAACTCTGCCACAGCCTAATTGTCTCACATCCACAGGGCTCAGCCGGGCACAACACCCCGTGGCAGCTTTTCCCAAAACAGCGTGAGCCCAACCACTGGAACGTGAGGTCAGGCAGCCCACAGCTAACAAGTGCATGTAGTAAGGGGATGGGCAGGGGTGGGCAGAGGTTTCAGGAGGACCAGGGTCTAAGAAAGGCAGGCGTGTCCCAAGAATCATGGACATCAAACTTTCAGGTGCAAGATCAGTCACTTTCCAGGTGCACATCTCAGCACTCATGTAAATAACATGCCACCACCTGGGATTATTTGACAGTATCTCCACCCTTTTCTCCCCGATTCCCTGGAGCAAGCCAAGTGGAGGTGATAATCTGCTATGAAATACTGATAGCACTGAGCTGTGACAGTCTGGAAAGGGAGGGAAATGGGAGCAGCAAGAATCTCTGGGATTAAGTTGTCCTAGTACCCACTGTTTCCTTGCCTTGCAGATATGGGGAGTTTGGTGCATTCTCACTTTTCTGTGGAAGAACTCCTCTGAGTGTGAAGTCAGGTGAAACCTGGTTTTAACCCCTCAGACCCCTCCTGACCAGTGTCTTTCAGCAGTCTGCACCACACAACAATCCACCATGTAACCAGCATTCTGTTCTAGACATCACTTGTAAGGATTCAGAACAACAATGTTTGATGAGCAGCAGAAAAGGCTTCCTACTGTCCTTTAAGACAGCCTAGGATCTCACACCAAATCTCTCAGGGGAACTTTGCTCTGGCTTCACTGAGGTTTCAGTGGTTTCTCCTTGCAAAAGAGAAGCATGCTTCACTCCTGTTTTCCCATAGCTCAGATCAAGCTGCTCTTCACATATAAAAGTACCAGTTGCCCCAGCAGATTCAGAGTTAAAATGCATGAGCAGTAAAATGGGAGCACTGGGAGAGATTGGCCAAAACAAAGTCATCGCAAACCACAAACCACTGCTGGAAGTCAGGGAGGGGAATAATAAATGACCCATCCTCCCCACTTGCCCCAGGAGCTTCTCTCCCCAATGTTATTTCAAGAGACAGCAATGTAGTGAATATACAAGCAGAGGGGACAGGGTGGTTAGAAAGTGTCCCAACGCCCAGCTTGAGATGAAACATGGGAATGGGCAATGGGAGACTGAAGGAGACAAGAGGGTTGATTTTTTTGCCTATGATCTCCCCTCCAGATAATGAATTTCTGAGCACCTGATTAAAAGGGAAGGGATCTTTTGGGACATCCCCCCACACCTCCTCTCACTCAGGGTGATGGAGCAAGGGAACAGTTCCCACCCTCTCCTCACCACGGTACCTGGTTGAGGGAAGTCACGGCAAACCTGGGGATAACCAGCTGCATGACGAGCTGCAGGATAGAGGTGACCAGTCCGGCCAGGATGGCCCAGGTGAGTGGCAGCGGGAGCATGCTGTAGGTCGCAAAAAGGGTGAAAAGCACATAGCCAATGCCGTCCCCAAGGAGGCCACAGCCCAGTCCAGCCGCCAGAATTTGCGTGGCCATGGCCACCCAAGTGACAACACCGCTGTACTGCAGGTAGGTGTATGAGGTCGTGTCCTTCCTGACCACCACTACGGCACAGATCACCACCTCAATGCCAGTGAAGAAGCCCAAGAGGATGCCCTTAATGGGGTCCATGGGAGCAGAGGCCAGGGTCAAGTGAAGGAACAGTAGGGTCAGCTTGGTCAGCACGTCCAGGATGTTCATGACCACCTCGGATTTGCGCCGTTGACCCAAGAAGTAGCGCTGGTAAAGGCGCTCTAAGTCCCGAGACTTAAAGGAGTTGCGGAGAGTGGGGAAGATGACCCCGCGATAGGTATAGCCCCAGTTGAGGAAGAAGTCGGAGTTGCTGGGGGCACAGTCCAGGGGCAGAAAGCCCAAGTCTCCGCTGCTGCTTGTACCCTCCGGGAAGACTTTGGTGCCTCCGTTGTTGTGGCGTTCGCTGCTCAAACTCCGTCCGGCCGACTGCCGCCGGAGGTGGTGGTGGTGTGGGTGCGGGTGGTGGTTGGGGCAGCAGGTCTCGTCCGAGCTGAAGCCCTTGCCCCCGCCGCTGCTGCTGCCGCCGCTGCTGCTGCTGTGCTCCTGGATGAAGCGCTGCTCGGTGATGTGGCGCACGGCCGTCTGCCACAGCAGACGCTGGGGTCTGCCGCTGCCGGGGGGAGTCCTGTTGATGGTGTAAAGTTCATCGCTGTCGCTCAGGCACCGCACCTCCGAGAGCTCCATGGCGGTGACTGGCANGGGCGGTGCGCGGGGGTGAAACCGGGCCGCGGGTCCGGAGAGGAGGTGGAGCAGGGAGGAGCGGAGCATCTACGGGCGCAGCCCCGCTGCCCGGCGGGCGATCCTCGGCCCCATCCGGAGGCCGGAGGCACGGAGGGGTGGGGGCAGCCGCCTTGCAGAGCCGGTCACAGCGGGCAGCTCCTCTCTTCGGGGATCCCGGGGCTCCGCTCCGAGGTCTGGTGCCCGGGAGTTGCTGTAATTCCCGCGGTTGAGTTCAGCGGCAGCGCTGCGAGATCGGGCAGGAGGGGAGAGGCGGCCAGGTCTCGGGCATCCTCGGTCACGGCGCCACAGCCGCCGGCCGGGGGCTGCCCGCCCGCTTTCCCCCGGCGGCGGGGCATGCCCCTGGCTCACGGGGCGCCTCTGCCCGGAGGGGACTCGGGGCTCCCATCCATCGCAGACACTCGGCTTGCTTGGCAACGGGAAAAAAAGGGAGGGAAAAAAAAGAACGAAATCAAGAGAAAAATAATCACATCAAAATCCAGATCTAAAAAAATCGAAAGACCGGAGAATGAAAATCCCGCCCTAAACTCAGAGCTCTGGGAAGCCAGATGGGAGTATCCCAACTTCTCCGCGGGCCGGGGCAGGGAGTGCTGCAGCTCAGGGGCTTCCCCGGCGGCAAGGAGGAGGAAGAGGAGGACGAGGAGGAGGAGCAGGAGGAAGGGGCGAGGGCAAAGCGCAGGGAGCGCGGTGCCCGCGGGGCTGCGGGGAGCTGGCGGCGGATGCTGTCCCGGGAGCCGCGGGACGAGCACGGCGGAGCCGCCGCCGCCGGAGCGGAGCTGCGGGCGGGCGGACCGGGAGGAGGCAGAGCCCAGCACGGTCAGCTGATGCCCGCCACGTCGTCGGGGCTGCCAGCACCCCCCCGGCCCGGTTAAAGCAGCCGCAGCCGCGGCTCGGGGAGGGGGACAGCGGGCGGGGGTTGCCACACAGCAGGTCTCCTCCTGGTCCTAGGAGGCTCCTTCAAGCGTCACTTAGGTTTCTCTGAGCTGCTCTTCTCCGGTGCCTCGGAGTGTCCCACCTTGCCTGACAGGTGCATCCCTCCATAGCGCTCAGTGAGAGCTGATGCTGCAGCCGGGCATCCGTCTACCTCGCCACAAGGAAGCACACTTGCCCAGGGTGGTGGAGAACCCCTCCACCTCTGCCTGAGCAAATTCAGACCCTCTCAGAAAGGTGATGTCACTGCCAGGACTATGGCTCTAACCACTCTGTGTTAAGTGAATGTTTGATGATGCTATCCTGACAGCATTTACATTAAAGACGCTGGAGAAATAACAGAAACTGTCCCACGCACAGAGCCTGGATATAAAGCCAACTCTCACTCCCCGTGCTGGCAGATGAAATTGTTCCTACTCCTCTGCTTGTGGAGTCACTCTGTGCCAGCAAACCTGGATGTGTTGTGCATGGTGGCACAGCCTGGGGAGGAAGAGGTATTGATCTTTATCTCTCCCATTCCTCCTCTGCCCAAAGCAAACCTTGTTAAAGTGTCTGAACCCTGTCCTGGGGAAAGGCTAAAACCTCCAGATTTGGAGCTGAAGCCATGCTGCTGGAAGCAGCTGAAGGAGATACAGTCTACACATTAGACTATGGCAAAGTAAGGGAGTGGTGTTTTCTTTGAGTTTCAAAAGACAAGAGTGATGCCTGCTGAACTCTTCGAGATAAATATGCAGCTGCCTCCCGACAGCAGCAGTGTGGACAGAGGCCCTGCCTGGAAGGGAGCTGTGCTACCCCACTAGGAGCTCTGGCTTGTTGAGAGTCAGGGTGCTTAAAAATGGCATGTGATGCTTGACTTCCAGTGGGTCTGAGCCTCCGTGAGCACCCCTCCAGCTGTCATTGCTTTGTTCACCTATATTATTATTATTATCAGGAAGACATGGAGATTTAGGAAGGATTTCACTGATTGTTTCTGTATTTGCACTACAATAGATTTGGGAACTCCAGCCAAGTCTGTGTCCCGTGTGTGAGGCAGGTTTTATACAGATATAAGCAGAGGAAATTCTTGTTCTCCAGAGCCCAGATAAGGAAAGAGTGGCATTTTTGTGAACAGAGATGGGTCTTTCCTGTGGTTCAGCATGACCCTGCTAACCCGGAAAGGGTTAATACCGGTTTCACAATAGTAATAGAGACACATATCCTTGCTCCTAGATAAAGCCCATGAAAATTGTAGCATTACTTTAAGATGAAAATGATACTACGAAAGGAGAAATCTTATGCAAAAACTTATATATTTCTTTAATGGAAGAAATTATAATTGTTAGTGCTATTACCCCAGAGCACAGAAAGAAGGCATCTATCTCGTTCAGATTGCTCAACATAAATCATGATAAATAAAAGGGAAAGGAAACAAATATATAATGTAGCTTAAGGAGACACCCATTCAAGAGAGATAAGATGAAACCAAGATAGAGACATCCCAGTTCTCTAATGTTACTCTATGCACTGAATCACAGTGCTAGCAGTTTCCTTTGGCAGAGTGAACTCTCATCATTTTTCCTGTGATAGAGGCTCTGTACCTTCTCAGGCAGTCTATTTTTATGCTTCTCCATCCTTATCATTTTCATATCTAACCTGAACATTCCTTGCAGCATTCACCAAGCACATCACTTCTTGTCCTGTCCACCATGAACAGGGAGAACAGATTATCCTGGCAGTAGTCTATACATATTTAATGAATGTCTCTTCTATCCACACCCTCTTCCCCTTCTCATTGTTTAGACTAAATAACATAATTTCTGTCTTTTTTCCCCCCATGGGTCACATTTTCTAGATCTCTGATCTTTTTTGTTTGTTCTGGATTATATACTCTTGTTTCATTCTTTTGTTTTCTTTCTTTCTTTCTTTCTGCTCTGTGAAATTCATACAGCTCAACTTGGTCCGACAGTGGAAAGTTGTCTTATATCTAGGACTACATTTTATGATCTGCACTCCTATTTATACATCCTGGGATGTATCTGTTGTCCTCCCTTCACAGGCTTATCCAGAACTGATGACCTACTGAAACTTTGCTGTCCTCAAGGCCTGGGCAGGTGTCACTTACTCCATATGCACATAACAGCCTACATGAAGTATCTTGCATTTGCCCTCACTGGAATGCATTGTTTTTTCCACCCTGCATGCCAAATTTGAAATAGAACATGTTGAATACTAAACCTGTCCTCCTCCATGCCAGCAGCCCTCCCCAGCTCTGTGCCATCTGTGTGTTTGGTGAGCCTACTCTCTGTTCAGTGGTGATGGCAAAGCAGTGCAGTGTTTAGGTAAGGCGTGCTCATTTCTGGCAGGTATTTCTGAGTCAGACACAGAAGTACTGGGCACCTCTGTGGAGTGGATAACCTGTGTTATCAAGAAGGGGACAAGATCTGAGCATTGGCACCCACTGCATCAATGCTCTGGGCTCTGCAGAGCAAGGAGGAAGCCTGACCACCCTGGGGAGCAGGAGAGGGGTGATCCTGCCAAAGCCTTGGTTGCAAATGAAGGCTGGATGAGCTGGGGTCCAACAAGGTAATTTCACATGCACACACAAAGTCCTGTAAGTCCCAAACTCAGCTGGCACTAGATTAATACTGTGCATTACTCAAGTTTTGCTGCTATTGGATCTCTTTTTTTTCTTTTTATTTTTTATTTTAATAGAGCTAAATGACTTGGCAGTGTCACAAAATCACTAAAAGCCATTTAAAAATAATACTGTCACTAGAAGGCTTTTGAAGCATAAAAAATCAGGCAGAATTCATTCCTCTTCTGTCACCTGAAAGTTTATGTCACACTCCTCTCCTCCTTCCCCCTCTCTACCCACAGCAGTAGCATTTATGTACAGTTTAATGCTATGATATTTAATCATGCAAATAATGATCTCATTTACTTTAGTAGGATTATTTATGTCCTCAGGACTGCAAACCTGGCACCATGCTCTGCAAAGCTCTCTAGGGCTCTCCAATAAAGATGTCTTCATATCCAACACATTATGAAGGAACACTTGAGTTATTACGCATATTTTTATTTAAATAAATATTTGAAAAAAAACAATTCAAGAAAGAAAAAGCGAACAAGCAAGCAATTGACATAAAGCCATTGTATCTGAAATACAAAACTTAAGCAATGATAGAAATGACAGAATATGAGCAAATTAGCTCCTAACCTGTTTGGTGGATGGGTTGGGATTTTGTTCCTATAGCTCCCTCATTCTTTTTTTTTTTTCCTCTACTCCTTGGCAACAATTCGACAATTTAGATGTTCTAATACTACCAAAAAAAAAAAAAAATTAACTAAGTAACTTCTAGCACTGATTGAGTCTTAAAAATCCTGTCTATCACTTTCCTCAGATGAATGCATATCCCAATATGATATCTGAACAAAAGCAAGCACAGGACATAAGAGAATGGATTGAAAATTGTAACACTGGTTAGTAAAAGCATTCAGACTAATTAATGAAAGCCATGGTAAAGGAAATACAAGGCTTCATGGACTAAAACATCAGAGAGAAAGAAGACGAGGACACATAGCTTAGCAGATGATGGAAACAATCAGCACTTGCTGTGCTTTGCAGATAAGTCTTTTTTAGTACAGTAAAAATATCAATGAAATATTTTAAAGTTTGTTAGCAATGAAGCTAAATTATTGCATGCCCCAGTGATTTCAAAAAGCAGGAGGAAATAAATAAAAGGACAAAAAAAAAAAAGGAGAAAAAAAATTATGTCAGAGTATAAAGAGGCAGCAAGATATGTCAATTTTTTGTTTCTCCATGCTGTGAAGCAGCAGTTCCCTCACATGCAAATAAATTTCTTATCTCTCCCTTCATTCACAGATACACATATCCACATAAAAAGGTCAGAAGATGTTCTAAGCATCTTCTAAAATCCCATTTTATGAAGAGAAATAAAGGATTTGAGATGAATAATGCACCTTTTAACCAATGGTTGGAGCTGTGTGTTCCTCCTCTCTCTCCCAGGTCTACTCCTTCCTCACCCACCCAGCTATTGCTCCAGTTTTGAAAATGGATTAGCAGCTGTGACCACTACAAATCTTTTACTCAAGACATTTTGGGCACTGCTGCTGACCAAGAATAGCTGTTTTGTACTAAAAAAAAGAGGTCTGTATATACATGCAATTGTAAAAGCAATGGAAATTTTTAGGTGTTAGAAGAAACACACATTTTTAAGAGAGTGGATTTAAGTTTTTTATTATCAAATGATTCAATTTTTTGCTGTGGATAATGGTATTGTTGGGTGTTTCTGCTTTTTGGTTGGTTGAGTTCAAGTTTGGTTTTTCTTTCAGAACCAGATAAGAAACATGATGGAACAAAGGGGAAAAAAATACTAGAAAGTAGTTCTTCCTTGTTAGGAAAGGAGGGGCTTTATCTTAAGTCAGAATCAAGTGCAGTTTCAAGAATTTGAAAAAAAACAAAAACAAAAAAAAAACCTCCCCAAAATGCTGTCCTTCACATTGCCCTCTGGACTACCCAGAAGTTTCCCTTAGCTCTTTCACCCTTTCCCAACCAAATTTTAGAGAACAGCTGTTTCTTGGCTCATCTCTCTCTCCCGTGTACACCATCACTTTCCTGTAATACTATTAAATCCCTGAAGCACCTGCACTGCTGAATGGATCATACTTTTTACAAACCTGTAGATGGTTCTTGATACTTTATGGCTTCCTTTGAAGGAGAGATTTTTTTTTCCTTTTAATACAAAAGACCTTTCACTTACATGTTAATTGCAACAGAAATTAAAAGGAAATTAGTATTAAATTCACCCCTAAAGTCAAAACTTTATAATACACAGAAGACAATTCATTTACAATCATTTTATTCTTTATTTTCTTGAAGCAGCAAGTGGTAGGAGAGATAGCCTGCTTGGTGAAACTACTACTGAAATTAATACTAGAAAGGAGACTTGAATTTGAGACATATGAAAGAATCTAAAACCATAAAAAAAAACCCCACACACATAAGGCTATTCTGCATAACTTTTTCAATCAAAAATTAATTCTTAGCTTGTTTTAGAGGGTTTAACATTTATATCTCAAAGTGTTTTTCTTGTTACAGGATGGGGATGTTTCCTGTGGATGTATACAATAATCTAATTACGCTTCAAATAGGGAAATGTTACATTGTATGAGATTTTAAATCCATCCTGATCAGTATCCTGCAGCTACTGCAGTATAAGACATATTCTAAGAGGAAATCCCCCTGTCAGCCACTTCAAAGAAGGGAAAGTCTGTCAGGTTTGTGTATGTATGTGCTAATGTGCATGTATTACACCTTGGAACAGGAACAAAACCTAGAAACCTTCATATTTCCAAGGGAAAGGAAATTCCTTTTGTTTTTTCTCCTCCTTCTTCTGTCTAGGGGGAAAGAATTCTCTTCAGTTTTTAAATAAATTATGAATCCAATTATTAGGCTCTTGAGAACTCCTTTCTTTGCATCCCTGTTTCATGAACCAGGGAAGCTGGAAGCCTTGGCACTGTCACTAGAGTTTCCAGGCGTATTGAGGTTCAAGGATGGTGAAACTACAAAAATGTTGGGAATTTGGGCCAAAACAGACTTTTACCATGTCATCTTAGAATCAGAGCCCTGAGCTGAGTTCTCAAGCAGCTCTTTAATGAGTTGACAGGGTGCCAGGCAGGTTTTTGAAAGACAATGTTTTTGAAACATTCCTTCATCAGATACTTTGCATATGTGAATGTGTAGGATTCCAATTTGCTAGCCTGTAGATAAACATAGGGTTTAATTCAACTGGATTTCTAGGCAGTTTTTTTCCCTACACAACTCTTGCCCCTCACTCTCTTATTTTCTTTATGAAGGTTTCTTGCATTAGGAAATGGAGAGTATGCAAAATAACACTTTAAGTGACTGGTTGTATGGCAGAGAGAGCACTGATGCCTGGTGTGCTGCTGTTAATAGTGATTTATTTCAAACTGAGCTGCCATCATAACTGAAGCATGTTAATCTGCTCGTTGCCAGTCAAGCTGGGATGGTAGGTGTGCTTAGACAAAATGTTTAGGAGGAATCGTTGACTCATGGCAATCTTTAGTCATTCTCTGAAATGATACAATTAATGTGTATGGGCTCAGCAGAGTACTTGTTTCTCCATTCCATTATCTTGCTTTTACATTCACTAACATCTTCCTTGGCATAGGGGGAGGATAATACATTCATGATTGAGCTATCTATTTGATATTGAATTTCTCTAAATCACTAAAACCTGTCATTTTCTAGTGTTGCAGGATTTGCTGTAGAAGATTAAATCTGATTTCCTTTTGATAGCAATGGCAGGTTTTTGGTAAAGATGAAGATTTAAGAATGATCTGTAGGTGGTCTACTCTACATGTGAGATTAATTTCATCTTCTCTTACATGACAATGTAAGAGGCAATGGCAATCTTAAAGCCTGCATCTACTCTGCTTTCAACATTGGTTACTTAGAGCCAAGAAGAACAGTCTCATTGCCAGGTAATACAGGGACCTACAAAACATCCAAATATCCTTTCAAGGAAACAAGCATAGAGAATGCCTATGACACCTACAGGGCTCTAAATCCAAATGAAATACTTCCATGTGAGAATCAAGCTATGAGTAATGTTATTGTGATTAATATTATCTACAATATCACCATCAATAACTTACACAGGGATGGTTGTGGCTGCTTTCAGTTATATGAGGAAGTACCCAAACTTATTTCTTCTGGAATCATAATGGGAGACAAAATATCTTAAATTCCACTGCTTTTCAAGGAGGAAATTCCACACTGCATTACACTCTGCTCTAAGTTTTCTTGGCACATCTTTAATCAAGATATTTCCAGTGGATGTTTCTAGCATACAGCAGCTCAGACATTTTGTTTTAGCAGTAAAGGAACACTGGCTACTGCTGCCTGTTGATCCCAAGTGTTGCTCCGATACAGTTCACATCATGAAGTGAGAGATGCCATTGAAATGAAAGCCCAGTGTGTTTTACTGCTCTAAGCTTTTGCATATGATTTTTTTCTTTGTATTCAGCTTGTGAATATAACTTCATTGCATAACTCTCCTGATAAATGTATATTAATCAATAATTTCCAGTTCCAATGCTTTTGCAGCCCAGAAGGGATGCACCACTTAGACACAGTGAAGAGCCAGTGACCACTGTGCAAAGCAATGGTCTTTATATAGCACTTGACCTCTTCTGAGATCTCTTCAGGAATTATGGTGAGGAAATATTTAAGTATTTAGGGGGAAAGACAGTATCTTTCATCATTTTTTACATAACCAGGAGATAGTCAAAGTGGTGAAGCTTTAGTGCCACAAATTCAAGACAGAGGCCTTTTTCCAGATTTGAACTGAGAGTTATCCAATACCACTCCAACAGCAAATGTACTCCCGGTCATTCAGCTTCCCTATTTTAGCCATCTATATTCAGAAACTCTTAACAAACATTCTGGTTGAGCATTTTGTCTGTGTTTATAGATTGTTGACTCTTTTTAACTTCAGTGGCACTACATTATTTATGCTTTAAAATGTCTACCAGAGTTAAAAGCCTGTGTGATGGAATACATGCTGTACTTACTAAGTACCAGGACAAACAATGGCACCTATAGTTAAAGGGCATAGCCAGATTTAAAAATCATATTGGTTAATTCAAGATATGGGCAAGAAAAACAAGGAAAAGAACACAAGATGCAATTCACTAGGGGCAAGTGGAAGGCACTGCATATAAGCAGAAATAATCGGCTACACTGGCACATGATGGGGAACAGCTGCTTAAGTAGCAGTTCTGCAAGAAATTATCTGGGGGCTACTGAAATTGAGCCAACAATGTCATGTTGTTGCAGGGAAAACAAACATTGCAGTGCATAAGCAGAAAGGTATTCTTGCAGAATAATCTTTCCACTCTGTTCAATACTGGTAAGGTCACAGCTGAGTACTGTGAGGGACAGAGACTCTCTGGGGGATGGGTACAGGGGACATTCCCCTGGTGGGGCTGTGCAGCCCCAAGCCAGGTCATCAGGCACTTCTGTGGGGACAGAGATGCTCTGAGGCTGGGACATCAGTCTGTGGACCTGAGAACTGGCATCTCATGACTTTACTGGGAAGGGACTAATGGCCCTGAGATGGGCTGGGATAGGATCCTGAGTCAGGGACAGAGGTTAGAGAGGCCGTGGGAGAAGTGCATCAAAGCCAATAAAGAGCAGATGGCTTTGATGGATGGGCACGAGTTTTGGGACAGGCATATCAAGAAATACTGGATCTTCCAGAAATCGTTATGAGAGACATTGATCTGAGATGCAGGGAATGCAATCAGCAAGAAAGTTTGAAACACTTGTTTGGCTGTTTTAAGGTGCTGCCTTCAAATGTCAACTCCTAAAAATTACTAAAGAACAGTATTACAAGAATAGTAAAGAAGCAAAGCAACACAAAGCAAGTATTAATATTTCCAAACTGTAGAGGATATTGCTATTTAGGTATTTTTATCTGACTGATGCATATTTCACTAAAGAAAGCAGGCATTCAAACTGCATTAGTGATTTTCTGAAGAGTGTGGTGGATGTTACTTAGATGTGATAACACTTGTCATCACCATATGTAAACTTTATTTATAATGTATTCTTGACTCATTTTCACATTTGCATTTCAAAACTTCATTTATTCTGTGTTATTTAAATTGTACATATAGAGCGTGGGGTGGGGACAAGTTAATTTCCTTTTAAAGAAACATCAGCTTCTAGCAGCTCAATTTCAACTATTTCTGCAAAACAGGAAGGAATTATTTTTCATCATTGACAGGCTGTCAACAGTTGAAATGTAGCTATTCACCTTTCTATATTTCAATAGCTCAGAGTCATAGGTGGTGTACATTTACACTCATAATGCTTTGTATTTTTGCAGATCTCAGTATTTTGTATGAAGTGAACATACGAACATACAAGGCCATGTTCTCATCTCATTGAGACTCTCTTGACTCAGCAAAGAGAGAAGTTGGCAGAAGTCCAACCACTTTTCTCCAGTTCTGCTTGTCATAAGGCAGACCCAACATAGTCACCCATCTCTGCCTGGAAGGAATTTAATACCCAGCAGGCAGAATTCGGCCTTCAGGGCGCAGTGTGAGTCTCAATGTATTTTCTTGCTGTATCTTAGGGCAGAAAAAATGAACATTGAGCTGGACCTCTTTTCACTGCCTCTCATTTGCTGCAGTGGCTTCTCAGAAATGGCAGAACAAAGGATGCTGAATGGCAGTGTTGAATCCTTTTGCTCTTGTGAACTCATTTGTTGCCAAGTGAGCTCCACTGACACCTGTTCTGGTTTTCTCAGTAAAGAAAAGCTTGCAAGCATCTTACTTTGCTTACTTTCCAGGGAAGCACTACTTCCACCCAATGAGTCAATATATAATTCACCTTATCAGCTTGTTTCCCAATTTATTTTTATATAGCCATGGAGTATCATTGATATGCTGAGCTCCAAGTGCCTGAAATTATAAAGTCCTGACATTGATATCCTTGAATGATTAACACAATTACTGTCACTCTATGCTCTGAAACTCATTTACTTGGACACTGTGAAATAGGTGTCCCATGCAGGCAGTGCCCATAACCAATGAAAAAGGAGCTTCAAAGATAGAAGAGTTTTACTGCCTCTTTGCAAAGTAAGAAACAAAGTCAATTTTCCCTCGTATTCTAAAATCTGACATCAGGGAATGCCTGTGACTTTGTGTTTCAGCCTGGCTGCTTGCTGTTCACTGGCTGAAAACACTCAGGGAATTGTGGAGGCTGAAAGCCCAACAGAGAAATAGCCTGCCTCTCTCCAGTGGAGGGAACGCCCTTATGCACCCCCTCCTCATAATCGTTATAAGGCTTCCCCTGGCATGCCTCCCTGTTTCATGTAAAATATTTGTAACCTATTGGTCCTTCCCCCTTTGTTCCACCCCTGTGCCCTCAGATGATTCGCTAGTTGCTCTACCCCGACCCCTGGCTTTCCTATATCAGCCCTGCTCCCCCTGCCCCTTTGGAGCCATTGTGTCCCTGGACCCTTCAAGAAGGAATAAACTCTGCCTCGGATCACCACACGTGGCTCCTGTCTGTCTCTCCGCTGTCGGCCAAAGCGGGGCTCTCACAAAGGAGCCAAAATCCCTCTCCTCCTCAGAGTGGGAACGTGCCTGTCACCACCAGGACATCTTTTCAAAGACGCTTCTCTGGAAGGTTGTGGCACCTGCGGCTCCTTCCCACCAGCGCTGCTCCACCACCACAATAGGGAGTGACCCACTGGAGTAAATCTTAATCTAGGAGAGAGCTTCTGTTTTGCCTCCTGTTTATAATTTGGAATGGCATTTCCCACAGAAGTGTACTAAATTCTAATTCACCCCAGGATCGAGTTGTAGGTGTTACCTTATTTTCACGTCTTCTTCAACACCCGATGATGTGGTGAGATCAAGCACACAGGGAGATTCCCACTCAAAGGGGACCCTGAGTCATTCACTGATTCTTGTTTGAGTCCAGAAAAGGAGAGGAAGAGAATAGCAGTGATAGCACCTAGGAAGATGGAGGCACTGACAGATTGGGAACATCATTGTCTCTTGGGAGAAGCCAGTGTTAAGAGCTTCCAAAGAGAAGGAAGTCAGTCGTGTTCTTGTAGCGTACTTCACACTACAAGAAGTGAAGAAAAAAGCTAAAAACAAAAACTCCAGACTCAACTGTCCTTTTTCTACGAGAGGAATTTGAGGAAGGTATGGTCCAAACCACTGAAAGAGGTAGATCATAAGTAAGAAAGTATCAGAAAAATATGACAAGTATTGCCCAAGACAGGAACTGGAGATAGCACCAAAGCACAGTGCCAGTCATGTTTGACGAAAGATTATTTTTCCCATAAAACTCTACCAAGAAAAGGTTTATTGACATTTCTTGTCAAAATGAGAAATCGTTTCAAAGATATTGCTATCAGGGATCTAATGTTTCAGTTACTCCTCTGAAATAAGGGAAATTAATCTCCTAGACTGTATTCTTTGTGATGCACAGTGGGATTTGAAGCTATGTCTTCAGAAGTGCTGTGGGCTCCTCATCACACAGGTGCTGGAAAAATCTTTGTCTGACCCACTAAGTGTGGAACTGTATGTACAAACCATTTATACAAATATCTGCTGTAACAAGAGCATGAAACAGACCCAGCCACTCTTTCCCAGCTACTGGTGACTGTGTCACACCCAAGTAGTGAGTACCAGGAGTTGCAGGTGAATACCTCAGTGTCATTTGCTCTAGCCTTTTGAATGCAGGCTTCATTCACCCATGCTCTTGATTCACATCATACAGAGAGTAAGGACTACCAAGATGATTTTGATAATGTCTTACTGGAAACCACTTCTCTCTCCGAGTACTTTGGATGTAGGAAAACCTGCTGTGCAGACTCACAAATTTTCCATTTATATTAGAGAAGCTGCCTCAGAAAAATAGAATGACCTTTATGTTTTTTTTTCCCCCTAAAAGTAAAGTGCAGCCAGAGGAATGCTGGATGGACTGGAGATAGAAGAATTTGTAAGGTTCATGCCATTAAGCTTGGTAAAAACAACAGGGATTATATATGCCTGCAGTGTCTTTCCTAAAACATAGCTTTGACATCAGAGGTGTTGCTGTCCCCACAATTGGAAAGTTTGGAGCTGTATTGTATTAAGCCTTTGATTTTACTGCAATGACAAGGGTGAAATGTAAATTAATAATTCTAATGCAGAGTAATAATAACTTTAGCTGGATGACCAGCAAATGGGTAGAATAATCTAGTAGGTGGATTCATCAGAGCTGCAGAATCCTAAAAGCACCAGAGACAGATTTTCAAGCCAGCAGATTAGAAAAGTGAAAATATCATTATCTATGTCACAGTTATATTCTCCCATTTTTTTGAGGAGGGCTGGTTCTTGGAATCTGAACTGCCAAGGCAGAGACAACACTCAAGAGACCCTTTGGCTAAATGAGACCTGAACCTACATATTTTCTTCCTAGCTTGATGGGTTGCAGGTGAAAGCTACGCTTAAGTGCTGGGAAGTGGGCTGTGAAGATTAACTGAGTGTCCAGGGAAAATGGAGTAAATTTCTTGCATTTCTGCCTTATACTTTTAAGGAAGAAAAGAGTGATGTTTCTCTATTCAGAGAAATGAGACTGCCAACAGGGAAACAGACCCCTTTGCATTAAGAGGAGCAATTGCAGAAGGAAGGTTGTTGGCTCTCATAAAGGCCTGGGAGCACAGAAGAAGGGAGGAGGTTTTGGGTGAAGAAGGGCTTCACAAAGAAGGCAGGAGCAAGAGGATGCTCTTCTTTGAGTGCTTCATGACATATAACTAGGATAAATTTGTTCTCAGGAATTATTTCTTGCTTTTCTCCCTCCTGGGTTCTGTCAGAGCTGCTTGGAGCTCTGTTGGGGAATGGGCTGTTTGGTCAGAAACATCCTTGACTTGACTCTGTCTCTTTCCAGGTGTCTTGCTGACAGCAGCTTATATGTGGTGACAGAAACATCATCACGGACTCCCTGTGCACAGCTTCCAACTTGCTCTGCAGGGTTGGAGCAAACAAAGGAATTAGATTTGACGATGCTTGTAGGTTCCTTCCAAATCAGGATATTCTGTGATTCTCTGATCTCTGCCATCTACCCCAATCAGGCTGTCTAGTGGGCAGAGGAACCCAGATGAAACAAGGACCAGTTTAGCTACCACAAATTTCACTACTGCATAGGAATAAGGATACCATGATTAAGCATACCATGAATTTTAAATGGCAGAAACTCTAGCTTAGCCCAAACTATCCAAATATTTCTCTGCAGCTGCTTACTGAAAGTTTTTTTTTCTTTATTCCTTAATGATGTGCAGCCTGAGCTCACAGGGATAAGCCCTGCTATCAGTCTCCTTGCCCAAACTAGGAAACACAGTCCTACAAGAACATCTAAGGCTGAACCTCAGACTTGCAGAAAGATGGGATGAATATGTCTCCAAGCTTATACCACTTTGGCATAAGCTCTTGCAGTGATCTGTTTTGACAGAAATCTAGAAACTTTTCTGACTCAGCTGCAATCAAAAAATCATCCATTTATTTTCTCTCTTTGAAAGAAAGAGCTTCTGTTTCCAGTTGCCAAATACAAACCCAATCCCACACGCATCCTCCTGAAGATAATGAAACTTAGCAGATATTGTTCTACATGTCAGATTTTCAAGTCAGAGATTAGAATGAAGGGAAAATTTTGTTATTGAGTAACCTCCTCTCTGTCTACGTATAATTGACTTCTTGTTCCATTTTGCCCTGTTTTTAATGACTAAAATGAAGCACTACTTACATGGGCATGTTTCTCTAGCTGACAGACATCATCATGAGTCTATTTCTTAGAGGCCAATTTACAGGTATTTTTGCTCTGTGTCAGTTTATACCTTCTGTTTCTCTTTCCCCAGATAAAATAACTCTTATTCTATCTCCAGAACAAAATAACACATATTCCAATATGTGTATGTCAATAACTGTTAATTTTCTATTTACCTTCCTTCCATGTAGTCTTCTGAAGCCTTTCCTTTTTTTCCTTACTGGAATATATAAGTTAATCTTGATATGCTGTTGTGTTATGGAATTTTTTTTTTCTCCTCTCATATTATGTGAACAGCAGAACAGGATGTCAGCACTGAGTAGTTGTAAAGATATGCTGGCTCACAGGTGCTAAATTATTTTTTTCCTTCAGTTGTTCCTGGGTTTTTGTGGTCTCAGACAGATTGAGTATTTTCTGTTGAACGACTTGAGTGTCATCCTTATGCAGGCAGTGCCACCTCCAATAAGGCAAAACCCCACAGGATCTTGACAAGATAGACATATTTGGGCACTGGTAACAGGATCTGCTTGCAGTACAAGACATGGCAAATGGTGAACCAGGGCATAAGTCCCTGCAGGGGTTTTAGCTGTGGGCAGAAGATGATGGAGCAAGGAATAGGACTGGAGATTGGGCTACAAAAAGACTGGGACAAAACAAGATTGGGCCCCTAAATTCATCCAATAGAGAACTCTAAAGCCAGGGATAGGGGCAAGTTCAGAATACATCTGAGGAGTTGGACATATCCAGGGTAGAAGTTACCTACAGTGTAGGTTAAAGGTCCATCCAGGAGTCAGACCCAGAGACTGGTGTTCCTGTGACAGAGCACGAGCAGGGACTGGAGCTCCAGGACTGAGCTGAAAACCTGGGCCCATGGGCAGAGAACACAGGTGGAGTCCCCAACAGATTCTGGTCAGTGACATTTATACCTAATAGTGCTCTCAGGGCACTTGCACTCAGCCACTCAGGGTGAAAACTGATGGAAGGTCACATCACCTAAACCTTCTTATCCATGTTCACATGTGATAGTTGAGCTCCATTAAAGCAGTTAAGGACCAAAAGCTTAAACAAGTCTACCAGAACACAGACCATGGGTTATTTGCCACACACAGACATATCTGAGACATCCAGCTGAAGCTGGCTGGAGACCATGTGCATATCCCTGAAGTACTGGGGGCCAGGTGAGAGTCTCTAGAACCACTAAGCTGGACCCAGGCATCCCTGTCAGACAGTTTTTGTCAGTGGTTGTTGCAGATGTAGAGAGATGGACAGTTCATAGCATCCAGCTCAGGGGCATATTGCCACTATCTAGGTTCATTTTTAGATACCAGGGAGAATCTGTCTTAAAAACTCAGTTTGGAGATGAGAACTTTCCAGGATGATATGAATATATTTTCCTTTTTTAGTTGTTTTTCATGCTCAGCTCTGGAAGACTTTATTTCATAATGATTTTTTTTCAGATAATTAATGTTCTTTCTTTTATCTCTTCCTTCACTGTATGGAATAATCAACCCCTGAACTTAGGGAAGGACAGTGATTTTATAGGAACACAGACAGCAGGTGGGAAAGAAAACAGTGTTTATATTGAAAAATCTTTGATCCAGAATCCTTAGTTCCTTTTCAGTTATATGTTTAAGCCTCATGCTTGTTTGGGTGCTATAGTCCTAATCCTTATTTCAGAAACAGCTGTGTTACATTGGCACTACCTTCTTATCTATGAAAACCAGGATGCTGACAGATAAACTTGTCCAGAAAGTAGAGCAGTGCACTTAAACTATAATAATCATGAGTCACTGCAGCAGCTCTTTAGAACCAAGGGAAGTGTTTTGACTCGTCCTCCATTTTCCATAAAAAGCCAGAATGTTCTCCAGAAATCAGACAATATAAAAAATTAATACCTCAGTAGCCCAAATTTGCTTCTACTAAGTTATTTTGTAAGTATGTTTCTCATCTAGAACTTGGAATGATCTTGTTTAAGATATGATTCTTTGAAAATCTTAACATCAGGAAAAGTAAAATGGAATTAATAATCCAGTCTAAATCCATAGTAGCACAATTATGCCAAAGTTAAACGTCTCAAAAAAAAAAATGCAAAGCTCTCAATTGGTCTTCCCTTGATAAAAGATTTTGTAGACCATGACTAGTTTTGGGTTCTCTTTGTTAAAGCTCATTTGAGACAGAGAGAAAAAGAACAGTCTGCTAAGAACTATAAAGTATGCTGCAAGATGTTCTATTGAGGAGACAACTGTATTAATGTAGCCTGTAATTTTAAAATCTCTTCATGATAAACCTTGAAAGGTGACCATGAGTAAAAAAGAAAAAAGTTGTCTGCAATAATAATTTGTAAATGTATAATATAAGTGGAGCAAGACTGGAAAATGTTTAAAAGCAGTTTTTAACAGTTTAGCACACTGGAGCAGGGGTTAAAAATTGATCACAGACTGTGGGACTTGTTTTTGACGAAGTTTTTCCCCAGCTCATCATGTCTGATGCCAAATGCTCAATGCACATAGGTGCATACAAGCAAAATGCACTTGCACTGGACAATTGTAATGGGATGCCAGGTACCCACCAAAACCTTTTGCTCACTGCCCTTTGCAGGTGGACAGGGGAAAGAAAATATCACAAAAGATTCATGAGTTCAGATAAGGACTAGGAGGGATCAGTCACCAAATACTGTCATTGGCAAAACAGGCTCAAAATTAGAGACATTAATTGAGCTTTTTACTAAGAAAATCAGAGCAGGATAATGAGAAGTGAAATAAAATCTTCAAAACACCTTTCCCTCACCCCTCTCTCCTTCCCAGCTCCACCTACTTCCCAGCAGTGAAAGGAGAAGGGAAGGGGGGCTACAGTCAGTTCATCACAAGCTGTTTCTCCTGCTGCTCAGGGAGAGGAGTCATTTCCCTGCTGCACTGTGGGGTCCCTCTCCAGCTCTCCATGAACTTTTCCAACATGACTCCATCTCACAAGCAACATCTCCCTGAGCTGCTGCAACGAGCCCATTCCCCGGGCAAGAGCCCCCCTCAAACTCCTGCAGCATGGGTCACTCTTGCATGGGGTGCAGTCCTTCAAGGACAGGCTGCTCCAGCCTGGGCTCCTCTCTCCACGAGTCTTCCATGGGTTACAGCTTCCTCTCAGGCACCCCTCTGCTCTGGTGTGGGTCTCCTCCATGGGCAGTAGGTGAATCTCTGCATCCCCACGGATCTCCATGGACTGCAGGGGCACAGCTGCCTCACCATGAGCTGCACAGGGGCTACAGAGGAATCCTGGCTCTGGCACCTGCAGCACCTTCACCCCTTCCTTCCTCACTGACCTTGGTGTCTGTAGAGTTGTTCCTCCCACTTGTTCTCATCCCACTCTTCTCTGGCCACACTTACAACTGTGTAATAACTTTATCTTTCTTCTTCAATGTGTCATCACAAAGGCCTTAACACCCAAATTGTCCCAGCCTTGACCAACAGCACATCCATCTTTGGACCCACCAGAGATTGGCTCTGCTGGACATGAAGGAAGCTCCTGGCAGCTAGCTTCTCACAGAAGCCACCCCAGTGACCCCCCCACTACCAAAGCTTGGCCAAGAAAACCCCATACATCTGTAAGATGTACACTGGCACAGTCGACAAGGTTTCACCTAAAAGGGCAGGGAAAACCCTTTGTAACTTCCACACTGAAGACCTAATAAGATATAGAAGCAGCTGTAGTCCATATTTGAGATCATTATTTTTAATGGTCTGTTCAGTTCAGATCCTGAAAGATAAAAATAAGTCTAGAAGAACCTCAGATACTTACCTAGGAAATGCAAGGCACAGCAGACTGATTGGACTGAAACAGGTGCATGGCAGGACAGAGCTGCTTTGATGTGAGATAACTCCGTCCCATCATGGACCATCTCCTAGCATTCACAGCTCCCCCTCCAAACTCCTTGCACCAGACCTGGCTGCTCGGATCCTCCTGCACAGCCAACATCTGCAGCAAAGCACGAAACCTGGGTACTATTAGCATGGAAATGAACTAATTTGGGTGTGGGGAGTTAGTGCTTTTTCATTATTTCTCCTTCCTTCATTCTTATTTATTTGGGGCAAAATTGCTGAATTTTTCCTCCCATTCTTCTTAGAAAAGGACAGTAAAACTTATTAGGTTTGTATATCAGTTTCTCTTTTTTCAGAATTTCTATTCTTAACCTCTTCAATTGTAGAATGACAAAATTGTCAGGCTCCTACTCACCTACTACCAGTCAGAAGCATATGTCAGGTTGTTTTGTATCATTAGTGTCTTAAAGCAGTCTGGAAGTTGGGAACATTGAAACAGAAGTTGTGACTTTTCTCTCAGAGGAGCATAAAGGGAGTGCTAATGTATTTGAAACAAATTTAATTCCTCACAGTTGCATTGCTACCTGAGGCTGTAAAAGCCACTGAACAGACGAATCACAGAAACGTAGACTATCCTGAGTTGGAAGGACCCACAAAGATCATTGAGTTCAGCTCCTGGCTCTGCACAGAATCATCCCAAGTATCACACCATGTATGTTCCTGAGAACATTGTCCAAATGCTTGAACTCTGCCAGGCTTGGTGCTGTGGCCACTTCCTTGGAGAACCTGTTGCTGTCCCCAACACCCTCTGGCTGAAAAACCTTTTTCTCATGTCTAACCTAATCCTCCCCTGGCCCAGCTTCAGGCCATTCCCTCAGGTCCTGTCCCTGTCACCACAGAGATGAGATCAGTGCCTGCCCTTCCTCTTCCCCTCCTGAGGAAGTTGTAGCTGCAATGAGCTCTCCCCTCAGTCTCTTCTTCAGGCTAAACAATCTAAGTGTCCTCAGCTGCAACTCTTGTGGCTTCTCCTCCAGACCCTGCACTATCTTTGCAGTCTTTCTTTGAATGCTCTCTAATAGCTTCATGTCTTCCTTGTATTGTGAGTTAGACATGTCCAGGGAAAAATTTCCTCCTGCCTCCATAGGGGGAATGAACCAGTGTCTTTGCAATCCTTCAGATGTCTTATAGCTGTTTTGAAGACAAAAACTCTTCCATATGGCACTCTAATTGCACAATAAAAGTGATTTAATTAGAAATAATTACTTTGTTTTCAAAGTACCATAATTATTTCAGCCCCGAGCCAGCTTTTGAAATAGTGTTTTGTAAAAGAGTTCACAGATGATGGAGCTGTCTGGTTAATTTTTAACTATTGTCTATATCCTTCAATTTACCTACTTAGTATTGTTTATATAGCTGCAAAGAACAAAGACAAAGGGTTGTTGGTAAAAGCAGTCAGAAATGAAACGAGGGCAGATAAAATATATCTTCAAAGAAAATATCAGAAGGCCTTGAAAGAACAAAGAAGGCTTAGGGGAAGTGCCTATTTATCTGTCTGCAGCCAAGTACACAGACATGTTGGGTTTTGCTACAATTCACGGGTCTGAGATCAAAAACTAAACCAACACTTTACAAACCATTTCTATGGGCAGTTTTGGGGAAAGCCAGAGCTGGCATAGGGGAGTAAATGAGGCAGGAAAAGAGCTATTTAAGGAGATATTTCAGGAGTGAACCCAAGAGAAGCGAAGGAGGATGAAGAAGCTTCAGGCAATGAACCTGTCTCTTTGAATCAACAAGGAGCATTCAGAACTTGTGAGGCGATTGTGAACTTCAGTTAGACTTGATGCTTCGCTCTTGGGCTAACTCTCCCCACTGGCAGCTGTTTGAGTAAATAAGCAATCCTTCATTTTGGCAAAGATATTTTTTCCTCAGCAGCTGGTCAAAAGCTTCCCAGAGGAGTCTCTTGGAGGTGGAAATGTGGTGAGAGAGTGAGACCAAGCTACAAAGCAGCTGGACCTTGACAGAAATACAAAAGGGAGTGCTGATTGCCTGACAGAGGTGTTTGAAAGGGACTTAAGGGGTGTCGTACAGAGTATTGTTTACTTCACTATGGAGAATTTTATTTTGGGATAGCTTTGGCGTAAGAGCTATTCCAAAAATATTCCTTTCAGAGTCAGTCATAAGACAGTCTAAAGTAAGCAATTCTGCTGCTGAAATGCATGCTCACATAGCCTTTGGGATTACTTTAATGATCCAGGTGTGACTCCACATTAGCAGCTGTACTGATGCAACTTTCACCTGTAGATCAGTTTGTGGTGATGTCTCTGCATTTGTGCTGTCACTCAGTACAGCTGAGCTATGCTTTAATACCCCTTCAGAGGCATGATCTCATGGAATCAATTATCCTGGTGTGATGTGAATTGCTAAGGTCATTCTGTTGTTAATTAATTGGTCATGCCACATTAAAATAATCTCCCTAAAGTTCTCTGTGTTACAGATGAACGTGAGCTTCTCCACAGACCTAGCAGTTTGAAGTGTCTCACCAGTAATCTAAATGACACTGATATGATGGGTTGATAGTTCTTCTCTGTATTTCAGGAGGGAAAAATTTCAATAACATTTCAGCTGTGTTTGGATGTCTGTTGGAAATGCTCTCCCTGAAATACCAAATGAAATCCATGTGCCATAAAGAGATTACATAGAAAAGGGAAGATCATTTGACTGTATTTAAAGAGCTCATGTGAGCCCACAGCATTAGACAGATGATGAGAAGCAATGAAATGATTGCTTTTTAAAAACTTGGATGATGAGATTCTGGGAAGACACCTGTAGGGAACCTCTAACTGCTTGACCTCATTAAGCAACTGACCACATTGTTTTCAATAATCTTCAAATGTAAACTTGAGGAAGTTTATTCACAAACATCGTTGCAATTTCCATGGGCAACTAATCATTGCTATTATAATCATGCCCAGCTGCAGCTGCCTGCTGCTAAAAATGGAATGCTGAAATTTTTTTCCCCTGTAGTTTGTTTTGCTAATCAAGATTCTGATAATTAGAGAATTATTGTGACACTGAGAAAAATGAAAGCTTTGCAAAGCTCACCTTGTGATCAATTTTTTCATGTGAAAAAATTGGCTCAGAGGCTACCAAGAGGCAGGATTATTCCCTGAATCCTCCACTGCTTTCATTCTTGTTTTGACATTTCTCTTAAGATCCTAGAGTGCTGATACAAATGGCCATTTCCATTATCAAGCAGTGCTTCAAGTCTTTTCTCTGCACTCCATTTATCTAATTCCTCTCATCAACTCCTTCTCATGAGCATCACTTGTCTTCCTGATCAATGGAAACTCCTTGTTCTTCAGTTAGGATATAAGGAAGATACGAACATGAAAAACCAAAAATCACAATAAGTGTAGTTAAACACTGGAAAAAAGGTTCACAGAGATGGTGGAAGCTCCAGCCTTGGGGATGTTCAGATCTTGACTGAACCCTAAATCAGGCTCTGAGCTGCCTCACCCAAATTGGAAGCTAGCTTTGACTTGAGCAGAGAACTGGCACTCGATATTTCCAGGAGTCCTTTCTGACCTAAGGTTTTCTGATTGTATTCTTATCCCAGAGTACTTTTCTCATTTAGTACTGAAATGCAGAAAGGGTCATTCAATAATTTAATCTGAACCCATGTAGAGTTTTGGCTATGGAAGCTAAGAAGTTCTGAACTGAGTTCAAGAGGAAATTCAGGCCTCAAACAGCTCTTTGTACATTTAGATGCTGTCTTTTGAAACCTACATCCCTGTACATATACACAATTTTTTTTAAAGCAAGTGCCAAACCAGGTGGGAACACTTCTTAAGCCAATGTGAGAAGAGTACACAGCTCCTGGACATGGACTGAGTAGGTGCTGCCCCAGCACAGCAAAACTTTGAATGTCCTGGGAAAGGGAAAGAATTTTCCTTTCCTCACGAGATGCCAAAGGCCAGTGCTGTGTGAGGTTTTGCACACATGTCTTTGCAGCAAGAGTGAGGCACTCAGTTGAATCAGACAAAACTGACAGATAAATAAAAGGATGTATCTGTCTAAAACTGCATGGTACCAGACATAGAACCTGTTATATTCCCCAGCACCTTTGGAAATGCCTAAGTGTGTTTTACAAGACAGTAAAATAGAGATGGAATTTAAGGTTATGAATACCCTTAGCCCACGGAACAAAGTCTGAAGGTTCCTGAACTCTGTAGACACTTTTCCAAGCAGCAAAACCTCAACCCAGCTGGGACTCTCAGAAGAGGAGGTTTCTTCAGTTTTGTTACCTAGTGAACTGACTGTGGTGCCCATCACAGTCCTCTTTGTCTCCCTTTATGTACCAGTTGAATGAGTTGAGAGTTTGGTACATAACCACAGAGGTTCAGATTGCATTTCCTCCTCCACCCTAAATGTTTTGAAGTTATTTGCCAGTCAGCCTTGCATTCTCTTCACCCTTCCAAAGAGGGACCTCTGGTCCCACAAAAAACAAAAAGAAGACATAATTGTGGTGTTGTGGTTACAGCACAGAACTGGGGTGGGGAAAAAATGTGTTCTGCTCTTAATTCTCAATAACTACTTCTATGTTATATAGCTTTTCTGTTGTAGCAATAGTTAGGCAAAATACAGGAAAATCTTACTACAGTCGTAAGAATGCTATGTAATTCAGAATGCAAATCAAACATATGATTATATTTTGCTTGGTTCATAGGCTGCTTGAAAGACATAAATTAAGAGCTATGTGAAGCCTAGGGATGAGACATTACAATTCTGTTTCAGTTTTTCTCAAGATCTTTTTAAAAAATGACTTGGAATAAATGAAGATCAGACAAATTAATTTACATATGAAATGATGTCTGTTTGGAATGCTCTGATATTTGAGCTGCTGCTGAGACAGTTCTTTACAAAACCAACAAAAAAGTAAGATTTACAGAATAAAAAACGTAGTTTCTTTTTGCTATTTCAACTGATACTCTTGAAAAAAATAAACAAGTTCTTAAGAAAACAAAGTCTTCTGCAGAACTATAGACAATTATGGCTGCAATAACATTATTCAAAATAAAACAATAATAATGAAGATTTAATTTTAATTGCCTGGAGAGGTCAACTGATAATTTTGGGGGGAAATAAATGAAAAAATTACAAAACTGGCTGCATTTGTCAATATCAAAAAGGGAATTACAATTATATTTTTTTAAATGTCAGAGAAACTTGTGTTGTTTCAGAAATTAGTGGAGACTGTCTATGTGTTTATGTGATGATGCTAGTGAATGTTACTGAATAATCTTGAGAGGAAGCACAAAAAATCCAACAATCTGAGCATGAACGAGAACATTTTACATGGGATAATTGGGCAAGGTAAAGTCATTATTTTCAAAAACACTGTAATTTTGGATGCATATGTTTCAAGTCATTATTAATTAGGATACAATTTTCAGAGATAAAGATCTACATGATGTGAGGGTTTGAGTGGTCTTGAAATTCGATTTCCATTTCTAAACTGTAGACCACCCATATTGTGGCATCAGATATAATTTAAAAAAACCCAACAGCTTAATGCTTGACCCATAATCTTTCCTAGAGTTCTTAAACATCCCAAATGTTCATAGCTATATTTCCACTGAGCTCATTAGCAGTAGGCATTTTGACTTACATTCATTGATTGACTTTCATATGGCATGGAGGTGTGGTAGAATTTCATTGGTATTTTTATAGTCATTCAGAAGAGATTTCTTTCTCTAAATATGTTCAGTGGTGATGGATTGTTAATCCTATTCCCTGAAGAATAGTCTGGGGCAGTCTTTATTATTTTCCTTTTTAATTTAGAAATTATATTAAGCATCAAGATCTGTTTTCTAATGCAGACTTCCATTTGATTAAAATAAAACAATTCTCTAAGTCACGTTTGTCTGTTTGAGAGCTATTTCCTATGGCCATGCAAGCCAGTCTGTCAAACTGTGACCCTTCCTCTTCCCTGGCATGTTTATTTTGGCAAGGTCACAAAGACAGACGTAAATTGTTTGGTTTAAATAAAAACAATCAGAACATTTAAATCACAAGCAGATCATAACCCGGTGACATGCCAATGAAAATCTCTCAAAGTGCTGCCCACATTTTTTAAATGAGATGCTGTTATTGCATTGATTTATCCACAGTCAGATTTTAACAAAAGAGAAGCTTGAAAATATCTGCATCTGGCATTGGTTAGGGGATGTCTGGAGGCAGCTAACGTCTGGAGGGGCTAATCCAAACCCCAGTTAAATCAATTCTAGTAAAATACCTGTGTCTGAAGTTGTCCTTTAGTACTCTGGCTGGTAGAGAAGAACCTGTGTCCCTACTGTTTACTTTGCTTGCTTACTAAAGGATGACTGTACACAGACACAGGATTTCTGCCCTCTGCTAGGTCCTAGGGAAGTTCTAGATGTCCCACACCAAAACTATGCTGGTCTGAAGAATACAGCAGCACATACAGTCTGGGTCTGGTGGCCATTGGTGTTCCCTCATCTTTATTAGGAAAGCAGCTATAGCCTATGGATGTTTCTTGATGTGCCAATAAACTCCACTTTCCTCGGCCCAGATTCATTACATCCAGTGGGGACTTAGCTGAGTGATTTAATGTAAGGCAGGATCTGAGAGGACTCCACTTTCCCTCAAGGACTCAGGTGGAATCCTTTGTGTATAAGGTGGATAGACAGCACTGCTTTCATGGAGATAACTGTCTTTTCCCAGAATACATGAGAGATTTAGACTGACAGCTCCTGAATTGGGCACCTCTTGCTTATGCCTGCAGTAAGCCAGGATGAATCTGGGGCTTCTTGTTTCCATTCTTCCTCAAGGGAGTTGGGAAATGTATGAACTTAGTGAAGTTTGAAACTCAGAAAATTGTGGTCCAGTATATTTTAAGTGTTCAAAAATAGTTCTTCTATCAGACTCAATTGTAAGCTATACATTTTTAATCTAATAATAAGACACAAACTCTGAAACCATCCAGGCTGGAGGCAAGATCAATGTATTCTCATACAGACCAATAAAATTGAATGTTCATAAAAATTGATGATTAATAACTGGTGTTTACCATCAACATTGCATGAAATACATAAAAAGAAAGACAAGAAGATTTACTTTTACGTGACTTTGTATGACACATTTTCTAGCAAGTCTTTAGATTTCCATTTAGATGCCCCACTTTAGGGTGGATAATGCAGTGGTTTAATGAAATTAGAAATGCTTAGCTATTTCTCTGTGTGCCATCAGCAGACAAGGGTTGAATACATTCACTGGCCCATAAAGTTCAGGAGTATCTTAATGCCACAGGACACATTTGGGCAATTAGGTTTTCTCCTGTATTTCTAATGAACAAAAAGGAGCAGGACTGTAATATCACAAAGCCAGCAAGAACTCCTTGATTTTTTATTTACTTTCCCTTGTTTTAACAATCATTTTGGTTCTTCTAATTTTAGTGGACTATGCGTTTCAGGACCAAAAATAATGGGAGAAGAGACATCTGCCTGATAGTCTGACAGTAAAATACTATTAATAGCAATACCAATACAATCACTGCTCACACTGGAGTCCACTGATTTATCTTCTAGATGGGTAAAGAGTCACAGTGCAAGGCTAAGTGCCTTTTCCAGTGAGGAAACTGTCTGGACTGTCAGAACTCAGTTAGCTGCAGGGAGGGAGAAGATTAAATCTCTTCAACCCTCTACAGTGAGAGTGCCTTTGGTTTAGAGAAGAGGCTTTGTGGGAGCAGAAATAAGTGATCCCTGACACTTTGCCTGGGAGCAAAGAAACAGAGAGTAGGGGCAAGCACTGGACTAACCTACTCCAGTTTTAGTGCTCAGTAACTTCCCTGCTTGATGGATCCTACTCTTCCTATCCTTCTGCCTGGTCTTCAGGAGTCAGGAGACTGAGAGTGGCAAAATACAAGACTAATTTAAGTAGCAAGGTATTTTAAAACTGTAGGAAAAATAATAGCATTGAAATTTTAATTGTTCTTCTGATCTTAGAAATATACAGCACATTTCTATGATCAGAAGTTCCCTTTTATTATAAAAAGAAAAGAAAAACATAATCCTGAGTATTAGGACTTCAGGAAATACAAGATATTTTGAGACTTGGAGTCAACGACTGCAGTTGCTGATCTTGCACCCACATTGCAGATGTGTTACCTACCTTGTATGAGGAGAAAGACAAAGCCTATGCACTTGTAGATCTCTCTGATTTGTTGAGGTTAAGGCCCTGATGCTTCTGCAGTGAAATCTGGGGATGGAGTCTCTGTACCCATTAATCTTGCTATTGAATTTAAAGTCATCCTGGATTTCAGGCCTCAATTTTCTGCAGTGAGCAATCAAACAGAATATCCCTCTGTAAAGCCCTGATGACATGACTCTGGATCTTTTGAACCCTCCAAGCTGAGATTCTCCACTTACAGTACCCTTTTGCAATTTTCTGTGAGGCTTTTGGCAAATCTCCTCCTCTAATAATAAGACGAGATGAAAACCCCAAGCAGTGACTCTGGTTATTGTGAAATTATTGGTACAAAGACAAGTTTTTATTCTTATACCAGTGGCTACAACAAAAATTGCTGCTAGAAGGAATCCAGCACTACCTGTACTTTCCAAACACATTGTGAGTAGAGATAATTTCCATTTCATATCAATAACAAATCCAGAATTGTCCTTGTTTTATCTCTTTAGAGGGTTCAGAAAAAAAAATTCTTAAAGCCTTCCTTTCTCTCTCTTCCACTTGGGATCTTCTTTGTGCAAGAACTTTTCTCATGCTTGAAAAAATTCTTCCTTTCTCTGGCTGACAATTGCCTAAACCTCTCTGACAGTTGCTTTGCATCTTGGTTTTTTATGCTATTTGCTTTCAGTGCATGATTTGCTGCCAGAAGGATCAGGGTTCTCAGCCATCCACTAGAATAACAAAACAATACAGAAGAAAACAAAGCAAAAACAAACTCACAATTTACAAATAGCTGAACTTTCTTTCCGGTTTCATTCTGTGTCCCCATCTGTTAATTTAAAAGGAGAGACCTCTGAGACAACAAAGAACCCTGTAGGGACAGCTACTTCCACAGCCTGACAACCTCAGGAGGTCACTAAAGGACATATCCCAAAAAATGAAGTGTCTATTGCACAGAACTGATGAAGTATCTCATTTCTAGGGTCCTCACTCCTCCTGGGCCTGATCCTTTACTGATGACTGCAGTGAAATAAGGGTCAGGTTCTGTGGCATTTACCCAGATGACAACTTGCCTCACTCAGCACACAGCTGAGGCTGAGTTTTAGACCAAGTGTGAGGGTTTCCTTCCCTAGAGTTGCACATTATGATAAAAAACAGACCAACCAACAAACCAATCAACCAACCAAAAAGCACTAGAGAAAACTATAACAACTTGCAAGAGATTCCATCCTTGATTCACTCATCAAGTCAACAATAACAACAACAACAACAGCAACAACAACATAATAATAATAATAATAATCTAAAAAATTGCCTGGGTGGGTTTTTTTTCCCACCCCCCAGATAAAGGTAGGTATTTTCTGTGTTGAAATACCACTGTCAACTGCAAAATTTCAAATGCTATGAAAATTACCCAGACCCAGAAAGAACAGCAGTTTAATTTTTGTTTTCATTGTTTTTCCCAGTTACTGTTAGTTGACAAAATTAAGGTTAAATTTACAAGTAATTAAATAATTTACACTCAGGCCTATGGTTTGTTTTTCTGGGTTTTGTTGTTTTGTTTTGGTTTGGTTTTTTTTTTTGTATTTTTGGGTTTTTGAGATTTTTTCTTTGTTCTTTTTCTTTTTTCTTTTTTTTCTTTTTCTTTTCAAATAAGATACCCATCTAAGCGCTTTTGCCTGTCTCTGAGAAGTATGAATATGATTTTCACTTCCATCACACAGCGAAGCTGTTGATGAATGGGTTGATCTGACACAGCCAAGGAAAACTGAAAACTTGGACATCATATCTTTACAAATGTGCCAAATGAAGCTTATTTAGATAGAGGCACCAGGTTACTTTTCAAGCAGCAGTAGAGGCTGGATAGCCACCACAGTTTTAACTTAGCTTTTCAGCTGTGCTGGACCCAGGTTAAGCTGGTTCCCCTCTTGCAGTTGTTAGGGGGCTGAGAATCTTCTGTTTTTTAGAACTTTGTCTGCTCCTTGAGCAACTTTACTTTTTCAGTAAATTACTGACATTCCTGGAAAGAGCCTCTGGGCAGAGATGACACCTTTCAATATGCCAGCAAAGGCCACCTTCATCTGTCTTGCACTGTTCTACTCGAGGACAAATTCTGGTTTCAGAACATTTTGTTGCTTGATTTCATTCCTGATTGCAAAACTTACACGAGGCCAGATCTTAGTGTTTGGAGTGTTTGTCCACTGTCCTGAAGGCCTAATTGCTTGTTAGTCACCTCCTAATTGATTGCTGTGGAATAGTGATTAGGAAGGCTCAGGCAGAGGATAATGACTTCAGGTGGGATGTGCACTGGGAAGCCTAAATAATATCAGGCACTTGTGTATCACTCTTTTAATAAAGAGGAGTTAGGTCAGGGCCAGCCTGGGGAAGGTGTGGTGTGGTGAAGGACCTTTCACTCATCATTTGGCCATGTGAGCTGAATGACAGCTCCAGGAGCAATTGGACACTCAGTGACATCTGTCTTTATGGATGACAGCTTTCAACCTCTCTTTCTAACAGTTTTTTTTTTGTTTTTTTTAACACTGTCTATACCACTGGCTACATTTGCTTATGGCCCTTGTCCAAGGCACAAAACCAAAGGACTATATCTTGTTCCCATGGAATTCTGTGTTGTTACCAAGCCAAGAGGGGCAGAAAATTGCTGCTGACACCAGTACAGGCAGAGATGTCATTTCAGGCACTGAGAAAGCTCAAACTGTTTGTCCTCTGCAGACAGAGGAGCTCTAGGCAGGAGTGAAGGACCATGTGGATATGGCAGGCATGGATGGTGAAAGGGAGCTCTTCCCTGGTGAGCTGTTCACCTTTCCTGCTGAATCTCCCTGGATGGGCTGGGGGCAGCAGGCTGATGTTCTGAGTAGCAGAAGTCAGGTCCTGTCTCCACACAACTGTCAGCGTCCCCAGTCTCTGCACCTTCTGGGGGAGAAAAATCAGGGCTGGAAGGGGGAAGGTAGGCCTGGGAACAAGGGCTGGGGGACAGTGCTTTGATTTTGCTTTTTTCCTCACTAGTTGAATCTATTGAAAGTGACAATAAATTAAATTAATTTTCTCTGAGTCAAGTCTGTTCTGCCCATGGTGGTAACCGGCAAATGAATCTCCCTCAATATGTCTCAAACCATGAGAATTTCCAGTTTATTTTGTCACCTGTCCTGCTGAGGAAGGACAATGGAGCAGCTGGGTGGGTATCCAAGATGAACCCATCACAGTCACAGCCCATCTTGCAACCTGAAGCTTGCTGTAATTTGACACGAGAGATCTGTTCTATATGAGCCCTTGTTTAGCTCTTAGCCAGCTATTATAAATCCATAGTCCCAGTGTTATGGTGCATAAACATAACCATGAGATAAAATTTTTTTTATTAAAATAACTGCTAAAATGGGAAAAACAAGCCAAAAATGAACCTTGACAAGTGTGTGGCCTTTCTTCAGCTAGAGTGTCTCTGTGTTGATAAGCGTGGTCTCTTTTTGTTAAAGAACCTAATGACTGAATAAAAGACAATCAAAATCTAAAAAGCCTGACTTACTGTCTGAGATCATTATCTTGTGTCCCCCCTTCCTCGTTAGAGACAAGTAACTATCTCTGGTGGATGACCCAGGCTACTTAAAGTGTGAAGTATTATAGCAGGGATAAATTGCTTTTCTGAATTGTATTTTTTTCTATCAAAGGAAAGTTAGACAAACTTTAAAAGGCTATTTAGCTTTAAGTATGCTGAAGTTAGGTGTGATGTATCATACCCTTAGCTTCTGCCCTAACCAAGAAGGATAACAAGGTAGATATTTTGGCTGTGGTAGAAGGTAATACTCACACCATCTGGCTATTTTAGATGCAATATGAGATGCTGCATGTACCACTGGTACCTACAAGAAGCACTTTGAAAGACCCAAGTTACCTGCCAGCTGCATACAGGGATCCACAGAAATATGCCCATGGGTGTCAGCACTCCTGAAAGAAGTGACCGGCTGCAGTGCACAGGCCTGGACACTGTAGCTGCTTTTAAAATGAACCTTCCTGCAGTCTGGAGTCTTAAAGTTGTCTGGAAGATTTGCAAAAATTATCCGTTCAGCTAAACACTAAATCTTACAGAAGGTAAAGGGAAAACTCATTTGGATGCTTTATTTGCTCTCCCCTGGCATCTCTTATCTTTAGAGGTTTAGATACCACTGTAAATCTTGTCTCATAGGCTTACAGCCACACAGGGAGTTAGGTGTGATTGTGCTTCAGCAGCAGCTAAAATTAGAATGCATCTTTGTTTTCTCAGCCATCTCTGAATTGCTGTTTTTCTATCCATTTGAATTTGAAAAGAAAACTGCCATTTGCCTTGTCCTTGCACTGGTTTAGCAGTGCTAAAAGTTGGTACCTCCATAGCAAATGGCAGCCTGGGAGTTGGTGGCCAGGGAATCCAAGCAGACTGAAAGTGTCTCCGTTTCCTGCATGGAGGAGAGAACAGTGCTATCAGTCTCCCAGGCTGAATGAGCAGATGCCCATTTACAGATGAGAAAACACAGGATAAATGAGCACATATGCTGTGACCAATAGCCATTGCTTTGTTCCCAGCCTGTGAATGTGCCAAGCCTATCAAAAGCACCATCGAGAGGTTAAATCACAGATACAGACAGCAGATGCTGAGGCGTCCTCCACTCCCTGAAGCCTGTTTATTTCTCACCAAAGGTAAAGCCTGGGCTGTGCAAAACTCAAGATTCCTGAGACAGAAGGTCCCAGCAGGTATGGCTTAAGCAAAAGTTCCTGGTTCAGAGAGCACTTTACTCCTGAGAATGCAGCATAGCTTCTTTTAAGCTTTTTTTTTTTTTTTTTTTTAAAAACCTTCCGCCGAAGAAAACGNTTTTTTAAACACCTGCCTGCTCAGAATCAGGAGGTATTTTGGTAGAATAATGAATATAGCCTCGTGATAACCCATCAAGATAAACAGCAGTTCCTTTTTCAGAGGCAGAATTAGAGATCTGGTGTGAGAGCACGAGGAAAGACACAATCACCTCCAGGATAAGCACATGCAGTCCATACAGCCACCACGGGAGGCACAGGAGGAAGACACACATCCTAGCAGTGACCAGTGTAACTTGGTCTCTGTTTCTGAATTTGGGAGTGGGGAGAATGACCTTTCTATCTGGGCAAGGTTGTTCAAGGTTCTTTGTGGCAGAGAGAAACTGAAACCTGCACTTCTTCCCTTTTCCACAGAGATTTGTATTTTCCTTTAGGCTCTTGTTCCATGACAATAGTGCTGCGCTGTGTGATGCAGGTCAGTTCAGCACAAAGGATCCCTGAGAGGAGCCTGTCCTCTGCCCACACTGCCAAAAGCACATCCCAGCTGCCCTGGCTGAAGGCGTGTGGCTGTGTATGCTGCAATCTCACCCTTGACAGCTTGTAGACATTTTCTATTTTTGGCCATGTGTTCCAGCTGTTCCCCTTCCAGCTCCATTGCACCTTTAACCCAGCACTGAGCTAAAGGATAGTAAAGGATTATCAAGATCTGCCTGTCATATGCATTCTGATACCTGCAGTTTCTTTTAAAAAGGAATATGTAAGTTCTCAGTGACACTGCCTGTACCTTTTTTTTAACAGCAGTTTTTTTATTCCTTGTTTCTCCTCAGTTTAAATAGCTTGGATTTGATATTTTTCCCTTTGGTCTTTCTCTTCTGTGTGCCAGCACTGAGTTTATAGCTTTTGTTTGTGTCACCACGGTCTATTATAGTAGGAAAGTGGGACCTGAAGGTTGGGTTTTGCTCACACATGAATTTTTCTGACCATTGTTTCATGAAATTCACCCACATTTCTTAAAAAAATGTCATTCAATACCAATACTATCTAATTTTTAAATCATAGAATGGCTTGGGTTGGAAGGGACCTTGAAGATCATCTGGTTCCAGCCACCTCTGCTGTGGGCAGGGACACCTTTCACCAGATCTGGCTGCTCAGAGCTCCTTCCAACCTGACTTCGAACACTGCCAGGGATGGCACATCCACAACTTCTCTGGGCAACCTATTCCAGCGCCTCACCACCCTCACAGGGAAGAATTTGTTGCCAGTGTCCAATCTAAACTTACTTTCTTTCAGTTTGGGCCCATTCCCCCTCATCCTGTCACCATGGCCTCTTGTAAATAGTTCCTATCTTTCTTGTAGGATCCCTGCAGGTACTGAAATGTTGCAATTAGGTCACCCTCAAGCCTTCTCTTCCCCATTCTGAAAAACCCCAATTCTCCCAGCCTGTCCTCAGTAGGAGTGCTCCATCTCTAATCATTTTGTGACCCCCTCTGAATTCACTCCTCATTCTCAGATGGTATTTTCCTAGTGTCTGGGCACTGGTCCTGTATGAATTTTCTCAGATCCAGAGGTATGGGTTTAATTAGTTGTACAGATTTTCATTTATTTATGAATCAAAGAAGAGCAGATGAAGGCCATGTTCTACCCCCATCTGGCAGAAGGCAGTTGAGTGCAGCTGAAATCAGCTCAGTTAATTGATAAAATAACAGCTGAGGACTAAGCTGGGAAAACCTCCGTGAGTTCTTACTGGAAAAATGTTCTTTTGTCTCATAGCCAAATTTCTACTTCAGTTTTTTATTAAAGCAGCCAAACTTTTCTGAAGCAGTGGAGATGAAGTGAGAGGTTAAGATATTAACCATCGCAGTGTTTTTCAGAACCACTTTGCTCCTGCATTTTATCTTGGTTTCTTCTGACCTGAATTTGGAATTAATTGAGAACTAGTCAGAAACAGATATTGTGGCTGGCTTTAAGTACTTGTATCCTCAGGGCTACAGAGCTCTGCTACAGTCTGGAAAAGTGGGGAGCCAGATAAGGGGAGAAATATTATCTAAAAATCAGGTAAAACTGAGGTGTCTGATGTTTGACTGATGATGCAGGGAGAGGCTGGTTGTTAATTTTCCTTTGGTAGAAAAGGAAAGTAGGACTTGCAATGTCAAGGCTGATTAGGCAGCTGTGAGTAATCAAAGGAAACTCTATTGTGTTTAAGATCCTGGGAATGTAAATATGAAGAAAAGGGTGGACAAAATCATCCTCAGCTGTAAGGAAGACAGGTTACTCATGTTGGAGCTTAGGAATGTGCTAAGATAAATGCCAGGGAGGGTTCATCTGCTCCTCTCATTGCATCCTGGCAGGAAGGGATGGGGTGGTCAGTGGGGCCATGTACAAGAGAGGGTCCTCTCACAGGAGGAGCCTGCACAGATGGATTCACACACACACACATATATGTACACCTACACTCTTTAACCCACCTGTGGTAGAAGATCCATATCTCCCCACAGAGGTACAGGAGGTTCCTTGCCTGCTCTTTATTAATTCTTGGTTTTGGAGTACCAGCTTCATTTCCCTGTTACAAAAAACTGTTCTGTCCTACAGGGATTCTTTCTATTCACAAATTCAGGAGTCTCCTTCATTTGTAGCTCATAGCCCAGAAAATCAGTAAATTGTATGAATCTCAACATTTGAATGCTTTCTTAGGAACTATGGTGAACTGAATCTTTTGTCAAACTCTTTTGCAGAAATTGCCACCCTTGAGCTCTGGTCTGTGGGGAGGAAGAGAAGATAGTGGAATGAAATCATATGTCCCATGTGAGCAACAGCACATGTTGGTACATTAGCAATTCAGGGATATACACTAAGGGATTTTAGAAACTGCAAAACTTTCTCATGAGGCTTCTTTCACAGTAGTTGTTTGAGTGATATCATAGAATTCTTAGGAGAGGGAATACTTTTCATTATTAGCAAGGTAAAAGCAGTATGGTCTCACTCATTTCTGGAGAGATCAACGTGATTTTTACATTTTGAAGGAGAAAGGTGAATAAAACCCAGGAAAAAGCAAATATAAAACAGCAAAGATAAAGCTAAAGATCAAGATCCTGTAAGTTTATTGTCTGACAAGTCCCATAGAGTCAGAGAGGACAAAAATGCACAAGTGCTTGCTAGGGTTTTAATGGTTATTTTATAGTCATCCAGCCAGATGAGACAGTTAAACTCCAAACTGAACATACATTATTATGAAAATCAGAAAGTGGGTTAAAAAAAAGAGATAAAATATAGCAATTACCCTTTATTTTTATGCCTACAAGGTTTTAAACAGAATCCTACTGGAGAGATAATTTTGCAGCAAAAAGATACAATTTTATTGCTTCCAGGCATTTATTCTAACCCTGAGTACTCTCTCTCTCACTGTTTTAAATTTACCCACAGTAGAGACCAGTGCAGTAGAGTGGTGCACAGCTCTGGAGTTCAACTACCTCTCTGCAGTTTTAAATTCCTCTTTCTGGAGGCTACACCACAGCAGGAGCTCAGATGATCTCAGAGCAATGTGGAAACCCTCATGAAGATTTAATCTGAAGACCATCCTGGACTTGGTCTGCTATCAAGTTGTTCATATGGGCAGTGGCAAAGGCTAGAACTCAATTGTTGTAATACACAATAAGGTTGTTGTGGAAAGAGGAGGGACCCACACAAGAAATCTTGCTGCTTTGTTGAGGCTCTTCTGCAGATCAGAGGTTCAGATTCCTGTACCCCAGACACCTCTGCTGTGCTGTGGTCAGGTGTTTATAGTTCAAAGGAACTGGCATAGCAAGCACCCAGCCCCAGTGTTGGTGTTGCAGATACTCTTTACTCATCTGTCTTCTGACTATCAGTCCAAGGCAGACATTTAATGCCTTCCTCATCTGAGATTTTTAGATTAATTTAGCAGCTGGGAGCACTCAGCATTTGAGTAAATTAGACCCTGGGGTCAGCTTTTTGACTTCTTCCCAGTAAAAAGAGGAGCTCAGAGCAATGCCTTGTGAAGTGGTTTTGTCCAGGATCACATGAAATCTATAGCAGAGGGAAGTGGAATATGCAGTTCTTCAATTCTACGGGTCATCCTACTGAAACTGACTTTCTGTTGCAGGAAGCAAAGGAGGCTCTTGCAATAAGCCCAACAAATTATTCTGTATGAGTTTAGCTCAATTCGAGGACACAGAAGCCAAATAATTCATGATTAGATATTTAAATATGATGTTGTAATGCTTATACACAAATCATCATTCCCAGGGCCATATTGACTGTGATGTTTCCTTATTTATAGGTGCTTTTATTTGTACCCTCAAGCATTCATCAGTCTGCATTAAAGTTATTTCTGTACAGGCAAGGAAGGGAGAAAGTTATTCTAGTTTAATTGCTTCTACTGTAAGGACTGATATGTATAAACTGTATCAAGGAAAAAATTTGTGTCTACCAGAAGTCTATAGGTAGTTCAGGGCATAGACCTTGGGCTTAGGACTTAAATGCTCCACATCATGTGCACAGACATTAATGCTCAAGCAAAATAAACATCTGCTGTGCAGAAAAATATATTGATATACAAGATATTATGTTTTCATTCTAATTTAGAAACATAAATTGCTAAGGGCCTTTGGGCATGGTTTCCAGTTTTACTTTTTCTGTCTTCTTGTCCCACCACGAGTTTCTGTTAATACACATTATGTATTTTTGAGAGGATTCTACTGTATAAAAATAAATCAATAAAAATGTACAGAGGGATGCAACTCAATATAGGAAAGAGTAAAGATAGCACACTTTAACCCTTCAGTGAGGGTAAATATCAGGATGTCTAAGAGATGATTTAGCTGCACTACTTTCTATAGAAAATGCCAATAAATACTGCAACAGTTCTGTGAAAGCAGCCCTCCATCCTGGCCTGAAGATAGACACAATTAAGTGATGTCTTCCTGATCTCGTGTGTGTGATGCCAAAGAAGATACTTAACAGCTTCTAGAGCCAGCAAAATACCATCTGTCAGTACTTTTGGCTAGGCTGTCTCAGGTGTAGCCTCTCAGTGCAAGAGCACATTGCAGATCCTCAGGTCACCATAAGCTGAATGCCCCTGCTCAAGTTTCTGAATATCCTGAAAGAGGGAGAGGTGGAACTCACAGCTCTGCTGTATTCATGGCCAGCAATATGAATGAGAAATTGACAGGCCATGGCAGGTATATTTACCATGCTGAACTGTATACTTTCTTTGTGAGAATGACCTCCTTACAGAGCATTTAAGTTTCTTCTTCTCACATGATCTTCATTCTTTTCCACTTGACTTTTTTTTTTTTTTTTAAGAGAAATGATGAAAGTAAAGCTTTCTCAGGCATTTATTTACAGCAACAGAAAAGAGAAATTCCATTTGCAGATTACATAAGGACTATATCCCATCCTCATGTCTCCAGTCTCCTGACCATCTTGATGGCCTTCTGCTCAGCTTGCTGCTTTTTGTCAGAGTCTGGGGAGCCCAAACAGGGGTCCTCCATTTAGTGTCATTTACCAGCTTACACTGAATACAGCTGGGCTCTTTTAGAAGAGGAAAAATCACATCAGCCTCAGCATCACACCCTGGAAATACTCTTTGTGACCAGAGGTTTGCATAAACCTCACCCTTTTTACTGAGCTGAACATCCCCCAGTGAGTTTCCAGTGCTGATGCCCTATCTGGCATCACTGATCATCAAAGTTCCCTTTTCAGGGAAACAAATTACACTTTCCAAAGTGAAATTTCCAAAGTCACAATCACCCCCTGGAGTGAGTCACAGCCCACTCCAGTGAGCTGATCATCTGAATCCTCCACATTTTCATTATTGCATATTCCATAATGAAAACTTTAATAAAATCTGTGAAATCTAATAGCAGTGTACAAAAATGATGAAATTTCCAATTTGGGAGAAAGCAGCCTCATTTTAATCCTGGCAGCAAATATTAAAAATGGAATTGAATGCAAAAGAAAGAAGAACTAAGAAAATGTGATTATATGTACCCAATAGATTTAGAAACCGTGTATGTCCAACTATTTTTTGTTGTACTTCTCCAGTGAAGGGCACACTAGGTTGGCAGTGTACTTTGCAAACAGTTCGGCCAAAGGCCATCTGTTATTTATTTCTACTACAGTGCTACTTGCAGGGTAAGAATTTAAGTAATGACAAACACAGCAATAAAAAAATTGTAAATCAATGTATATAGTGACTTATTGCAGACATAAACTCTCTCTTTGGAGAGAAAAAATGTATTCAGTAGACCACTGACCTATGTCAGAGCCTTTAGAAAATAAAACTGTCCAGAGATTATCTATTTTTATTTATTCAACACTTGTTATTTGATATCAAATTAGATCTTGGACTTAAGCCATACTCATTCTTTCCCTGAACCTTCTCACATATATACCTGCTGCTTACACCTTTACTGCAGAGAGCAACTCTCCACTTCAATGTTTTAAATTAATTTTTCCATCCCAGGCAATATCACATAACATTCAAATTTGTGTTCCAATGAATTAACAAGGATGTGAGCAATGGCCAGTGGCGGTGTGCACCCTAAGCAGATGAGATTGTCAGAACAAAATAAATGAGATTTGTGGTGCTTTGTTTGTTTTTTTATTTTTCCTAAATTACTATTTTGCTACTGCAGGTAAGAAAATTGTAAGACAGGAGATGTGCTTTGGAAAACAATTGCTGCTGCAGGCAAGAAACTATCAGTGCAATTCACATGTGCTGCAGATTTCTTTCCAATGTCCTGTTCTGTTTCCAGTGCTAGTTTCATGGACCTTCGAATTACATTAGAAAAGAGAGAGAAAAAGAAAGTTATAAAAAATGGTGCAACCACAGATATAACACCACTTAAATATAATTCCATTCATATATTATTTTAAGTTCTACTTTACTATTTCATAATACCTAAACTCAATTAGGTTGAAATACTTATAAAATATCTGGATCAAATATCCCAGGAAAACTTCAGCTAGTAATAAAAAAAAAATAAAAATGAGGTGACACTTATGGGGGTAAAAATAAGGAAGAAAGGATTTTGTTTTTAAATTTCCACCTCTGGAAGAAGTCCCACCATCTGAATGTAGGCACCTGTAACTGGGTGCCTAAGGTAGAACATCTTTCCCTGGAGGTGAAAAGGTCTATAAAGACGGTTGGACTCTTGGTACTGGACAATATATACATTTTGGGCTATAGATCTGCATTACCTGTGGAAACAGATGATTCTTCTCTCTTTATGTATAGAGCCTGAAGGCAGGAGGACTTCCTGAGTTTGATGCCCCATGTGAGGAGGTGTGAATACATTGTTTTTATGGATGAGGCTCAGCTGTCCTACTGTAAACTTCTACACATGACCTGGTTATATCTAGTGCTTGCACAGGCAGTGAGAGAAACTGTACCACACACCTCACACAAAAAGGAGGACTCTGAAAGTGAACACTGAAATTTTGCTTCAAAAATACTATGTCTCTCCACTGATTAAAACAGGAACTTTAATTATTTTTAAATCATATATATATATATATTTTATGGTCTGCATAAGTTTAGCGTAAGCTAAAGTTAAGTGATGTACACAGCTGAAGTCCATGCTACATATCCAGAATTCAACTGCCCACCTAATCTTATCAAACTTTTATTAGCTGTTTTTCATGCAGATTCCAATGTTATCAGAAACATAATTTTATAAAGTGTTATTTATTAACTTTGATCTTTTCACTGTTGACCAAAATCTTTACTAAACATGAGTTAACCTTTTCTACTTCCATTGTTAGAAAAAGACTTGGAAACTGCAAGTTTGTTAGGACTTTGAACAATAAATATTAGCCTTGTTTTAAATAACTATATATAAGATCCAAAAATATTGCAGGCTAATTTTGAAAATAACTCTGTGAGAACTCTTTTGATCTGCCTAAACAGAAACTGAATAATGACTGATATAATTCACATATTCTGTTAATTTAAAATTTTCAAATTTGGATACTTAAAGGGAGGTCTAACATCCACTTTCTGATAACTAAATGATTCATTGACGTACTTGACAAATTCAGTTTATTAAACATGATCCATCTGCCTAAACACGGGGACACCTCCATTTGAGATATGCACTCGAGGTCTCAGAGTGTCCCTAACTCCTATGCCACAAGGTTTATGAGGAGCCCTGCTGTCTCAGCTGGTCACTGGAAATCAAACACCATTGTCCCAGGTTGGGGAAGTGACCCTGGTGTGTGGAGGCAACACAGAACAGAGGGGAGTTTTCTGCTAAGACCTAGAAATTATGTCCCCCTCTGTTGATGCCATTCTGTAAGCAAACAAAGCAGAGAAGTTTAACCTCAGCTACTGGAGTAATACCCTTAATAGAGTAATGCCTTAATGTGAGGCACTTTGGAACTCTGTGTGGTCTCTTACACTAATGGAGATTGCTGGTCACATTTAATGTCTTCAGTAAAACATCCAGTCTCTGTGGGATTGCAATTATGCATAAAGAGGCCAGAGAATGAACAAACAGATCTCACTGCAGGCAAGTGAGATCAACTCACGTTTGTTAGAGATAATGGGTAAAGGGGCTGCAGGTATAACAGTGTGCTGCTCTTTGCTACCAGGAATATCTCATTCAGCTGTGTTACCTCCCACCACACAGGGTACCCACAGCCCACAGGTCCCAATATCTGTCAGTCAGAACAGTGTCTTTGCAGGTTCCCAGGGATATTTGGATTCTTGGAGGAAAATGCTGAATAAGCCCAGAGAGTGTAATGTCTTCTGGACACAGCTGACAATGTCCCTACTGCAGGTGTGACATTCATGTGTACAAAGCATGTGCAGGCCCAGTAGTCACAAACTGCAGCAGATTTCACCAACAGAAAGGAGGGAACCCTAAGGCTTACCTTGAGATTAGTCAGTCAAAGCCATGGCACTGAGTAGCACTCAGCCCTGCTCTTCCCCTATAGGTTCTGCTTGCTCCTGCTCTCAAAATATTTATCAAAGACCTTTCAAAATCATTTAAGTGATGATTCTTAGTGTATATATTGTTAATGCTATTTTCTTTATCCACTACACTAAGGATATATAAAAAAGCTCCAGGGGGATAGGGTGATGTAACTTCTGCAAGGATCAGGCTGGATGGGCCCTCTCTTGAGATACCCTCCAGAAATTTGTTATTCTGGCTGCAGTTGTTTACATATGACATTTACTACCTTCTGTTATGGAAGAATGGGTATTTTGAAGACAAATGCATGGTTTTTTAGATTATTTTTCTCCTCACTTACTCTCCCTTAGAATTTTCAGGTGTATCTGATTTGGTTCTGATGAATTTTATAACTCTATAAGTTATTATTTCTTTTCCTGACATTTCAATATCTAAAAATGTTTCCTTGTGCATGCCAGGAAATAACAAGTTCAAGGTAAATATTCACCCAGAAGTCTCCCTCATGAACCTTCTACCAAAAAAAATGCTAAGCCTCTCATCCATATGCTTATATTCCTTCAAAGAGCTCTTCAGCCCTTGATGATTCAGTGCAATTATTGATCTCTTTCAGACACTCTGATTTTCATTTGTTTTCACACTATTAGCTATTTATTCTTTGAAATCCATCTTGGCCTTCCTAATTTTTTTTGTTACTTAACAGCTGTTTACTTATCTTTCTGTTTATTGGCTTCATTAGGGTCATATAATAAAGGATTTTTGTTTGTCTCATTTTGCTATTTGGAAGCTATCATTTAATCATGTCAGATAATTTCTGTCCTCCCTTCTGTTCCTCCTTTCCCCTTTTGTTTGTGCCTCCTAATTCCACTCCAAACTTGATTTGCAGAATGGGTTTTTTTTTCATAATTGACTTTGCCAGTTGCTTTATTTTTAACTATGGAATAATTTGACTAATTTAACAGGTTTTTCTTAATTTCTTATAAAGTTTTGGATCCATGTGGCTCCTTTTGTGGTTCTTCCCATGCCCTTGAGTGGAAAGGAGCTAATATGTGTTAGCATTTATTTTAGAGGCTCAGGACTCTGACTTGTGCTGTCTAAGAAGGGGGTCTCCATAAGGGAGTCCCCTCAGTCCCAGAGCCTGACCTGCTGAGAGAGGAAACCATTCAGCTCCAGAATTGGAGCAGTTGAGGAAATGCCTAAGTTCCAGCCACTGCAGTTCTCTCTCTGAGGCCTCAGTAAAAATTTACCTTCTTTGGTGTTTTAAGCTGCATCTTTTGACTACTGGACTATTAACTGAAATTATTTAATAAACATTAGCCTTCTATAAAGCTGAGAAAGGAAGGTAAGAGATAACAAATTACCGGAGGTCACCTCTCAAAGTTTTTTCATACTGGCACTTCTTTAATTATTTTCAGTATGCTCAGATGAAGACAAAAATATGGAAGAATGAGGATGCCACTACCAGGCCTGCATATTCCACATCCCCTTCTGTAATCCACATTTTAAAGAGACTATCTACCTGCTGTCTCAACAGTTTGTGATGTGGACATGATACACACCAAGAGTGCTCAGATGCAGTCTGTGCATTTCACTGAGCAAGTCTGTCTCTCCCTTTCTGGCCACAGTTAGGTTTGGTGGAAACTAGAAGGTGTTGTTTCAAGTGACAAATTAAAAAAATAATTTCTGACTTCATGGGTCACTAAGGCAATACACTGCTTACTGCTCACACAGTATAAATATGATAATGTTTGCTGTTTCCATCCAGTGAATTCTTAAAACTGCATTTCTCCTTTCTTGTGCTTGAAAAAGTTAATGGTCTTTCCCCCTTCTGTTTTGAAATGGGAAAAAATGTGGTGATAGAGTCTCCTAATGGTCATTCAGAATGACATGTTTGCTTACAGTAATTTGTGCAAATTGGAAATCCACTTTTCTCCTCCGGAAATGAAATAATTCCCAGTGTTGACACATGTTCCCGGACTGCTGAAATAAATGGACAGCTCACATTTCTTGGAACCATGCTGCAGGCTGCCTGCAAACTTATCTGTTATTACTTGCAGGTAGTCAATCAGTAGTGAACCAGTGTCACACGAGGTGAATGAAAGCTTTGGAGTGCTGTGTATCTGCTGGTGACCTTAGAAAGCTGGAGTGAATCACTGCAGAGAAGGCTGAGTGTAAGGCAGTGGAGCATCCTCTTCCACTCAGGCAGAGAGGGAGCACTTGTCTAGGCTCACCTCCATCACTGTGTATTTGCCTTATATAGTAATTTTGCCTGGTTTATGCAGGACATTGGTTCATATCACCATTACAAATTTCCTGACTCATCTGCTCTTTCCTTTCAGTTTAATTTTTTTTTCAGTCTCATATAATTTATCTCCAAAGGTGTGCTTCATTATCATAACTGGAAAATATTAGTTGATTATGTCATATGTAAAACAGAAGACAAAAGCTAGTCATGCATGGAATCTTATTACAAACCCACCATGTGTCTGGAAAGTTGATCATTTTCAGTACTAGATTTATTATTTTTGCTGAGACCGTGTAGAGCATTTCCAAACGCAGGTGGTTAATGTAATTTGCCAGGTAATGCAAATAATTTTTAGAAAAACATTAGTTCTATTTCATACAGTTTTATATACATATAGTTAATGCATCATGAAATTAGTTATTTCTTAATATACTTTAAAATCACTTTTTTTGCCTGAGCAGGAATAATGAAATGAAGAAGCTTTGGAATCTGTAAATTTTACATATTTTCAGTGATATGTGCACAATAATTTTATGTTGTATATTGTTAGCTTTTTAGTGTTGAATGACAATCTCCGTGAATGTCAAAAAACCCCCAACTCAGAAAGAATTTTGTTGCATGCTATTTCTATTAATGAAATATGAGCACAATTATAATTTTATGCTTTCCATGAGGGAGTAACAATAGTTCTGACTGAATATCTTCAGTATATTAGAAAAGCTATTATAAATTATGCATAGTATAAATATAATTAAACATTACCCAAAGGCTTTTTATTAGTTTCAGACTCATCTCTCTCCTCACATTCTCCGCCGTTCCCATGTGATTTCTATCTCCACACACAACAGGTTATTGGTATACTTGGACTTTGCTTGGATCTCAGCAGCCACTGAGCACTGCCTCCATCCTCTAGACTCTTAATCAAATACCATGGTGATTTGGCCTTGATGAGTAGATAGCTAAAATAAGGATATCTTGTTTTCCTTTGTTTTTTAAATAAGGTAGCAAAGATAGCATGCTTTGAAAATTAAGTGATAGCTCACTTAACAGGGATGCCCAGGCCACAAGGATGTGGAGTTTCCATCCATGGAGGTGTGAGCACAGCACAGTGGGCTCCTCTTGTGGCCCACAAAAGCCAGTGAGTATTCTGGAGGTGGTGAGGAAATGTATCCACATTTGATTCCCCCTGCTTTGCTCATACAGAAGCACGAGGCTCCAATGCAGGAACCTCTGAGTGAAACACCATGGCCTGTATTATGCAGATGTTCAGTGTAGCTCATTGAATGGTCTTTTAAATGAGCAAAGAGACCAGCAACATTTCTATTCCTCAATACATAGAAAGATAAAAGGTATTTCACGGAATCACAGAATCACTAGATTGGAAGAGACCTTCAAGATCATCGAGTCCAACCCATGCCCTAACACCTCGGCTAAACCATGGCACCAAGTGCCACATCCAATCCTTTTTTAAACATATTCAGGGATGATGACTCCACCACCTCCCTGGGCAGACCATTCCAATACTTTATCACTCTTTCCGTAAAAAAACTTTTTCCTAATATCCAACCTATATTTCCCTTGGCGCAGCTTAAGACTGTGTCCTCTTGTTCTGTCAGTTGCTTCCTGGAGAAGATACCAACCCTCACCTGGCTACAGCAACTTTTCAGGGAGTTGTGGAGAGAGATAAGGTCACCCCTGAGTCTCCTTTTCTCTAGGCTGAACAGCCCCAGCTCCCTCAGTTGTTCCTCACAGGGTTTGTGTTCCAAGCCCCTCACCAGCCTCGTTGCCTCCTCTGGACATGCTCAAATGTCTCAATGTTCTTCCTAAATGGAGGGGCCAGAACTGGATACAGCACTCAAGGTGTGACCTCACCAGTGCACAGTACAGGGTAAGAATGACCTCCCTGCTCCTGCTGGCCACGCTGTTCCTGATCCAGGCCAGGGGCCATTGGCCTTTTTGGCCACCAAGGCACACTGCTGGCTCATGTTCAGTCAGTGTTCACCACTACCCCCAGGTCCCTTTCTGCCTGGGTACTGTCCAGCCACACCATCCCCAGCCTAAAGCACTGCAGAGGGTTATTGTGGCCAAAATGCAGGATTCAGCACTTGGACTTATTAAATGTCATCTTATTGGACTCTGCCCATCCAACCATTCCAGGTCTCTCTGCAGAGCCCTACTACCTTCCAACAGATTGACACACGCTCCCAGCTTAGTGTTGTCTGCAGAGTTACTGATGATAGGCTCAATGCCCTCATCCATGTTGTCACTAAAATTATTGAACAGAACTGGCCCCAGCAGAGACCCCTGAGGGACACCACTGGTGACTGATCCCCAGCTGGATGCAGCACTGTTCACCACCACTCTCTGGGCCCAGCCATCCAGCCAGTTCTTAACCCAGCAAGGAGTGCTCCTGTCCAAGCCATGGGCTGCAGCTTTTCCAGGGAATGCTGTGGCAGACAGTGTCAAAGGCCTTGCTGAAGTCCAGGTATACAACATCCACAGCCTTTCCTGCATCCACCAGGCAGGTCACTTGGTCATGAAAAGAGACCAGGTTGGTCAAACACAACCTACTTCTCCTAAACCCATGCTGGCTGGGTTTGAAACCCTGAGCATCCTGTAAGTGCTGTGTGATGGCACTCAGTATAAACTGTTCCATTACCTTACCTGGTACTGAGGTCAGGCTAACTGGCCTATAATTACCAGGATCCTCCTTCCCACTCTTTTTGGGAATGGGAGTCACATTGACCACCTTCCAGTCATCTGGAACCTCCTCAGTGAGCCAGGACTGTTGGTAAATTATGGAGAGTAGCTTCACAAGCTCATCTGCTGGCTCCCTCATCACCCTGGGATGGATCCCATCTGGGCCCATAGATTTGTGAACATCCAAGTGTCTCAGCAGTTCTCTGAGTGCCTCCTCCTGGATAACAGGGGGACCATTCTGCTCCCTAACACCATCTACAATCCAGGAGGACAGTTGTCCAGAGGACAAGCCATCTTCCCACTAAAGACTGAGGCAAAGAAGGCTTTAAGCACTTCTGCCTTCTCCTCATCTGCAGTTACTAAGTTCCCTCCTGCATCCATTAGAGAAGAAAGTTTGGTCTTACCTTCCTTTTACCACTAATATATTTAAAAGCATTTTTTATTATCCTTTACAAAAGTTGCCAAATTAAGTTCAAACTGAGCTTTGGCCTCTCTGTTTTTTCCATACATGCCCCAGCAACTCCCTTAAATACTTCCTGAAAGATTTGACCCTCCTTCCAAAGACGATGCATCCTCTTTTTATTCCTAAGTTCCTCCAAAACTTCGTTGCCCATCCTAGCTGGATGTTCGCCTCAGTAACTCATCTTTCAACACACAGGGACAGTCTGTTCCTGTGCCCTCAAGATCTCTGTTTTGAAGCACACCCATCTTTCCTGAACTCCTTTGTTTTTAAGGGCTGCTTCCCAAGGAACTCTCCAAATAAGTCTCCTCAATAAGCCAAAGTCTGCCCTCTGGAAGTCCAATGTAAAAGTCTTATTGATGTTCCTCCTGATTTCACCAAATATCGAGAACTCTATAATTTCATGATCACTCTGCCCCAAGCAGCCTCCAACCACCACATCTCTCACCAGCTCATTTCTATTTGCAAACAACAGGGTCAACACAGTCCCTCCCCTGGTGGGCTCACTCACCAACTGCGACAAAAAGTTGTCCTCCACACACTCTAAGAACTTCCTGGACTTTCTTTTTTCTGCTGTATTAAGTTCCGAGCAGATGTCTGGCAGGTTGAAGTCACCTACAAGAACAAGGGCTGATGATCCTGAAACATTCTCCGGCTGCTTATGGAATAAGTTGTTCCTCTCTTCTTCCTGGTTGGGTGGAGGATAACAGACTCCCAGTAGGATGTGAGCCTTGTTGGCCCTCCCCTTAATTCTTACCCATAGGTATTCAAATTCATCATCATTAGTTTCAATACCCATGGCATCAAAAACCTCCCTAATATAAAGGGCCACCCTTCCACCTCTTCTCCCTTTCCTGTCTTCTGAAGATCTTGTATCCATCCAGTACAGCACTCCAGCTATGTGAGTCATCCCACCACGTTTCCATGATGGCCACTACATCATAGCTCTGATTTTGTACCATGGCCTCCAGCTCTTGTACATTTGTACATATGAGCAAGAAATATGTCCATCCTTTAAGAATTTATTACTCCCATACCTTGTGAAATGCTGGTCTCTATATAAAGAATTATATTTATTCTTAACTGTGGTGGTTTGACATGGGAAGGACAAACTCAGAGGCTTTCCTCTATGAGAAAACTTCCTCTTTGAGTTGATTGGGACCAATTGAAGGCTGGCTTGGTTATTGACAGCCTGAAAGTCCAATTGGAGAAAGTTAGTTTGCTCCGTGAACACACGTTTTAAAGGTTACCCGGGAAAAAAAAGCTCTCTTTATTTCTGGTGGTTGAGCAGGTAAGAACTTAAGCCCAGTCCGGGCTCCCTCCCATGCTGGGGGCAGGGCCTGCGAGGCCGCTGGGCCCCGTTTGCAAACCAGGGGACATGATGGCCGGGAGGAGGAAAGGCTCCTTGATAAGACCTTAGCCCGGCTTCCTCCCCCACGGGCCCGTGGCTCTGGGGCGTGCCCGGCTCCTGCTGCTGGCTCGGAGCAGCTTTGGAATGGCCGGGCCCGGCCAGCCCCGCACGGCCTGGCGGGGAGGCACCGGGCCCTGTCTGGGGAGCAGGGGTGGCCATGGGCAGCGTGGGAAATTNGCTGTGAAGATGGGAGGAGCTTCACAACTTTGCAAGTTTTTTCTTGGGCGGATGCAAAAATCATGAAAATGTGAAACCACGAGAGGACTGCTTTCTACCTCCTTGTGGAGAAATCCCTATGGCCTGACAAGAGGAGACTTCTCTCTCCGAAGTGAACTGAAAAAAAGGAGTATTTAACTTGGGAACTGACTGAAGTAGTTTTTGTATGTTTGTTTTGTGATTACGAAGGTTGGGAGAGGGAGGGAAGGAGTGGTCTGAAAATCTTATTCTGAATTTTTCTTCCTTCTTTGTGTAGTTAATAAATTTCTTTTTATACCCTTTTAAGTTTTAGGCCTGCCTTGCTTCTGCTCCTGGTTCTGTGTCACAACAGAAAAATGAGTATATTTAAATTGGCAAATCTAAACCATGACATTATTATACATAGAGGAGCAGATAGGAAATGGAAATGGAAATGGAAATGAGAGAGAGCTTCCTATGTGTCCGACCCAATAAGAAATACCCTTTTTACCTGCTGCAGTGAGGAATCCTGGTCTCCAGTACCAATAATTGGGAATAGAAATCACTGCAGGTTGCAGCAGGACACCACCACAAGCAGGTGCACTGTGGTGTGCTGAGTAGGATCACAGAAAGGACAGATAATGTCAGGAAGGTGTGCCTCTGCACAGCCATCCAGACTCAAAAGGGAAATTTGCTGCATCTTTAAAAGAGAGCTGCAGTACCCTTTCATGTCCATAAAGGAACTAAAATCAGGATCTGTCACAAAGAGACCAATGTCTCTCCTGGGGCTGCTTTTACAGGGGGTCAAGACCTTCCTTTTTTTTTGCCTGGAGACTTGGATAAGTGCTAAGAAAATACTAATACTACTGGTGAAAAAAAACCCAAAAAAATATTTTGAAAGTGTGTTGGTTTTTCCCATGTTTTATTTTCATTAAGTTTAATTTTCATGAGATTTTTAAAAAGTACATGAGGAAAATCTTTATAATCTAGATTGAATTGAAAAAATTGAAATTGTTACACAGGAGAAGATATTCTACTTTTGCTGGTAATTCGCTTTTGTCAGAATTTTTGATAAATTATGGAATCAGTTCTATAGATTGTAGGGAAAATTTTTATTTCAAAATGAAAAAAATGCAAACCAAAACAAATAAAAAATTCTGCAAAGAAATAACAAAAAAATAAACCTTGCAATCATAAATAGATTGTTTTTTTCTTGTTGCAATCATAAATAGATTGGTTTTTTTCTTGTCTATTTGTTTAAACTTTGAGAAATTATCTTTCTTCTTTTAAATTTCATTTTTTAAGACTGCTGATAATATCCAATATAAATAAAAAAGAAAATAACAGAATATTTAACCCCTCTAGATCTAAAAAATCCAAGTTAATTCCAGTTTTCATTTCCAACCCTTCAATAACAAGCTCAATAACAATGTCTAATTTCCATAAAGATAATATTTCGCTTATTTTTTGATATTACTGTTTTAATATAATAAATAAATTAGCAAATTTGCCCTACACTAAGGACAAATCATGTCTGACAAGCTTGGTGACCTTCCACAATGAAGTTAGAGCATTAGTGGATAAGTGGAGAATAAGTGATGTCATTTACCTCGATGACATCACTTGCTCTTCCTTGATTTCATTTAGCACTGCCCAACAAACATCCTTGTCCAGAAATCTAGACAGGGATTTTTCACAATGACGTGTAATAAGTGCTCACTACATGCTCTCCTCAAGGTACTTTACCTTGAGTCCTGTGTGCAATTTTGGAAGTGACAATATAAGAAAGACATAAAGCTGATAAAGAGTGTCCAAAGGGGGGCTGAGAAGGTGGTGAAGGGTCTAGAGGAGATGTCCTATAAGGAGCAGCTGAGACCACTTGGTCTGTTGAGCCTGGAGAAAAGGAGACTGAGGAGAGTTCTCTGTGAAGTTACAGCTTTCTGGTGAGAGGAAGAGGGGCAGACACTGATATCTTCTCTGTGGTGACCAGGGACAAGACCAAAGGGAGTGGCCTGAAGTTGTGACAGAGGAAGTCTAGGATGGATATTAGGAAAAGGTTCTTCACCCAGAGATTTGTTGAGCACTGGAAAAATCTCCCCAGGGAAATAGTCACAGCATCAAGCCTTATAGAGTTCAAGAAGCATTTGGACAACGCTCTCAGGCACATGGTGTGATTGCTGGAGTGTCCTAGGCAGGACCAGGAGTTGGACTTGATGACCCTCGTGGATCTCTTCCAACTCAGGATAGTGTATGGTTCTCTTATTCTATTATCCTGTGACAGGACAAGGATTTTAAACTAAAAGGACAGTTTTATGTTAGACATGAGGAAGAAATTCTTTATTGTTAAAGAATTGGTTAGGCATAGGCACCCTTGCCTAGAGAAGTTGTGGATGATCCATCCCTGGATGTGCTCTAAGCCTGGTTGGATGGGAATTTGAGCAAACAGGTGTAATGGAAGGTGTCACATTCCATGTCAGGTGGGATGGGATTATATGGTATTTAAAGTCCCTTCCAACTGTATCAATTCTATGAAAGATGTTTGCTCTTCCCAGTGTTTTCCTGTAACTGCAAATGCCTCCACAGAATGTCTTTTCCATAGAAAATTTCCAACATTTAAACAAATAAATGGAGAAGGATCTCAATCCAAATGTAGTAAATATGAATCAGCCAATTGTTCACCCAGCCAAAGCAGCACCTTCTCTCCATGTGCCCCTCACATGAGCAGTCATCTATGCCCTCAGCTCTCACTGGTGCTCTCTTGTGAACATCAGATCTAGTCTGTGTGTGCTCAAATTTAAGTGCAAGCACCTGTGGAACCCCAGAAATGCTCCAGATGTGGAAGTGATAACTACTGTCATGTAATTTCAGACACTGGAATTCACAGATGTGCTTTGATGTAATGTGTCAGAAGGACTGTAAAACAGAGAGAATAACTCCTGGATAATACAGCAGTTATCCCCTTACTCTGGCATCCTGCAAACAGCCAGACACATAAGGCACTTGAGCCTGTACCTAGTGCTGCTGGAAGGAAAGAAAATTTACATATAAACTTCAGATGTTTTGCAGAACTAAGCATGAGAAGCTGTTTCTTACTGCCAATACTTTTTAGTTAGCTACCTTTCCACCTGCATACCTACTTCTTTCTTTCTTTCCTCTCTTCTTTCTCTCCTCCTTTCCCTATCCCTTCCTCCCTTTCTCCCTCTCTTTCTTCTTTTCACCCAGAATCAATCTGTCACTCTGTATTCTTAAAGAACACTCAGTACCACAAAATTTATGTGAAGGTTGCTGATATATCAATAATGAGAACATCTTGTAGTCGAAAAATAAAAGAGATAACTTTGAAGAAGAAATTGTAATAGAGCTGCAGAGAAACTCAGCTGCTTGTAAATCACGTTTCCAAGCACATTACACCATAAGAATGGAAGGTGAATTGGGATTACAACCACCCTAACTCATCCCTTCTCATTCTCATTCCTAGGAATATTGTAAACACTAAAATTTCCTTTGTTGAATGCAGAGATTTCTTTTTTCAGATGAAAAGAAATCTTTCTGTGATGAAAATTCAGCTGACCTGAACTTGGATTAAAGAGGCATGCTTTTTTGATTGGAAGTCTGGAGAATAATATTTAAATTCATCAGAGTTTTGTTTTAATTGTTCTAAAGCCCTTCCAACCCTGAACTGAAAGTGTGTGCTAGGAGTAACCAATAGAGATTTAAAAACACATACTGAATTTTAAGTGCACTTTCCTGTCCTTTCATTTTGCTTTGGAAATGTCATGGGTCTATGCAGTTTATTAGAAAACAGCAATTAGGAAGGGGAATCTAAAGCACAGCAAGTAATCCGACCACATGAGACTTGGTGAAGAAATAAGCAAAACAACCAAATGAAAAAGCAGTGCATATTTTATCTCCCCATCTCCTGCTGTAGCTACCAGAAATGATACCAGACCTTAAACATCCTCTTGAGTGTCTACACTCTAGAGCAAACTAAACTTTAATTCTGGTAGAATCAGAGGATAGTTTGGGTTTGAAGGAAACTTTAAAGGGTATGAACCCCAACCATCCTGTAATGAACAGTGACATCTTCAACTTAATCAAATTGCTCAAAGTTCCATCCAACCTGACCTTGAATATTTCCAGGGATGGAGCATCTACCACCTCTCTGGGCAACCTGTGCCAGGGCTTTCTTTGTAAAAAAGTTTATTCCATATAACTAATCCAAATTGACCCTCCTTCTCTTTAAAGTCATTGTCCCCTGTCCTATTGCAAGAGGCCCTGCAGAAAAGCTTGTCCCCATCTTTCTCATACACCCTGTTCAAGAGCTGGAGAGCAGCTGTAAGTGCTCTTTTCTCCGAGCCTTCTCTTCTTCAGGCTGAACAACCCCAATTCCCTCAGCCTGCCTTCACAGGAGAGGTGCTGCAGCCCTCTGACCATCTTCATGGGCTTCCTCTGGACTGACTCTGGCAGGTCCACGTCCTTTTTCTGCTGGTGACACCAGAGCTGGATGCAGTACCGAGACGGAGTCTCCTCCAGCTATTTCCCCAACGTTTTTTTTTTCTTATGTCTTTCAAAATGTTTATTAGCCTCTGTGTCTGTTTGAAATTATTTTTTAGCATCCAAAAAGTCTTATTTGCATAGGGAGATTTGATAGCAGGAGGGAACATTCTTCAGAACAGCAGCAGAGCTGACAGGCTGGCGTGTCCTTTGCCGTGATTGGTGTGGTGCTGCGGAGAATAAGAGTATTTGTGATGCAACCTTTCCTATTAGCAACTGACCTTTCTTCCTGATCAGTCCCTGTGCTTTTTGGCTTTTCTATGAAGTGTTGAAAAAAAAAGAATCCTCAAATGTCTTTTCTACTAGAGAATCAGCAACTATCAAAGGACTCTGCAGTGATGAGAAAAATCTAAAAATGTTTAACAGCAAAGAAAACTTTCTACAAATCATGCTAATATACCAAAATAATAAAATGAAATCTTCAGGCAATATGCAGGAAGCCTTCCCTACTCACACAGAGACTACCACTGCTATTCATGGGAATAGGAGACTTTAATAAGTGTATCTCTAGGATCATTACTCATATTAATCCTCAATAATAGAAAAATAAAAGTAAAATATATTCTTTCATCAGTCATCTAAATGTCATGATCTAGTGCTTTAATAAAGAAAAGAAGAACTGAAAAGGCTCTATATTTAGAGCAGTGTCAAAACAAGAACTTAATTCTTCTCATTGAAATTGTGGTTTTTTTTATTCTTTGAATGAACAGCCACTGCGTTTCTGTGTCATGCTGTCATTTGCATGAATGACTCTGAACCTAGGAAACTGAAATATCTGTAAGTTAAGGATCAGCTGCTATGACAAGACTAATGATTTCATTAATAGTACAAGTTCTGCAAGGTCGTGCCTGTGGCTCTGAAACCATGGAAAGATTTCAAAGAAAGATGGACATTACTGGCTGCAGCCACAGGCAGCCAGTGCACATATTGAAGCAAATGGATAATCTGCTTGGACGAGTCCTATAGGTAATTCCAGAGCTCATTATCTGCCCTGAGATGAGTTTTACTGTATAGATGAGGGGAGAGGCACTTCTCCCAGGAAAGTGTCTGTTTGGTAGTATTGGTCAAAGGGTGAGGTGCCAGTAGGAGGAATTTAAGTATATGTAATGTTGCACTATAATTTTCTATTTCCAATAAAATATATTACTGATTGCTTGGCCTCCTTTGTTCAGCTTTTTAGTTGACAAATATAATTAGGTAGATTGTTAAAAATATCTCACTGGGGTTTTTTTCACAAACACAAAGTCTATTTTCTCTGCACCAATATCTTCTCTCTTTTCAGCTCTGTCAGGATTTACTCCTGTTTTTCCAGGCAATTCATTAAAATAACCCACAACAAAAAATCCAAAACATAAGCTGAATACAAATTTGTCTTAAAAATTCTCATATTTGGGATACACAAGAACACTGAGGTGTTGGCATTTTTGTGTGTAGTCAAATAATGGTTTTATTTCATTTTCTTTGCAATTTTAGAGGCACATATTAAATATTGTAGAGTTTACAATGAAAACCAAAGGTGCACTTAGTATTAGGTTAAAAGGCATGAGTAGGGTAATAATCAGTTTTTCTTCAATCATAGTGTTTCATTTAGCCATCTCTGCACTGAATCTGGTGTGTCTGGCAAAACAATGTTTCATTCAAAAAGTCATCCAAACTTGATTTGAAGATACCAAAACATGATTTCCTTGCTGGATCTGTACTACAAATGAAAAAAGTCTGATGGTGAAGAAAGATAGAAGCAACATTCATGGACATCTGTTCTGGCTTCCTTGTTATGCAATACATTTTTTATCACCAACATGAAAGTACAGCTGAGAAGAGAAAGAAGATTGCTTTTATTAGCTGGTATATGGTAATCTTTAATTCTCTCTGCTGTGCCAGTTGGGGGCTCTGAGAGGATAACTGCAGAATTTCACAGATTCTAGCCTTAGCCTAGACTTTCTCTGGATGGCAAACACACAGAAGGTCAAAACAGGCTTTGTTGCACGTGGCTCCCCACCATGCAGTTGGCAGGATTCTCTGCCCTTCCTTCCAAGCTGAGCTCCTTCTCAACTGGAAGGCTTCACCCCCTTGCACTGCCAGGATCATAGGACACTGGAGAGTGGTCTAGCACAGCTGACACCAGCTGGGCTGGCCAGGTTCATGGAGCAGTGCTTTCCACAGCTGCTTCTCAGCTCATGCCGTGCCAAGGGGGCTGAATGTGCCTGGATGTGCCTGATGCATGGTGACCAGCAGAGCTGCAGAGCCACCCTGGGTGCCTGGCAGCTCCTCCTGCCACAACCTGCTGTCTTGGCTCACGCTGCTGTACCTTGTTCAGAGGCCATCTCATGCCTCATTAGACCCTCTTAAGATCTTGACTCAGCAGGTGTGGCTTGGAGGTAGGGATAGAGTCACTACTGCCAGAGCCAAATCTGACCCCAGCTTTTCTCACTCGTATTTGTATGCTGCTATTTGCACAATAAGTGCAAAATGAAAAGGGAGCAGATGACAACAGGATGGCACCAGGAAAGCCCCCAGGAAATGCCTGCACCTTTTCACCAGCTGCAGTTCATTAACTTACCCACAGGAATTCTGTGAATACTAGTGAAGTAGTCCCCGGATATTATTTTCTTTCTGAGAAATCTTCAGAGCTCTGCTCTGTAATTTGAAATGGTACATGTGCAGGATTCAGTGTTTTCCTCTGACCTGGACCTGCAGGTCCTGGCATCTCAGTTCTTTCAAACTCCATCTGAAGAAATCATGACACTTCTGGTAACACCTTTATAATTTCATAGGTGAGACTACTTGTTGCTGACTTCACAATACTGCCAACCATTTTCTAGCCTGGATTTTGTTTTATCAAGAGAAACTTAGTAAATATGCACTGTCACAGTTACAGGAAATCCATGCATTTATAAGAAATGCTGAATTCTTGGACATAAAACATCTGAAGGATAATCAACATAAAATCTTAACATTTTCACAGAATTACAGAATAATTCGAGTTGGAAGGGACCACAGTGGGTCATCTGGTCCAAACTCCATGCTCAGGCAGGATCATCCTAGAGCACATGGCACAGGATTGTATCCAGATGGTTCTTGAATATCTCCAGAAAGGGACACCTCACAGCCTTTCTGAGCAATCTGTTCTGGGACCTGACTGGCAATGTAGCACCACTACCTGATACCTTATTCAATTTTATTATCCCTGCCATACCAGTCAAGGATGACAAAGCACATAGGATCTGTCTGAATTACTAGAAATGTGTAAGAGATCAAAGAGTTTTAAAAATCCCCACCAAAATGGAAAAAATCGCAGGTATCATCCATCCTAATCATGCCACTCTGGTCCTCACGGGTGATAAATCATGTAATTTTTTGGTAGTCATCTTTTCCATGAAGATCTAGGTGATATTAATTTCTCATAAAAAAAAAATGGCCTCACATAAAAGTATTGGAATGCTCAGTTTCAATATGTTTTTTTTTTTTTCCATTTGGGATGTAGTGACAGTCTGCCATGGTTTAACATCAGACAGAAACCAAGTGCTGCAAGCTGCTTGCTCACTCCTCATCCATGCTGCTGGTGGGATGGTAGGATGGGGACAAAATTCAGAAAATGGTAAAAGCCCTGATAAGTTTAATAATTTAAAGAAAGTAATATGAAATTAGTAATTATTATTAATATAGTTGTTGTTGATATGGTTATTATTATTATTATTATTACTATTATTAACAAGAAAAGGACAGAGAGGAATAAAAGCTCAGAGAATCAAGTAATGCCCATAAAACTGCTGACTACTCACTGACCAACATCCAGCCCATCCTGGAGCAGTGATCAGCAGCTCCTGGCCAACTTGCCCCAGAGCCACTGATCATGACATTCTGTGGTCTGGAATATCCCTTTGGCCAGTTCGGGTCTCCTGTCCTTGCCATCCTCCCTTCTGGCTTCCTGTGCACCTTCTCACTGGTAGAACATGAGACACTCAAAGTCCTTGACTCAGGGTAAGAACTGCTCAGCACCAACCATGACATCATGATTTTGTCAACATTGTTCTCTTACTCAATCTGAAATACAGCACTGCACCAGCTGTTAGAAGATGAACTCTATCCCAGCTGAAGGCAAAACACAAATTCTGTCATTAACAAACTTGCCTTTCTCAGACTCTCTTTTTAGCAGCAGTTGTACATATAAACTCTTTCTAGTTCTTTTGGTGTTCACAGCATCACAGATGGTTTTGCATATGCTGTTTAAATGTGTCCACTCTGTGGAATAACACTTGACCACCAGATCAAGTTCTGCAGAGCAGCCACAACTCACAGCTGGGGGCTGCCTGTCTGCAGTGAAATTGCTCTATCTTCATCCCATAATTCTTGGAACAATCGCATAGCCCCCCCATAGTTCTAAGACACTGTTTTCAGCTTTTTGTCTTGGAGTGTAGCATGAGAACACATAATGATGCCAGAGAATGGAAAATTTGCTGGGATAGTGTTATGGGGCCATATGTTCAGTAGTGCAAGTCCCAGTCTCACCCTTAGGAGAGGTTTTTTGGAACAATCTGGACCACACAAGTGTGTTTTGTTTCAGAAGGATTTTGCTGGTTCATTCTAAAGACAAGCTTACTAGCAGTTGATGCTCAAAAAAACAGGACTTGGCATTGAAACTGGTTATGTGACAGTGAAATTCAAAATCCCTGGCATAGAAGAGCCCATCACTGATCACATCACCAGTGGAGAGCTTGCATAGCAACTTCCCTTGTTGCCTGAGGCCACCTATTTCATTCCTTGTCTTGTTTGGATGTCAGTGGGTATAAAAAGAATTGAGGTAACAAGGGAAGTGTGCAAGGCACTGGCCTGCAGGTTGACAGGGGTGATTATCCCAAGCCATGTCCTTGTTGTCAAATCAAGCCCAAAGTTTGAAACAAAGGTTTAATGCAAACGGAAAATCCCATAAAACATGGTCTTATGCCACATAAACTGCAAAGTGAAGAAGGACAAAGTTCAAATAGTCTTGACCAAAGATTAGTTAATTAGATTCCTCTTCTTTTTGAAAAGGAATCTCAAATATGGACTTCCAGATCTGTATTTTAAACAGTCTTAATAACATCCAAGGACTCTTGGGGCAAATGAGCAGATTGAGAAAGCAGTGGAGTGGATGGACAAAGCAGCGGTGTGAATGGACAAAGCAGTGGTGTAGATGGGCGCTACCATAGACACAAAAAACCAGAATTGTGTCCTGGCTGGGAGTGTGCACATCGTGTGACACAGGTGTTGATTCTAGGATTCAATTACCCGCAACTTGTACCTCTACAGAAAGTTTTACCTTATCATCTAACAGTAACCAAAGTGTGCAGCTTCTCCTTTAGGAGTTTTGAACTATTTGCTAATCAACTTCATTTTTCAAACTATGTGCCAAATTTCCCATTTCAGTTTGTGTGGCTGAAGCTTGCAGTCATGAATTCTTGTTAGGCTCTTTTTCATTAGATGAAAGAGTTCTATTTTCTCTTCATTAATGCAAACATTTTGTAATCAATTCACCCCTCAGTCATTTCTGAAAAGCAGAGCAGATTCAGTTTTTCAGGTCTCTCACAGAAAGGCATGAACTTCAGTCCTCTAATTATTCTTGTAAAAACTTTCTGTATCTGTATCTGTGGTAACAACCACATCAGGATACAGTGCTCCTCTCTTGCTGTCTCCTGTGATGTGTACAGAAGTAAAAAATAAATCAAGTTAGTAAATAAATTTTAAAAAGATCTTTCTGCTCCTCTTCCACCACTAGCAGTACAATTTCCTACTAATGTATATTACCTATGGCATCCAAGTTGAAGTTTCAACTGGCTGAGTTGTGCATGAAAATGTCAGAATCAGTGACTTTGCAGGATATAATTCTACCTTCCTGTGCTCTGGCTTTTATTCCTCTTCCTAGATTGGCATTTGGATGCAGTGAAATTTCTTTTTGTCTGTTTGGATGGGTGTAGGTAAGCCAGAGATATAAATTGTTCCATGTGACAGCTTCAGCCTCACAGCTCTGTATCATTCAGGCAAGCTTTAGGGCACCTGAAAACTATACTGTCATTTTAAAGAAACACTTAACTGCAGGTGGAATTATGCTGGAGTGAGTGGGAACGGTAAGGAAACATCTTTCCCTCTTTCTGCTTCATTATTTCTGCTTCATTAGAGTGTGAATATCTATGCATGACTGAGAGCTAGGAAGGACTGAAACATGGTCAGTCTCAGAAAATCTCATAGGTGTCCTCATTTAATACTGATCTCACTTCAGGAGTATTCCGCCTCTCTCCCCCTCTGCAAACTTTCACCATGTCTTGCAAATATCCAATTATTAGCAAGGAAATAAGGCACTGTGTAGGTCACAGACAATAAATCCCTAGGTTTCACAGGAAAAGGGAAAAAAAACTGTGCATGGAACCAGTTTTTTTTTTTTTTTAATATAGAATAGGAATAAAAACTACTTGACAGATTCAGGTCTTGTAATGACAGGAGAAGGGGCTCATTAGAAAGGTTATAAGGCACCACAGGGATGCATCTCTATGAGAATAAGTGAATTAAGACAATGGTTTTCTTTGATTCTGTTCAAAGTTCATAATCATATAAGTAAATGTAAAGGTCATTTATTTAATTTTCGTGTCTTTATTTTTTCATGGAAAAATCCTGGAGTATGATGCTTTCTTCTGCTGTCACACATATATTCTAATGACATTTTAGTTTTTACTGCAGTGCAGCATGAATTCTTCTGCCTACGTGTGTTCAGCAACAAATACAAAACAGGCCAGATCTGCAATAAAAGGCCTCTCCCAACCACATTTGACTCTTGTATTTACAGCAGAATTTCATTCAAAGCAAGCAGGCTCACAAGACTGAATCTAATTTTCTCATATCACTTGGAGAGTATAATGTTCCAGTGCCCACATTTTGAGGAAAACAAATTTCAAAGATTTTCTAGCAGAGATCAACCCACATATTTAAATGGTACAATTGAATAATGGAATAGTTAACAGTTCAGATGTAAATGAGTTTGCAATAAAATTTGCAAAGGGTAGGCTCACACAACTACATTCACAAATAAAAATTTTGTGTTGACCAGACTTTGCTTCCATAGATTTATGATAAATCTTAAATGTTTCTCTAGGGCTCTTGGATTTCAAGAGAGAGGAGATAGAGAAATAAAATCTCTTTAGCACTCCTGTTTCCTCTCAGCATGCAGCACAAAATCTTTTGTTTGTTTGCTTTATGACAGTAGTTACTTGTGTCACTGACATAAACTGCAGCTGGACACAGAGCACCAGGAGCTGAATAGTTCTGCCTGTAAGACCTCCTAGACCCACAAGTTTGAAGTAGGCAATAATCTATCTTGGTTATGTAACATGCTTAGGAAGTTGGGTTATAATGACATTGCCATGATGATATGGAAGTTAGGAACATAACATGAAGAGCTGACATGAAAGAAGGGCTGGCAGATTAATAATTTAGCCTTTTTTCCACCTGTTGTGGCTGGCATAATGAAAGACATAACATCTTTCTGCCAGCCTAGTCTAATTTATATGCTCCTCTAGATGAAAGAACAGCACAATCAATAAATACTTTCCAGTGAATTTGCTCCATTATTTGAAAATGTCTTATTGCAGATTCTATCCTTGTTTCATATTGTAGAACTTCTCTTTCTTACACTCATTCCCAAAAGCTATAGGATGCTTTTATGAGGTTCAACTGGCTAAAAGTGAGAGCATTAATGGTTCAAAAATTTCTTACAATTGTGGATGGGACAACTTTTCCAGAATTTCATTAGCTGGCTAACAATCTCCTTGGAAGTATATCTGGTAATGTTTAATGGTGTTTGTTAGGATTGTCTTTCAATTTCTCTGAAGTTTTCTACTCACAGCAAATGTTTTGTTGTTATTATAAAGCAGTAGTCGGATTTTTTTTCATCTAGAAGACAAAGAAAGGAAAAAAATGGAAGCAGTAGGAATGATAATCTTCATTTCCAACTCCCATTTCGTATTGTATTTGTTGTATATGTGAAAGAACTCAAGCTGTTGACTTGCACATTTAAAATAGGTCAAGAAGATAAATGTTTGTTTTCTGGTTTGGAGCTCGAAACAGAGTTAAAAACCAGTTTTTCATTAAACCCTTGGTTTTACTCCATGCTTCCTGTGTGACCCTGGAAAGCTGCTGCAGGGTGCAGGAGGTGAATGAGTAAAGACAGGCTTGACTCATATTGATGTCAGAAAGGCTGACCTCCATCTTCGTGGAGAGTGTGCCACAGGTCCTTGACCTTTGCAGAGCTTAGTGGGTGAACGGTCATGATCTTGCAAGGGAGCTGTAAAAGAAAAAAAAAATAGTCTGTATCTAAATAAAAGTGCTCATTTCCCCAATCACTTTCTCTGTGAGTGAAACAGAGGATGCTTTTTGATGCTGAATCAATCAGACCATGGTCAAGGCACAAGTTTTCCAGAAATATTATCACCCTCCAGCAGGGGAAAACTAGCACTGCAGAATAAATATCACAGATAAATTTGTGCTACAGTTTTCAGGCGCTATCAGGTACTTGAAAGACTCAGAAGTGGCTAATTACTGATGGTAATACCAATACTCCCACTTCTAGATTGAGTTCTTGTCATGGTGGACACTGCTCTTATCATCAGTGGTGCCTAAGAAATATCTTGCTGATTCCAGCTTGCTCATCTGTCTACTTATTTTCTAAGCACTATATCATAACATTTGAGCATGATATCAGCAGAAGATTGGAGGGCTAATTCAAATCATTCATGTTTTACTTGAGCCACAGTGATCATACCAACATAAGTATCCTTCAAATTCAAGATGTGTTGATTTTGGGCAGTATCGAAGTACAAGAAAAATAATAATATCTTTTATAGAGAGGTGTTTGTGTCTAAAAGAATGTAAGGGCTTGTGGGTAGACTCTGACATTTCAAAAATAAATTGTTTTCTGTTTCTGAGAGAATACATCCTGCTGCACAGAAAAATATATCATGCCCTTCCTTTTCATCATTTAGAAAGTCTATTTAAGTTTAATTCACCCATTCAAAAATTCTAGTGAGGTTTGAATGCAATTATTTTGGGGTGTTCATTCATAGTCCATTTTTCCTTATAACCTTTGTGGAATTTGTTTCAAATAAAAAAAGTCTGCAGTAGGCACTTATTCACAGGGAGTCTGAAAGAAAGAATAACAGGTGAGAAAAAGTTCAGTGGAAATCATCCAGCATTCTCCACTGAAATGTTTGTGTGCTTGATTATTTCTTGCTTAGCACCTGTCTTCATGCTTAGTCTTCTCATTTTAGAAAAGAATGGAGAAGAATTTCCTGGAAAGGAAAAAGCATAGAAGATAATTCCCTCAAGAATAGGAACACGTGTTACCTTCTCTAAGTTTTAATTGTTATAGTGAGACATTTATTATAAAACAGCAATAGCTTTGCTGAAAAGTTGGAAAGGAAATAAAAAGGCAGTAAAAAGCACAGGTAGAGTCTTAATATTTTGATTAGATTAGATAGTTTTCTCTATATATGAATAATGAATCAAAAAGGAAAGCAAGAAGTAGGAAAGCTGGCAAGGCCCTTTAGTGATAACAGCAGCATCTGGCTCACAACACCCTATCCAAGCCATGGAGCACAACTTTCTCTGATGCACTATGTTTGTGAAAAGAAAGCTTCTTCTGAGCTGAGCAAAAGAGGAAGAAATTTTTGAAATTAACTGGAGTAAGCTTTAAAAACAGAGGATGATAATCAAGCTTTAAAATGCACAGGCATCAAGAGGAAAACATAATCTGGGCAATCCTTTTATTTGAATAGAAATTGTCCTCCTACTGTCCCCCAGACCGCTGGTAACTGCACTGATGGGATGGATCCTCACTGATGGTTACAGCCTGGGCTAGTGCAGGAGCCCTGGACACCCACACCAGTGAGTCTCACCCACAGCAATCACAGGCAAATAGGTAACAGATGCTTTGCACAGAACAGCCTGGATGATTTAATGTGTTCACTCAGGCAGCCTACAAGCCACACAACACTACTCATCCCTTTAAAGCAAATATAAGACTGGAAAGAAAACAGTCCTAGAACTTTCAAAATGTATCAGGGTGAAGAAGAGACCTGCCAGAGACCATGACTGCACATTCACAGGTGTGATTTTGCTAAAAGAGTTTGCTGTATCACTATCTAATTGCTTTTACCTCCTACTGTTATCTTCCTCTTTCAGATCATAAAAACATAAGAACAGAACTATTAGTTAATAATCTTGCAGCCTGAAACTATTTTCATCTGAGGTAATCTCCTGAGACTGACCTGGTTTTCCAGTTAGGAATACCTTAGATGCATCTCTAACAGCATTTGGAAAATTGTCCTTGTTTATTTTCTACCTGAACCCTTTTAATTTAATATGAAATTAAATTAAAGAAGATTTAAAGATTCTATTTCTATTAGTTGAGCCATTCAAAAGATACTCTCCATTCTGCTACACTTATTTTCTAATGCAAACTTTCAGAAGTTTTTGTTTGACTTCAGAACCTGAAACAACTTGTTTTGCTTGAATAACACAGCTCCTTACATGTGTGCTGGAAGTGGGACTGCAAACAGTCTTTCCCAAGGCTACTTTTCTCTCTAAATATGCTGCTCTTGTCATCTGTCTGCTTAGGCTAAAGCCAGACTCCATATATATTTTGTTCTGGAGTGTAATATTTAGAAAGATTCTTCTTTTTGGTACTGAAAAGCAAGCAAAAGTTTTAGTTAATAGGTTGCACAATTGTGGAGTAACATGATAGAAAAGCTTATGGAAATCCAGAATGAAAAGCTTCTTTCTGTCACAGGCAGTGAGAAAACCAACAGTACAATGGGACAGCCATTGCTCACAACTTCCTAGTTATCTGTTCTGATACAGAGCAGCTTGAAGAAGATAACTTTATCTGATACATAGCTGTTTGAAGATTGCTTTATCTACATTTTATTTAAATTGCTTGTTCCTCAAATCCAAGAAAACAGGTCCCAGTTACAAAGGATGGCAACATTTTTGCCAAGCATATCCAGATTCCTTAAAGTCATCAAAGAATTGCTTAATTTAGCCTGTTGCTATCTTTCAGAGTGTGAAACTCTTAAAAATGAAAAAATTCTAAAAAGAAAGTAATCAGAATACAACTCCTGCAAGAACTCTTGTTCTTGCATTCCTGTGACTTCATGGCAAAACCTGTGTGCTCCCATGATGAAAGCTGACTAGGTTTTCTACCAACATCACTGTTTTCTCATTAAAATTACAGGGAAAGGTTGATTTTTGGGAATCTTCTAAAAATTCCTGTAATATTTCAAGATTAGAAGTGGATGACACCTGGCAAAAATTGATCATTAAGATAAGTTAAGGTCAATGAAGAATCAAAAGTGGAAATAAAGAAATCCCAATGTGACAGGGCTTCCTCAAAGTCCTAGAAACCACTACTGGCAGCACTGGTCTCCTAATCCTTCTTAATACTTTCTGCACTTTGAATGAACCAACTTTGTATTTGTTTTCAATTTTTGCCTACTGGCTGTATTATTAATTTATTAACTTTAATCTAATATTTATATGTATTAATAATTGATAATAACTAATTTATTAATTGTGTTTTCTCTGTGAAAAAAATGCAGTAGATCAACATCCAACTTAAACACATGACAAAAAAAACCTTGTGAATGGAATAGTAAACCCAAAGAAATTAATATTAGGAAGCAACTATTAAAGGATATTTAGTGCTAAATAATAAACTGCATTAATTGTTTATTTGCAAAATAATTCACTCACATAGCAATTCCTTTGATTAAATTTTTACTTTGGTGGGGTCCACGTAGCAGTCTCAATGCTTTTCCTGAAGTAATCTAACACAGCTCAAAGGTCCAATACTGCAGTGAGCTGCTCATGAACAATTTATTAATCACTTTGCAAGATCAGATACACTCTGTGGAGAAAAAAAATATATATGTTTCTTTTTATATTAGTTATACATTATACTTCCACTTGTATTTCAGATACTTTGCATCACAAGGCATACTTATAATGACATATTTTTTTCAGAATCTCTTTTTTTGCTTCAGTTATATACAACCTTCAGATTCATTACTTAAATTTTTGAGTCCTGCCACTATTACCCCTGTACTAGCCTCAGGCACCTACAGAGTGGTTTAATGTTACTTTAGTGTTGCCTGAGAGGTTTTTCCCTGACAGCCCGAAAAAACAAACTCCTCTTTTATTCATATGGCTAAGTGCATCATGGAAGGAATGCTACAATCTTTCTGAACAGTCCAGCATGAGTGGATAAATCCTTCATTTTTAATGCCTTTTCCTAAATATTTTTGATGACACTTCCCGAGTCCAATATCTTATGAGGAAGTGGTTTGTGCTGTGGCCACTGAGAGGAGAGTCAACTTTAGCAGTTATTTCAGTCCTAAATGGTTTTCATTCCCCACCAGTATGAACTGAATTGATCAATGGACCAAATTTTGGTTCTTGCACTGAGGGTAATGTTGTAGGTAAAGTAGAAAAGATGGGATACTCTCAGGGTTTGCTTCTGTGAGAGGTGAATCAAATTAGCCCATTTTGGCAATTTATTTAAGCACCAGGATATTTTCTATGCTTGTGTATTTAGAAGCTGGCAGAACTGAATTCCACCTACCAATAACATTCTCATTTATAACCTTCTGTAGGCATCCTTTTAAACGAGATAAAAAGTTCCATTCATTTTCAGGGCATGTGCACAGATATCCTCTCTTCTCTTCCTTCTTCCTCCTCAGTGACTTAATTTACTTTTTAAACCAGAACAAACTGCAAACCAGGGAGGGCTGTTGATACTTTGAAAAGAAGTGAACAAAGTGGAGACTCCTCGAGGCAGCCTCACACAACCTGTGATGGGAGATCTGAATGACAGAAAGGACGTGGCTGGATGGGACTTCAGTCTTTGAAATTGTCACCCCGTGACATTCCTGTGCCTCTCAACCAGGTGCATTTCCTCTTAAATCATGGCATGTATTCCTTTTATATTTCTTACACTTTTCCCTGGAACAAAACTCTACAACTGATTTTTTTATTACCACCCCAAGTGCCTGAAATTTAACGCAGCATTTTGTTAAGTTTGCAAATAGAATAGTGGTTGTGTGGAATCAAATGTTGTGGCCAGGCCTGGTTTGCCGCTTTCAGATATGAGTAGAGAATGTTTCCCTCAAATGCTAATGTGTTGTGTTGCAACTTCAGGCTTGATCTTGATTAGTATTAAAAGGCATATTACTGGAAAGTATTAGCAGAGGCATTTCAACCCTACAGACAGGTGGGGAAATTTAAACATGTTTTTGCTGGATAGATTCCACTATAAATGTACCTACCAGCTGATACCTGTAAAAGTACAATCTTCTGAGTCTCTGTGCTTCTTTGCAATGCATTCCCTGATAAGTATAATTTGCATTTAATTCTAGAAAAGGAATACATTGCTGCCACTTCCTACCCAACTAGACACCAGCTGTCCAGGAGGCTGCATATGGAGCCCTGTAGAGAGACTTGGAAAAATTAGAGTGATTTTACCACCACCCATATGAAATTGAACAAAAACAACAGCTGGATTCTGCACCTGGATGTGTGGGTAGACTGAGTCACTGGAGGGCAATCCACAGAAAGGTCCTGGTTGATGGCAATTTGAACATGAGCCAGCAGTGCCCTGGCAGCCAGGAGGGACTTCCCAGTCCTGGGGGGCATCAGGGACAGAATCACCAGCCAGGCAAGGGAAGGATTGTCCTGCTCTGCTGAAATGAGGTGCCTTCACCTTGAGTCCTGGAGGCAGTTTTATGCACCACGATATAAAAAAGATAGAAAGCTATTATAGAACATACAAAGGAGGGCAACAAAGAGCCATGAGGAGAAGCCATATGAGGAGTGGCTGAGGTCACTTGGTCTGTTCAGCCTGGAGAGGAGGAGACTGAGGGGAGACCTCATTGTAGTTACAGTTTCCTTGTGAGGGGAAGAGATGGGGCAGGCACTCATCTCTTCTCTCTGATGACAGGACCCTAGGGACTGGCCTGAAGTTGAGTCAGGGGAAGTTTAGGTTGCATATTAGGGAAAGGTTCTTTACCCAGAGGGGTTTGGGCACTGGAAAAGGCTTCCCAGGGAAGTGGTCACAGCCCCAAGCCTGACAAAGCTCAAGAAGCACTTGGACAATGCTCTCAGGCACACGGTGGGATTGTTGGGGTGTCCTGTGCAGGACCAGGAATATTCTATTTTCTGTATTCCACAATTCTATAATTCTTGCTCTTGAGAAGCCCTGCTCAAAAGGCAGCACACAGCAAAGCACAGTCTCCACTCTGTGAGGTGCTGCAGGGCCAGCCACAGTGCTGTGAATCCTGACACTGGGGAAGAGGTGAGCTGACAGGTAGCTGGAGGAGAGAGGTGCTGGCTAGCACTAAAGATGGTGCAGAGGTTGAAGCAGAGACTGAATCAGAAAAGTCAAAGTGACAGATCTTAATTGAACTCGCTCATGATTTATACTGAAGTTCTCCCATGGTGAAACATCCAGCCCCTCTCCACGAGCATGCTGTGCTCCTTCCTTGCATGCTCTGTTTAGCAATGAAGTCACTGACCTTTTCATTGTCCTCATGATGCTTCCAAGTATTGAATGTAGGCTGCTTTCATCTCCCAAATGCTGGCAGTCCTCTTCTTGTTATTAACTATTTTGGGTTCATAGAAATTTTATAAATCTGCTTCTGGAGGCAAGGAATCAGTGAAAGAGGATAAAAGGTATCAGAATACACTATTAGGAGATTACTGTGAAAAAAAAATATTAAGTGGGAACCTAGATTTTGGCACAGTAAACAATCACATGGGAAATATCCTTCCTCTGGGTGAGTGCAGGCTCATCCATGTGATTGGATAATGACTTCTTGATACATAATGATTTATTCTCCAAAATTTACACCATCTTGGGATTCCTCGTGGTCTCATGCTGAAGACATTGCACCCAAGAACAGCTTCAGATATTCCCAGATCTTATTGGCTTTTTCCTGATTTATAACTTTAGATCTATCTATGGGGAAGAATAAAAATCAGAGAGTGAATTTTTCATCTATTTTAAAGGAGACATTAAAGAGAAAAGCAATAATTAGAGAATAATATCCCTGCGATGTGAGAGAAAAAAAGAGGCAATACATATTAAAAAAAGGAAAAAAGCTCTAAACATGCTCTAGAGCTGTCATGCAAAATAAAAAACAAAAGCATTTCCATTATGTAAGCTAGAACAGAAAACATTGCCAGTAAAATGTTTGTTTTCTCATTGCTTTTTCACCAGGAGGTGGGGCTGTTAAGCACTGGATTTATTTGATGATGCGCTGAAAAACTGGATAAAATGAAAACCATCTTTCTCTTCCTTTACCCTCTGAAACTCATTCTGTAAATGTGAATGAAAAGCATGAACTTTCTAGATATTTTAAGCACTGATTTCATATTCTGATTGAAAAACTGAATTAAGTTTAAAAATTATTTTGCAATCGTTTAAATGAACTGCCTCTAGGAGTGAATTAAGTACCAATAGCTAATTAAAACATTAACTGGGGAGACTGGAAAACTCAGGAGGGTTTGTAATTATTACTATTCCCAAGTCCCTATTGTGTTTATTTCTAGGATAGCTCTGCAATTCAGTTACGAGGATTAAGTCAAAAAAAGAAGTCACAGGGCATTGCAATGTGGCTAATTGCATAATAAAAAGATAAACATATTTAAGGTCACTTGATTCTAATTCTGACAAACTGCCACAAGGGATGAAAGCAGCTTTTCTAAAGTAAAGAGCCTGAGCTGAGGGAAATGCTTATTTTTGGTGCTTCCATGGCTCCTGCTTCATCACATCTGAGGGAGAAGCTGCAGACCCCCCAGGACGGGAAGATGCAGATAAAGGAAGAAAACATGTGACACTGCAGGGAAGGAGGTGCAGACCTGAGCCCTCACCTTATGCCTCAACCACTGAGCCAAATGACTTAATGACAGTTCCACTTGCCCATCTTCATTATCAGAAGGGGCATGTAAATGTTGAAGGTGAACTGCCTCATAGGAGATCTGTGAAGGGCATGTTGTCACTGGACAGACTTGCAGCTAGGATAATTTTTGCAGCAAACATAATTTAAAGCCATTCTTTTCCCCATCGTGCTGTGTTGCAAGCTCTCACCTAATATATCAGGAAAATTCGTTATCATACTGTGCAGATCTGCTTCTGCACCTGCAAAGAAAACACTTCTGATAGACATCTCCAGAGACTGTCTGTCCTCTTCCTGTCCTCCACCTTCTAGTGGAAGGCATCCCTGCATGTGGAACTGAGGTTGGATTAGATGATTTTTGAACTCTCATCCAACCTAAACACTTATATGACTCTAGGATTAAAAAAATACCCTGGATACAGCCCACCCTGAAACAGAGCTAAAGAAAAGACCTGAAGTCCACACAGTGAATCTCAATCATCCACCTTAGGCATTCCAAATGTCCTTACCTGGTCACAAGACTTTAGCTGCGTCCCCAAACACCTGCCACATCAGAGGTGGCCCTGACCTGTTCAAAAACCAAAGTCACAGTCAGGAGCTGACTGGCTCAGAGAAAACCACCAAGATACATTTACCAAGGAGATATGACACAGTCACCAGGTAAGTGAAGTCAGGAATTCTGTCCAGCCACTGGTGCAGTGGAGTTCAGGGTAGTGACAGAGCTTTGTGTCCTGTGGCAGGCACAGCTTCTGCCAGTTCATCCAAATGCTTCTTCCCACTCACAGCACAGTACTTCCCTCTCCTCCAAGATGACTCATGCCATGTTCACTTCCATCCACAGCCCATGTCATGGACATGAGGGCTTTTGTTATGGTCAGCTTTCTTGTGTTGTGCCCTACCTGAAAACATAAAAGTTTTCAACCCCAAAATATTTTGAATCCATTCAGCATGTATTTGTGACCCGTAGTTTCAAAGGTTAATAATAATAACAACAATAATAATAATAATGGTGGCTATCTTATTCCTATTCATAAGTAGAGAGCATGAAGTAGGCAGTGAGAGTTTGTTTTTCATATCCATATGAAAACATCAGGATCTGGTCTATCAAAACCTGCAGAAGGGATATAACAAAGTAGATTGCTCTATTCAGTGATTTAATGTCTCTTAGTATTAGGAAGAAAGGGACCATGCAGCATGTAAGTTTCAATGCTTGGACTCACAAATCATGAATTTCATACTTTAGTGGGCAAAGATTCCATTTGTTATCTCAGATTAATCACTCCACACTATTTCTAAATGGCCCATAGACATAGAGATGATGTAAATACCCACTACCATAACATGCTGATGGTGTAGAGTCACAGACACTGAATCACAGAATTGTTAGGGTTGGAAGGGAATTCTGGAGATCACCTGCTGGAACAGCCCTTCCAAGGCAGAGTCACCTACAGCAGGATGCACAGGAATGCATCCAGGTGCGCTTTGAATGTCTCCAGAGAGGGAGACTCCATGACCTGTCCAGTGCTCTGCCATCTTCAGTTGATGTAAGGAGTTATTTCCTCATGTTGAGGTGAAATTTGTGCTTTAGTTTAAGACCATTCATCCCTGTCCTGTCCCTGGGCACCACTGAAAAGAGTCAGGCACCATCCCCTTGGCACTTGCCTTGGAGATATTTATATGCATTGATGAGATCCCCTCTCAGTTTTCTTTTCTCCAGACTAAACAAGCCCAGATCCCGTAGTCTCTCCTCACAGGAGAGAATCTCCAATCCCTTAATCACCTTTGTGGACCCTCTCCAATGCCTCCTTGTCTCATACTGTCTTGTTCACTGGGGCTGAGTACAGGGGCAGAATCACCTCTGTTTGCCTACTGGCATTGCTCTTCCTGATGCAGAAGTATTTAATGCTAATATTTGGGAAGCACCAGCACTATAAAATCCTGGTAGACTTCTGAGAGTCTGCTCCTTGATGTCAAGGCACAGAGCACAGCTTGTATAGGTCAACAACAGAACAAGGTCAGGACATACTGACATACAAGAATATCTTGAAGAATTTGACCAGGAAAAATGTAGAGTTATCTGTCCAGATATTAAATTCCTATTATAAAACACACTGGACTGGTGGGAGGGCAAAGTCATAAGTTACTCTGAGAAGGAGAGATATTACTGCAGTGTGATATAAAAGCTGCCGATGGGAGTTTTACTGTGGCTTCAATGAAGCCAAAATATCATCCTACAGCACTGAACTCTTAAGTTAGAATATTTGGGTATAGCACATACTCAATTGACTGTTGTGTATTTCTCTGCTCCTTACCTGAAACAGGGCAAAATACCTGACTTATTATTTTATGACTTAACTATTATGAGTTATTAATTCCTTGGTTGTCATTAGTAATTTTATTTTCTTTTAGTTTCTTCGTATGTTCAAAATAGAGTAAACACAGTAAAACCAGAACCTATTTTAGTTTCCATGCACCATTTTTTCCCCTCAGCCAGCAGCAACTTTCTAGTCCTGAAACTTTGCTTTACCTCTGGCTAAAATTTCACACTCATTTAGTATTAAAATTTGACAAACTGGAAACATTAAGGTGGAATTATCAAGTAGTTTGAGGCCACAGTTTACTCTAAAGCTGACTCAGTCTGGTAGGGAGCGTCTTGTGGTAGATATACACTCTGTGCTTAATAAACTTTTTTGTTACTTACAGCTTAAATAATTAACCACAGTTTATGCTTGACATTGCAATATTCTTCTTTGCATATAGATATGGCTGAACTGATTTGATTGTGGCATCTTACAGGCAAAACTGCTGCTTCTTCTGCCTTACACATGACTGAGAAAATTAACATGTAAAAGCAATAATATAATGAATCTCAATCAGGCAAGAGAAGAGGTGTAAGGTATAAGCAAATATTTGCATCCTGATTTTGATTTGGATCTATTATTTTTTGTGGTGGAAATAAGACAAGAAAACACATGAGTTGTCACATCTGGAACCTTCATGTGCAAATATTCACAACCTTTGCTCCACACAGATTTTGGTCCCACCAATGGATATTGGAATTTCTAGCACCTTTTTCTTACTAATGAAATTGGGCATTAGATGGTCATATTGTGTTTCCTTCAAGGATCTTTTGAACACCAACATTTACAAATATAGATTGGAATTAATCTATGAACTGGGGGGAGTGGTTCAAGGTTTTGGTCAGGTTGTTGCTGTCTTCCTTGTGCCAAAAAGCACAAAGCTGTTTCAAGAAAATTCTCTCTCCAGCATGAGTGTAATGTCAGGACCCATGAAAAAGCCAACAAAAAGCCCAGCTATGAATGGGTTTTGCTGTATGCAGAGCATGAATTGCAAACATGAATTGAAAGGCATCAACATCAGCCAAAAGAAAATTACAAGGACAAAAAGTGACGCAGATTTATTTTAAACATTCTTGCAGTAATGAAGAAAAAATTATGGACACTATAAAAGTAGTATAAAATGTGCTTGTGAGCAGAAGTCAAAGCTCAGTTTGGTTTCCTGTGCCAGACTGCTCTTGCTGTACTGTATTCATCTATGATGATCATTTATGATTTCAAGAGTTTTCTAAGTGTTACCAGTGTCTGCAGTGTGATAAAAATTGGCATAAGGGCACAACCAGATCCTGATCCCGGTTTCTCAAATTTTAAATGGGCTCAGAGATCTCATTTGGAGCTGCTCTCTGAAAACAGCACTTCTCTGCTCAAACCACCAATCCATTTTTTAGTTCTTCCAATAGCATGGGATGTTTGTAGTGATGGCTTGCTTTAATATCTTAATTCACGCTGCAACACAGTCCAAAGATGCTTCTGTTCTGATGGGATGCATAACAATTACTGAACTCGTAATGGTGAAATAAACCCCAATAAACTGAGTAAAAACGCTCCCAACGATATCAAATTATTTTGAGAATCAGATAAACATGAACAGCACATTTTTAATTGTTAACTTTTTCACATTTTAATTTAACTGGTCTTTATCTTATTTTGTTTCTTGTGAAACATAGATGAGAATATCTTGTAGAGGGAGGAAAATATGTGACTTCTGTAGCCATGAAAAGCCCATCTCAGAATCTTTACTGAGCTGAAACATTCATTGAAACAGGGCTTGCTTTTAATGTGAAGAAATGGAAAACAAGGGGTTTTTTGGGTTTTTTGTGGGTTTTTTTGCTTGTTTTCTTTTGTTTTGTTTTGTTTGGTTTGGTTTTGCTTTTTTTTTGTTGTTTTTGTTTGTTTGTTTTTTGTTTTATTTTGTTTTTGTTTTTGGTTTTGTTTTATTCCTTTTGAATGGCTGGTACATATTTCTATATTGATATGAGCAGATGTTACAGTGTGGTTCTGTCTGTCAGGACTCAATAAATGTTTAGTGGATGATGGGCATAAAGCTCTTGTGTTGTAAATGTTACTAGAACATGCCCAAAAAGAGCATTATAGATGGTAGTATATGATTGGCTGTATGCATATGTGTACCCTTTGCTTCTCCAGGGCATAATTTAGCAAGATATCCCTTCACTATTCACCCCTTCCAAATGTACTTCAAGCTATAAAAATAAACCCATTTTTGTTCACCTTTATACCTATTTCACTTAGTTACATTGATACTGATGTAACCCGAGAGACATGCCATTCATTTCTTCAGAGTTTATTAGATTTACAGGAGTAAATCCAAGAACTTGTCCTGAGAAAGGATTAGATTCAGAGCAGGCTTGTTACCGAATAAATAAATCTGCCTTCAGCTTAGTTTTTTCTCAGTTAGGCAGATATGAAGAAATCTTGCACTTCATTATGTACAAGGTTTGGTGTATTTTTCTATTACCATAAGAAACTCTTTTCTTCTTTACTGTTTCAGTATGACAGAAGCCTTCTATTTTTTTGAAAGAGCTAGAGACCGTTAAACACCATGAATTTTTGAAATGAAAAACAAAATCCAACAGAAAAACTCAAAACCTGGGGAAGTGAAGGCCTTTTCCCACCTTATGCGATATGGACTTGGTGTCTTATACATAAGAGAGAAAAAATAGCCTTTGAAAAAGGCAAACATGAGTGGGAGGAAGCCACAGAAATCAGACTTGGCCAGCCTGTACAGCAGAACAGAACTTTGTGGGTGTTCATACTTGCCTGCACCAAAAATGTAATCCACAAAATAGGCACCCGTCCCTGCTCTCACTCCAGCCCTCACTCCTGTTTCATCCACCCCTGCTCAAGAAGAGCAAACAGAAACACCAACTGTTTCAGAATAGTAGCACATTTCAGTGTGATAGAAGACAGGAGATATGAAGTAGAGGAGGAGATTGGACTTTGTGAAAAAAACCCAAGGGACCAGCAAACTTGCTTTTCTGGGATGACTTTCAGACGTTCTAATTTGTAGCGGGAACAACAAAGACATCTGGAGATGTTTGGCAGGTCCCATTCTGCTGGCAAGGTACCTCATCTGTTGAAATTCCTCTCCCCCCAATTTCTTATGTAATTTGGTTTTATGCAATTTAATTTGCCTGCCTTCATGTAGTCCTCAAACCTGATTCTTTTTACAATAGAGCCCCTTTGCATTTCCTTGGCTTCATAAAGGGGATTTATATTTTATATTTGCATTGATCTGACAGAAGGAATTCTGTCCCATCACAGTGCTGAGAAAAAATAGTTTAATGACTCTGAAAATCTGCCTCCATGCACTGAGTCTGGTTTACTTTATCTCAACATCTCTGGCACAGGTATATTCCTATTCTCCAAAACATTCATAAGTGTAGTGTCCCCAGTGAAATAGCTCTGAATTTCTAGGAGACCCTCAAGTCACCTGGCAGTCCAGAGGGCTGCTGAGGCATTTTCACACCTACTAAATTGTAGTGTGGTTAGATTGGGATCACATTCCTGAATCACATGGAGTCCACATGCAAGCACGTGAGACTGCATGACTTGCCTTCCAGTGATTTAGAAACCAATAACGTGGGGTCAACATTCTGTAATTCTGGAACATATTTTACTCACTTGACAGTCCAGATAAGAACTTGAGAAGAAGAAATTGTGAACTTTATCATAAGCGCTGTCTGGATAAAGAGCTTCTCTATTTCTACAAAGCCATTGCTTGCATCCAGCTTGCAGGTGTCTTCCCATCACTTAGAGTGACCAGATCCTTGCTGAGTTCATCATCTGGATACCTGGTTATCATCTCCAGCTGGGGAACAGAGGAGTGAAGGATGATGCACTTAGAGGCAGCATGAGATCATAGGAGGCCCCTGCTCATTACTACTTCTCAGACCACAAGACTGTGCTATTCCCGTGCTGCAAATTAATAAGCCAGGCTTTTTCTTTCAGCCTTCTTTTGTTTCTGGTTTCCTTTTACCTTCTTTTTTTTTCTCCACATTTTTATGCTGAATTTTATTAACCTCTGAAACAGTGTAAAATGTGCTTTATAACTTCTCAGCAATGTTCCCTTGCTTGTTCTTTCCTTAATATGGATTTTTCAGTTATTTGTTTTTTTCTCAGGGGGATGTGCTGAGCTGTATTTTGTTCAACAAGAAGCAAAGAATGACTTTTCTATTTTTATATATTTGTTTTTTCACCTAAATAAAGTCAGGGTATATACGGAATTAAAACAGATCTCTAAAGTGTATATTTTCCACACTAGGGAGATACAGACAGTAGAAGCACTTTAACTGGTAAGAAAATGGCAAAAAATCCATGGTATGGATGCAGCTGTACTGTAAATGTACTCTTTGTTACCAGTAAAGGAAAGTAATCCACAAAATCCACAAGGAAAGCTCAAATCTGTTTGGTTTGTTTGCATTATTTTTTTCCTGTATTATTCTATTCACATTAGCTGACCTCCTGATATTACTTGGGAAAACACATAGCTTGAAAAAAACCATACATGGAAATTGGATTTATGTGAAAACAAGATGAGAATAGTTTTACTTAGCAAAATAACAAAAATTTCAGTAAATATAAATAATGCCATGCAGATATGACATAGCAAATGCATGTGCTGCTATTACTTGTAAGAATTGTGTGTAAAGGAATGTGAATGCAAAATGAAAAGAACTTCCCTAAGAAAGAAAAAAAAAAATTAGTGCAGAAATCTTACCTATATTATCTAAGTTCAAGAAATTGAATTGCAAGAATATTATAATGTCTCAGACAGGAAGTTAAAGACAAGGACATCATGCATGCATCAAGGACAAATGAAAGTTTTCAGAGTGCCAGGACCATCTTTTTTTTTTTACTTCAATCAATATTCTGAAACATTTTAATCTATAAAAGTGTAATAAGATATGATTACACTGTTTCCTTGCAATCTAAATCAGGCAAAGATTATGTTTATGTCTGCTTAGCAATTAGTTGATTTCTTCTAAATTTTTGCTCATCTAAAGCCTTGGTTCAGTTGTTTCTCATGCTTTTGCTATTGTCTGGTCCTAGAAATTTCTTAGTCTAACTAGCTGTATTGCTATTGTGTATTGGTTTAAATGTTATGCTAATCTCATACTTTTACCCATTCTGTCTGCAATGGTTGTGATATACAATTTTCTACGCTATTATTTAAGATGAAGTATTAGGATTAAATTATGGATATACATAGGAGCTTCCATTGGCACAGATGTTCCAGTGAGTAATCACATGCTCAGACCCAGACCAGAACATCTATTTCAGCCAAAATTTTTCAGAGGAGTCTCAAAATCTTCTGACTTACCCTGTTTAGGGCTAATTTAGCCCACTTTGCCTAACCAGGACTAAGCAAAAATCAAGCACTTCATAAATTTACTAAATTTAACACATGACCTGTTCCGAATTTCAGAAATTAAGTGAAAAATCACTGTTACAAAATGCCAGAGATTCCACTAAGACAGCAGGTGTTGTGGGATCATGACCACCCAACCTTGTCTGTGGCTGACCAGAGGGTGGGTTTGCTTGAACTGATTGAATTAAGAGAGTTGATATAGACAGGCTGAGAAAAAGGCAAGAAATAGACAGTTCTAATTTAGACTGTTAAATAGGTAAATACTGGAGCAAGTCATGGTTTTGATATTACATTTCTTCCACCTAAGTCTCCATCAAACTTAGGAATGTCCATCACCTGAGATCTGTGAAAGTCAGGGCTAGGAATGTGGCCATCCCTGCACTAGAGAGGGCAGTTCCTGGGATTCCTTGCCTTGCTGATGGAAGTGTTTGTGCTCTTGGGCAAATCACAGCATTGCTGTGTGCAAACCAGGAGAAATTTGCTGCTCTAACATATAGTTCTGCTTGGGCCACTGAAGCACTTAGAAGTTTGATATAAATGCATGGGTTCTTTCTGCTGTTTGTGGATGTGCTTTTATCTTTATTGTACTTCAAAAAACCAAAATATTTCATTTGTTTGAATTTATAACAATGTGGTGGGGTCAAAACTCATTATTATTCTAACCATTAATGTTGTGTGGCTTGAAGAAACAGGATTTTTTCCTTTGGTTATATAATTTCAGGGCCTTTACATTTTTAAAGGAGCAGGTCATGCAGGAGATAAAATCTGATACTGCAAAGTTGGGTTTTAGTGGGCCTCAGAAGATATTGCATCAGCTGCAGTGAAAGGATTTGATAATTTCCAGCAACTTCATAGTTCTTCACCAGTTGTAAATAGTCTTTCTGGCAATCATGAAGGAAATCTACAATTAGAACTGAACAAACTAATACATTTATGTCGGACTTGGGGTTGTTGTTGAGGTGGAGCAGGTAAAAAAGTAGGAATGGCCTTTGCAGGGGTTTTACAGAGATGTTTATTTCAGCCACGCGTGTGCACAGTCCCAGAGTTCAAAGGCAAAAGCAAAAGCATTGATCTGGGCTTTGGGTTAGGTACATGGGATGAGCAGGGCAGGGAAAGAAGTATCAGAGACCAGTTACCAGGGGACATGGGGGTGTCACAAGGGTGGGGTTAGGGCATAGAGGCCAACAGGGAAACAGGGTGGGAGTGCCTTTTAAGATCTCCACACATTCACTGAACAAAGATTACAAGAACTGAGAGAACCTGAGTGGAGATATCACTCACAATTCAGAGAGTTCTAGCTGTTATTAATTTGCAATGCATTAATGATGAAGAATCTTTCATTGGTTTCAAATTTGCTTTAGTGGGGAGAATAAGAAAATGCCTTTTCAGCAAAGCTCAGAGGAAATGCAAATAAAGAGTTCTATTTCCTCACTAAAGCTTAGGAAAGCACTGTGGTTTCCAGGATAACTACCTCTGTCCCTTGGAGAATGTTGGTGCTGCTCTAACAGATGCAGTTAAGAATATTGGAATACAAAAATCAATTGAGTAAACACTCACCGGAGATCTCTGTCCCTACTGATTCCTGTTTCCTTTGAAGGGAGTTGGTGTCCCTAGAGAGCAGGGGATCTTCATGGTCCCTGAGTTCAGCAATTTTTTCTGGCCAGTAATTGAACTGTAGCTCATGTACAAGACTCCTCTGAGCCACACTTGTGCACTGTGAATCCCAAAGTAGATCAACAAAACACAGATCTCACCTGGAGCATTTGGCATATTCTGAGAAAGTGCTTGAATGAGAATCAAATACAACTTTTTGCTGACATGTTAAGATATTGATTTATACAAAAATAACTTTCAAGCTGATAAGATAAACAGCAAGATAATTATTATACACTTTGTCTGTATAAATAGATAGATAGATAGATAGATAGATAGATAGATAGATAGATAGATAGAATGAAGTGATGATAGATGCTGAAGGGAGGAAAATCTATTTTCCACGGGATCCATAACACCAGGGAAATCTGTGAACCAATCATATGAAAAGAGCACTTATTGAGCAAGTCTTTGGCATAAAGGTGAATGGAAGCAAGGAAGGTTTCATGACTGTGGACTACCAGCTTTTTGAAAATGAAACTCGTCTTTATATTAATAAAATAGGAAGGATATTGAAAAAACACAAAAATTTTCCTAATGACAGTCAATGAACTAAAATATTCTCAAGAATGATAGAAAGGAATTCCAAGAGAGGCAGACTTCCTTAGATCATGGTTGCATTTGTAGTTTAGGTACTGTTGGATATTTCTGACATTAGAATTATAGTATTTCTCCTGAGTTTTAGGAATGCAGTTGTGTCCCTGAGTGGTGCAACCTCTTTTCCAAGGAATAACAGAAATTAACGACCTCAGCCATAAGAGATTCCAGATTTGCTGTTATGGACTCCTTTGGATAAGTCATCCTTGAGAGTTCTGACATCAGTATTTAACAGAAGGGCTGTCAGCCCAGTGAAAAAAATCAACTCTGCACATTTTCGATGCATTTATATTTGTTATTTTTGTATAAGGTAGAAGTTTTGCCTGTTAATTAAATGACCATCCTGTAAAGGCTCTATGTAATTTACAGTAAAGAGAGGCATCCCTCTGCAACAGAGCAAGAAATGGGTCTTACCTTTTGTTTCTCCCTCTAACCACTACACCATGAGCCTTCCTATTAGCAGGGAATGTTTTAAGTGGAAAAGTGATAGGGACTGATATTGCAGCTTCATTTTCCTCTTAAATGCCCTGCTTAGATTTCAGGTATGCCCAGTCCTGGCAAAAATTATGTCTTTCCATAATATTTAGGGGATTTGAGCAACTGGGATTTGAGCTCTCTACAAGGCAACTTGTTGAACCATACCCATATTTGACTAACTTCTGTGTCTTGTGAATTTTTTAAGTGAAAATTGCCTGTTAAAAATGGGCATCCAGTCCTTTTGATTCACCATAACTGGAACTGTTACCTGAGAGAAAGATTTTGGATACAGTGTTCGGCAGTAAATACCAGCCTGCGATAAAAATGATGCTAGATTGGAAAATTCAGAAAAAGGCTTGTGAGGATGATTAGAGGTCTGAGAATTTTTTTCTTTTTTCTTTTAGTGAAGGATTTAGAAAGCTGAATGTATTCTGTTTAGAGTAAAGAAGTAAGTAGCAGATTTAATCAAAGCCCAGAATTACCAATAGGGCTGGATATTTCAGATGCCACCATCCTCCTTAATCTAGGAGAGAGAAGTTATTAAGAATCAGTACTTGGAAGATAATACCAGACAATACAATTTTAGACATAAGTCTTAACTGCTAGCACTGAGTAGGAAATTATGAAAAAAACTCTCTCTATTATTTTTTTTTTTTTTTTAATGGTCCAGATACAGGAATTCCACAGTGAAAACTATTCCTTGTGTTGACCAGGAGCTCAGCTCAGATCAGTCCTTAAATTCACAGCTCTCTGAAGTGAATCATGGGTCCTTTGAATAGACCCCAAGGAAAAGAGCACAGAGACATAGGACAAATGTGGAGTTGGCAATGGAGAGCAGAGTGAGGTGATGTGCCCTAGGCCATATTGTGGGTGGGAAAAATCAAAAATAAAAGATAGTCTTCCTGTTTGTCAGTGTATTTCTATATTTGTTTGGCCACAGAAGCTATTATAGTAACTAGGACTTATCAGGAAAGTGTTTTTCTTTATTTAAAACTATTGATTTTTTTAGAAATAGCAAGCAAACAACTGAAAACTATTTCAGAATCTTTGGCTAAAACTCAAAAGTTCTGATATCACAGGATTTGCAGTTTGCAGTCACTGTGCCCTCAGCAAATTTTTTTTTTTTTTTCCCCCAATCACGATACACATATTGTGCTTTTCTTTTCCTGTTCTTATTGAGCTACTTCAGTATGTCAGGAGAGTCCCACAGCCAGTGGTACCATATGAAAGATGGGTACAGGTCAGTCAGCCTGAAAATAGAATGAGAATAAAGGAAGGGAAGCAAATAAACTATGACACCAGGGAGCAGATTGGCAAGGTTTTAATCAAAATTGTGTATTCCGCTCACCAATATTCAGATTTCTTCTGAATAGGTTCATTTTTAAATTAAAAAACCTTATCCAAAGTAAAACACAAAATTTTCTTTTCCACACAAAGCACATACTTAAAAATGAATGAATGTAGCAAAAAAATTCCTTTCTCTAGTTAAAAAAAAAAAAAGTCAGCTACTCTAATTACTGTCACTGGTAAAACAAACAAAACAAAACAAAACAAAACAAACCTGTAATTTCAGCGTTTTATCATCCAAAAGCCCAGATATTTATCTGACACAACTTTAATATCCAGAGAGTCATAAAAATCGTATTTTCATCTCTGAACATTATTATCAATCTACTTGCTTATTTTTACTAGGCATTATATAGCCAAGATCAAGATGAAGAGAAATTATAAGTACAATAATTACAAGTACAATTTAAAGACTGGAGGTTACTTCTTGTTTTATGAGAATTGACTGACATACTTCAGATAAAGGTATCACTGTGATAAAAATTTTAAAGTTTTAAAGTCAATGTATTATTATATAAAATTATACAGTGTTATAAAATACAAAAAGCAAATATAATTATATATTATAAAAATATATATAGATCTATCTCATGATGCATTTTTAGATGCTATTAAAGATAGAAAAGATATAAGTCTTATGACATTTAATGGTTTAGATATTAACTTTGTAGTAGTTTCAAATGTTACTTTTATTAAATGGTACTCAGATTAAATATTGGCATACCATTAATGAAACAGTTCTCCATAAATTTTGTTGATATTACTGTCAGATGGGAAACATGTAGCTTGATTTAATCTGGAAAAATATGGCACTTAAGTTCCTGTGTGAAGAAAGTTATTAATGACTGGATAGATTCAAGTTTCCATGACAACATATTGCTGTGCTGGATCAAGTGGGATTTTACAATCATAAATTGTTTTAACAGTTGAGTTCAGCATGAAATAGGACCAATGTACCATTAAGAATTGGCTTGAATATGCATAGGAATTAATAGAATCATAGGATCATTAAGACTGGAAAAGCCCTCTGAGGTCATTGAGTCCAAACTTTGACCAAACAGCACCACCTGAACTAAACCACAGCACTGAGTGGCACATCCAGTCAATTCTTAAACACTTCCAGGGATGGTGACTCTACACTTTCCTGGGCAGTTCATTCCAACGTTTGACAACCTTTTCTGTGAAGAAATTCCTCCTGATGTTCAACCTGAACCTCCCCCGGTGTAGCTTGCAAAGGTGAAAACCTTCTGCTTCCTGAGGCTCTGCAATAGCAGGGCACAGACACTGTAAAACCATTTGCTTTTCCACCTGGGACAACTCTGAGACTGGGACCTGGCATCATCTTGCTTTGGGACATTCTCTAACAAAATATATTTAAATATGGGGATTGTTCCATTACAGTATAAAATTCTGGCACCATTTCACACTAGTCCTTTTCACCTCTCACTCTAATGCTATATTTCTTTGGCATTTCAATTCTGAATGCTAAACTGCAGAAAAATGGAATCATCTCTGGAAGTGGTGAAATTCTTTTTAGATTCTTACATCTCTTTTGATATCTGGATAGTTTATTAGTTTAGTTCCACATGTTCAGTCTTGATTTTCTCTCTTAAATACCTTGTCTCTTCAAACACCTTTCTCCCACAGTATATTGTCTCAGATTGAGACAGGTTAGAAGGAACTGTTCCTGAAAGGGGTGTCTCCTCTGGGCATAAAGCAGACATAGGGGATACAGGGTCATAAAGTCCCCCCAAGACATTTATTTATCAGCAGCTTCCTGTGATGGATGTAGGTATTGAAGGAATTAACTGAGGCAGGACTAATGAGGATGGAACAAGTAATTGTGATGAGAGTTTGTGTGACAGCAAATTTGATGGCCCAGATTTCATGGTCAAAATTTACAATTAGCAATCAACTTTATGTGATATTCACTTAAGGCCCCTTGTTATTTCTCTGATGTCATTCCCCTGTGTCATGTTTTCTGTCTCTGTCTACTTTGTTGTGTCTATTTTGGGGGTAAGTCTGTCAAAGGCTAGCACAGGGACAGCCATGCTCAAAATGAGAAATGAGAGATCACTCCAGCATGGAGGCTGAGCTCAGCTGATGGGACTCAGGAACATGAACATTCTAACACAGTGTTAGAAAAATGAATGGAGACCATAGTGCAGATAATCTTACTTCAGTGGGTCTCCATCTGACATAGATTATGTTTCTGTATTGCACCCATCACAAGGAATCTCCTGTCTTATCTAATGACTGGAAAAAGCTGTCTTTGTAATGAAATGAAAGTGCAATAACTGTGTTCTTCTGAATTAATTAATGGTTGCATTTTTTTGTAAAAAAAAGTAATTTTTGAAATATTTAAACTATTATCCATAGACTTAAGATTTCTGCAGTGTTAAAATTAAACCAGTTGCCTCTAATAAAAAAAAAAAGAAAAAGAAGAAAAAGTTTACTTTTAGAAAACCAAATCAAACCAAGCCAAACCCTTTCCCTGAAAATTTAGTTTCAGGAATAAGGTAAAATTGAGGGTATTATTCTCCAAATTGCCATTTATGTAAGGAAGATGGCTTTATCAAAACACTCTTCTTGTGGGTATTAAACAGCTTTTTACAATTTTTTATCCACTCTGACAGCTCAGGCCCATGAGATTCTTCCTTACCTGATCTGGACCCTGAGCAGACACAAGGCCATTATGAGAGTTCATTGGTCTGGAAGAGAGCACAGGGTAGGGCTGTCCTGTTTGCAGCAGCATCACTACAGGAAGACCTTTTGTTACCAGTCTGACTTTACATGTTATTAAAACCAGTGGTTTTGGAAATTGGAGGGTGAGGGAAGGCTTTTACAGACTGTGAATCCTTTCTGCTTCTCTGGGTAGGACTCCTTGTACCCAAGTTTTATTATCAAATAGTCCAGTGTCCAGTCCACTTTTAGAATCTGTGAAGGAGAGGAACAGGAGATAAAAATTCACCTCTTCTCTCTCAAGCACATTTTAGGATGGGATTAGTCATTTTTTACAGCGTGCCTGTTGATTTACATGTATTGGGAGAAACAAAACCAATACTTTAGATTAAATGTCAGGGTTTTTTCCAGCCACAAATAATAACTGAAATAATGACTCTTATATACCATGCTTTTCACATATCTTTTGAACATCATTTCTTTACTTCTCTGATGAGAGAGGTAGTGTGATATGAAAACCAGCCTCCTCAGCAAGTGTTGCCAAAGACAGAACCTGATTTGATTTCTAAAAAAATATTTAGTGTATTTGAGGCATGAGTTTTCTCAAATTTCCACAGTAATCAAAGCCCATGCTTTTGATATTAACTCTGTATATGAAAGAGCACCAAAAGGAATTAAAAGTCAATATCAGGTCATTGAACAAAAAACTATTATGTTGGAAAATTACCAATCTTCAAAAGCAAAATATACTTCACCTGTGAAAAAAATGTTATTTATCCTAATTTGAAACATGTCATTGTTTTAATATTTTTGGGTACTGTTTCCTAATGCAAGTACAGTAGAAGGTGAGATTCAATTAAGGCCTGATTCCATAGCTTTAAATAGAACAGGTCTTCTCTAGCTGTGAAATTATAATTTATTTGCTAAGTAGGCTATGTGCTGATGCACTGGGTTAAAGCATATTTGAATGTCTTTTTTGTATCAGGTTTTTATACTTATGTAGTAAATCCTATTCATAGAATTCTTTTTCATTTTTTTCTTTCTGATTAAGAGAAAATGCTAAACACTGAGCAGTGAATGACAAAAGAAAGTACTGTTTTATGCTAATGGATATCTAAAGCGGCCCATGAGATAGAAACAATTGAGAACTACTGAAAACGAAGTCTCACAGAGATTATGCTAATGGAGATTTTCATTCTAAAAAGATGAATTTTGGTTTTTTCCAACCGAAATATTCTAATTACTGTAAAAGTGAAGCAATAAACAATCTAATTAATCTAATGACTGATCCTATCTTGTATAACTTAATGGTCTTTATATAAAAAAAATTACATGAAATTTCATCTATAAGACTGATGTGATCATTATAAATCAAATTGAATAGGATAGATATGATCAATATACTTGTGCAAAGGCTCGAGAGAACTGGAATTTGCTTAATGTGAAGCCAACGGATCTTTGAAGGGAGACTCCAGGAATTGTAGACTAATGGTGTGAGACCCAGTAGTACCTTTAATGAACAGTAGAATTGATGGACACATGGATAAATAGTGGGTGTATGCCAAGGTATCCTTTGGAAAAGAATTCAAAACCCTTATATGCCTGCAGGGCTACTTTGAAGAACCAAAAAATATGTGGACTTAATATATTTTGACTTGGTAATATATTTATTTCAGCTTCGAAAAGATATTCAATAAAAAGCCAAAGAAAGGCATAAAGTAATCTTCCCAAAATAAAGCTTCTGCAGTTTATAATGGGAATTCCTTTTCTGGTTGAATTATTCGTTAATTGTTAGGAAAACAGGGATATCAGGAAGCAATCAGATTTAAAGGATAGGTAGGTCAGTGGCAGATTTCCCCAGTGTCTATCCTGAGAAACGGATGTGAATAATGAGGCAAAAATTTGCTAATGACACTAAGTAATTTATGGTAAGGAAGACAGGAAAGCTGATGGCTTCTGGAAGATATTACAACACTGAATAATGAAGCAGTAAAAAGAGAGATGACATTCAATTCAGGTAAATTTTAAGTGAGCCTCAATCAATAACTTTGCAAACTTTACATAAAAAATGATCGGTTTTGATTGGCCTGTTATCACTCAGGAACAACACCTGAGGTTACAGTACATAATTCTGTCAGAATATTGACTTACTGATAAGCAGTGTCAATAAAGCAAGTGGAATATTCAGGATTATAGGGGAAAAAAAAAGTTAAAGAACATAGCTATACCACTTCACAGGTCCACAGTATGTTCTCATCTTCTGTAGGATATGATATCCTCATCCCTACCCCTTCAAAAAAAAAACCAAAAAAACAAAAAAGAACAAAAAAAATCCCAAACTCCCCCTCCAAAAAACCCAACTAAAACCAAAACAACAAAAAACCAAGAACAACAAAAAAACACAACAACAAAACAAAATAAAAAAAAAAGTGAGAAACATCTTTAGAACAGAAAAAAGGTGATGAAAGGTCTGGAACAGGTTCTGCATCCTATGTAAGGCAGGCCTTTTCAACCTGCAAACAGACAATTCAGGAGGGTATTTCTGACACCTATAAACACCTATAAACCTATAACCTAGGTGTCTTAAAGAAGATGGATGGGGATCAACTTTTTGTTGTCTTTTCCAATACAAAACCAAACTGCCTAATAGAAATGAACCTAAAGTGAACTAGCAAGTGGCAGATAGAAAAAAAATTGAAGACAGTAGCTTTGATACAGGATGGAGAATCTTCCCAGACTGCTATTTACAAGGACAGCTGTCTGTTTCTGGAAGTCACTGAGTCATCTAAATGGATCTATGATTCCATAAACTGCTGGAGGCAAGGAGAGAGAGTATTTTTGGGAAGTATTAGTATTTACTGCATAATGCCACCTCCCAGATAGTCACTGGTGGCCACTGTCAGAGATAAAATAGTGGAATAACTGTGTCACAGTTCTGACACAATATGCCTATTTTTATATGGTCATTACCAGGACAGAACTCCTGCATACTGTGGTTAAGTGTAGAACACGAAGGTCATTTTTTCCTTTGGAGACAATGCATTAGAGTGATTTAAAAATAGATGAAGGAACATACTTGAAAATACCAGACTTTTATAAAAGCTTCAGAAATTATCAACCTGTATGTAGTTTTTTAGGGTGCTAAATCATTATACTTTCTTTGCAGCATTTTTTTGTAATTCTGTTGCTTAGCAAAGCAGAAGTACTGAAAATAATGGGACTTTCATATAAATTAAAGAGGTTTCTCTAATTTTCTGCGAATTTGGTAAAGTTTGGTGTATTAAATAACTATGTGCCACTTGTGCTTTTGCAGCTACTGGTAAGGACTAAATTCAGTCAACTGTGTTTAAGTTCTTAGCACTCCTTGAAAGTGGCTCATGGTGTCTCAGACATCCTCCAGGATCTGGCAAATACAGCACAAAGGTTAAGCCAGACATTTCTGTAACAGGAACTTAAAATCAGACAAGATAATGACTGTGGCACAGCAAATGGTGCCAATGATTAACTGCAACATAACTGTCTCTTTTTCACCTATCATCACTTGTGATGTGACTTAGCCCAATATATCCATTTCTGTTAGGATGCCACACTGGTCATATGTCCAAATAAAAAAACTAAAAAGGTCTGGCTTAATGTTCATTGCTAACCAACTTTGCCACTCCTTTTTTGTTCTTTTTCTAAATAACATCTTTTTAATCCTTCTGTAATGTGATAGAATGTGTGGAATTCATTTGCTGGGCAAAATGTTTACAGTTCTGTATCAGCTTTTTTAATGAAGCATATTTGCATAAAAGTTAATTCTGTATTTATTAGTAGAGATATATTCCAGTAGAACAACAACTTCAAAGAATCAAACAGTAATGAGAACTTCTAATTAATTAAGCATTTGATTGAATTGAATTCTAGGAAGAAGAATTTTAGGGAGTCATAGTTAAATTTAATGAGATTGAATATCTGAACTCTACTCCACACAGATGACAGTAGCAAGATGTGCCACTGACAACAATGAAAGTGTAAACATAGAACATAGCCATTATTTTTCTCATGTGAGCCAAATTTTATTGTGTTCCCACCTTTCCTCCATCTTTTTTGCCTACTTCTACAATAAGGCATCTCTTGGATTGCATGTTAACATGATAACAATTTTAAACTATTACATGCCTAGTCATGGAGTTTATTAATTTTCCCAGACAAGGATGAACTTTGTGAAAACAGTGTTCCAGAGAGAAAATCTTGGGAGGAACCAGTTGCTGGGTATCTTACCCCACTGCCTCACATACACTGTATGCTTTAACTGATCCAGTGGCAATAGGATGGAAATCTGTCATCACTGCATTACCAATCCAGGGGAAATTAACTTCCTTTTTCCAAAAACTGCGACTGGGTGTGGAATAGGACTGCTTGCCACTCCAAAGGGCACACCAGTTTTGCTGCCAACACAATGGAGGGCATCAGTATCATACCAATGAGAAATAAAATGAACATAGCACCAGTATTTGCACTGATATCTGCAAGAGTGACTTTTTCTAACCCTGTTCTCATACCAACCCCACTGAGATGACTCACTTAAGGACTGGGCTGGTGGAGCTGTGTGGGTAGGAATGGGAAAAATCCCTGGTTCTTATGCCTTAGCTCACTTCTCTTTGTAACAGCTGGATGTCAAAATTCACAAACCATTTCCCTTTGCTATCAAGGACTGTACAAGGACAAAATAATAGCATACATAGTGGGGCATTTAAATGTGACTTGGTGAGTGTACTTTGGAGCAGGCTGAGGTTAGATAAAGTACTGTATTATCCTCCCATAACTTCTATATGCATTAGAGTACAATGATAGTAACGCGCTCACTGTCCTATTTTCTTAATCCTCTTGCTTGGGGAGCTGTGGCGTGGGCAGAAATCAAGATTAAAAGATAGAAGCCTAGATAAATGTGCATAGCTAAGCCCTGAAAATATTAATTTTTGTCTTTGAACTGAGCTAGTCATGGTGGGAAGTAAATTAATGCAGGATTAGAAACACTATTTTATACAAGATGTGATACAGGACCAAACTGAAGAGCCTTATTCCCTGTTAATTAAACCACACATTTCATATTGTTCAAAAATACTGATTTAAGGAGGAGAAATGCAAATTAGAAAATGTTTTTGTCTGGTTATGTTTAATTTTAATTAACTGGAAGCAAACTAATTGGCAAGTATTTCACAACATAGAATTTTTAAAAGGAGAGTTGAAGGTTATGCATGATCCATGGGTTATATTTTAAGTACAACTGCATTAAAAAAAAACAAACCCTAAATAAATCCTCTAGCCTTTAAAAAAAGACATTTAAAACATTTTACTGTAAGCTTTTTATAAAAAAATTGTTTTTACTTAGCATAAAATTAATAGTTAAATATTTCTTAACTCCCCACTGTATGTTTCAACAAACATAAGTGACCATTTCATTTTGTTTTATTTTGAATTCTACAAAAACACCCATGCAGTGAAGTGCAGCTCAACTATCATCAGCATTCTAGAGGGGTCATCCTGTGCTAAGGTGTGTCTCTAACATTAGTCAGCCTTCAGAAGTAAAAGTCTCACTTCAGTGATGAAAGGGGAAGCATAAGAAATTAATTTGAGTATCAGGAAGAAAAAAATCTTGTGAATTCCACCTTTTAGATTATTGATACCAGCTTTGTTCAGGTAGATAACTTTCTACATTATATGTGCTTGCCAAAGTAGGGGCGATTCATGTCATGTTAGATTATCTGCAGGATTCAGTGGGTTTGGGTCTCCTGGGATTGACAACGTAGATGTTTCTGTTGTAAACTTGTACATCATACTGGAATATCAGCAACTCCCAAGTGTTACATATATACTATGAATAATAGAAAACATAAAATTTGAGGTAAGGTGTAAGACTGAGTTTGGGCTTACTGCACCACTAATTAGTGGCTGTCATCAGCCTCGTCTGTTTCATTTCTCGGAGCCAGGATTCTTAGAAAGGCACTTGAGGAGATTTCATGTGTTCGGACTTGGATTATTTGTATCTTATCAGAAATTACAAAAAGCATAGCAGCAGTTCTAGCTGCTGCTAGAAGTAGGAAAAATGGACTAAAGCTGAGCCTGCTTCAAGGCCTTTTAAAAGCTAAACAGACCAATAACAGTTTAACACCTATATTATTTATATATCTAACCCAATAATAGATTCCCATGACCCTTAGAGTGACTTTAGACTGACCAATCCAAAAGTAACTACCTAAGCTCCGTAAAGAAAAGGAAAAGAAGAAGATGAACAAGAAGGAAAGACACCACCCAAAATTCTCCATCTTGTCCCCTAACTACAACTATACTGTAAAAACCTTAGATTTAAAACCCATCACCCAGTGAAAATACAGACATCTAACTCACTACACATTTGTGATTTCTAACTTATTATTTACATTTACAAATCTTCTTCAAGGTTTCAGGTACAGTGCAGTGTTTTTCAGAGAGTCTGTGCCTGGAATCACAGAAAGCTCAAAAGCTCCAGATTTCTGAGATCCAGTAGTAAGGCATTAGACAAGTGGTTGAGAATAATGCCTTGGTATCTTCAATATCTAGGTGAGAAAAGATGAAGACAAACATTTTATTCTAATTTGTATCTTACATTTATTTACAGTCAATTTCCCTCTAATTTGATTTGTTTCTACTAAGTGTATCTGTTACTCTCTTTTCCTTCGACAGTGGTACTTAAAATCATGAATTATTCCCCATTACTTGAGTCTTCTCAAGTTGATTTTTCTGCTGTGGAGAAAAGGAATTTTCCTATACTAAGATTTTGTTTACTTAAGATTTTAAAAAGGTCTGTAGAAATAGGCTGGCCCACTTGGCTCTGGAAGGACCAATCTCTATGATTGCAACCCCATGATTAAGAACTAACTCTAGGAACAAAAAGGTGTTTCAGATATGCCTGAGACAGAAATAGCAGAAGAAAGGCAGTGTGTTAGTCTGGTCAATCTCCCATGGAACTGTCAGACAGGAAAGATTGTGGACTTCGTGAGGTACCCAGGTGGTAGTTCAGTGAGATGAAGGGAAGAAGGGGAATATGAAGTGCTGAGAGTGCTTACAGAGAAACTGCTTATGAATTTTGGAAATCTTTCTAGACTGACATTTCTGTTGTAAATTGAACATTTTCAGGTTCGAGTAGTGGGAAGCAATGATATTTTTGACTCTTGGAAGTCACCACATTATAATTACTTCATGATGTGTTTGCCCTTTGTAATGTCGTAAACTATGCTTAATATGACAGTTTTCAGATACTCATGACTGTTCCCTGAGCACAGAGACCCCTGAATCTTTCTGTAGGGAATTTAATATTTTCATTACAATTCTTTGAGTGGCCATGTGATTGAGATTAGGAAACAGATCCTATAAAAAATACAGTAAATTCTTCATCTGAAAAGAAAGCTTGCTTGCCACAGAACTTTCCAGATAGATAATTTTTTTTAATGAATCACTCTTAGTTAAACACAACACTACACTCATTTTCAACATGAGCAATAATTAAACTGTTTTTTTTCTTTTAATACACAGGACCAATTACACAGACAATTATTAAATTTCACTTAGTCATGTCAAGGTTTCTTTGAAAAAAAAAAAAACCTCTTAGGCAGAAAGTTTGAGGTATGACTAAAGATTTGATCAAGCCCTGATAGTTACCTTGGGAGGTGAAGTCTTCAAACTTTTCTCACAGTCTTTTGAAGCAGAATCACTTGATCAAGTCAGTCAGTGCAGCCTGGAACTGGAAAAGCTGTGTCTCTTGACAATAGACCAGAAAGGAGAAGGTGAAAATAGTGTAGAAGGTTTGGAAGATGAGAAGACCTTCAGGGACACTGCAATAGAAAAAGGAGCAGGTTTAGCCTCAGTTCAAGCTGTTAAGTTTTCCTCTGCTAATAGGAACCACAGAGTTTTGTTGAGGAACATCAGGAATATATGAGGAACTGGAATTTCCTTCTGCTTCTGAATTTCTGTTTCCCAGAGGTTTTCAGATAATCTTCTAAGGCTTCCATGACGTCCCCCAGAAAATATCCCTATCTTGTTTCTTGTATCTTGATTCAGTGGAAAGTGTCATCTTTAGAGCCTTTAGAATTGGTGGTAGATGGGGAGTATAGGGTTTGCCTATATCTGTGTTTATTAAGGAAGGTGAAGAGCCCATTATTTACTAAAATATTGTAGATCAGCTTTTATAACTTCATGCACGTGTGTTTGCTCTAATTTCAATATTTTTTTTTTAAATTTGACCGTAGCAATAAATAAATATCTAAAATGGTCTATATTCAGACAAATTAAGAAGAGATTAGCACAAAATTTGTCACTATGAGTAAATGTTAGTCTTGCAAAAAATTGAATTTTCTGTGTAAACTGTGTATTTCTAAAGGGAGTTATGTTTGGCTACTCCAGCACCAGCCCTAGGAATGTTGGAATTACTTCTAGAGTAGCAAGATTATTTCTGTGGTCATGCCTTGTCCATAATTCCAGCGTAGTTTGCATTCAGGGTGAGTGGTTCCATGCAATCTGGTTGAAGGCTGTGATAACTCCTTCATGCAAGGGAATTGTTGAAAGGCAATTGGTTAGTGATGATCAAAGTGGCACCAGGGACTCCCCAGTGGTTTATCAGTGTAGATGGCTCCCTGCCACTGCCCTGGCACTCCTTAAATCACTGGTATAGGCACTGCTTGAGAGAACTGAGGGTCTAATACCATGTACTCAGTGGCTTCTCAGGTGTCCTGCTCTTCTCAGAGCTCTGAACTGGACAGTGACTATGGGTGGTTCCTTAGAGTTACCAGTAGCTGAGGAGACTATACTCCTGTGTGAAATTTTCACAGAGTATGTTTTAATGTGTGTGTTTATTGGCTGCCCAAGTTAGGACTAAGCACAAGACTCCATATATCATCCACACAGAAGAAAGCACCTCATCAGGTTGATTTGGGGCATGTAAACAAAGCCATATTCTGTATTGCCATCTAGAGGAGCCATATTTTTATAGGGGAAAAAAGTCTCCTGACCAGGGATTCTTCTTTCTCACCAAATTGTGTGAAAGTGACTGGCTTCTACTGGCAACTCTGCAATCATGACATGAAGATTGAGTCTGTCACCCTCACTCAAGTAAAAAGATTTTTTGGTGCTTAAATGGGTTTCCGAGTCACTCAGAATCAGATTCATATCTTTCCTGAAAGAACTTGTTTGTAAGAGAATCTGTCTTATGAGGATGGTGACAGCTCCTCTGGAGTCTGTGACGTGCACAGACAACAAGGTCTCCATTGTGGCACTGCTATGGTTTGGGGCATCTGCCTGCAGACAGCTTATGAACTGCAATTCACGTCAATGAACCATCTCTATTCCTATTTGTTGCTATGCCTTGTACTCTGTATGTGGAAAAAAGCAGAAGAATACTTCCAGAACTATCTTAAAATTTTCTCTTTTAAAAGACTGTTATTTAGTGAAGGTGGAGTCTAGTCTAGGAAAAGCCACATTTCTTATTAACCTGTAGTATTTCCATAACTAATAAATAAAAAACAAAATAAAAAAGAAAATAAATATTGAAAGTGAGACTCATACTTGGATTCTCCATTGTTCAATGCAGTTTGCTCTTACCTCCTGTAAGCAAAAGAGTTTTTACAAAAAGTGTAACAGACAATATATGGGATCTAAAGTTAGGTGTCAAATCAAACTTTGGCATATAATGTGATTGTCCATATATCAGGGAAGAATGTATGAATGATGCAGCTGCATGCCACTGTTTTTGGGTAAGAGCCGTGGCTGTGAATAGCGGCTGTTAAAGAGCAATATTATGTTTCTCTTAGAGACCCATAGCCATGATATGCAGCCCAGATTGATAAATTAATTCAACTCTACTAGCAATTCCCCCAGCCCCAACTTCCTCATGTTTTCCAGCAACATTTGACAATGTAAAAGAGATTATAATCCCATTGGTCAGCCCCCCCTTTCGAACTGTCAAATATATCTGAGAAACTTATTTACCTGCCTTTTAGAGAGTTACTGGATAATTAAGTGAAATCTCCAAATCTTTAGAGAGTTTCCTAAAGAAATCCAGATGGGAGGCTGACTGTGACCTGGAGCCTTTGGAAAACCAGCAGAAAGCAGAATTCTGAAATGTTGCTTCCATTGACTTCCACTGGGAGCAGGGGGAATGGCAGATAAAGAGATGACAACACACAGTCAGTAAAAGCTGTTAGTGCTGAAGTGCCAGTAACACTGGAAGAGGACACAGGACATGGATTCAGAAGGGATATGTGTCAGACCTGGAGAAACTGAGCAGCAGCAGAAGCCCGAGCACAAAGCCAGAAACAAGAAGAAAAGACAACCTTAAAAAAGGGTGTGAAGAAGGAACTTGAGGAGGTGTTTCTTCATTGTGAATCTCCCTCATCAGAACTGGCAGGCAAAGATATGTCAATAATAGCAACTTTGATTGCAAAATCAAAATGATTTTGACAGCAACATCAGAATTATATCAAATGCAATGAGTAAACTGCTCATTCAATTTAGCTACCCAAGTAGACAGATTACATCAAATAACAAATATCTCATGGCAATAGTCAAAAGCACAATAACTTTGAAATGAAAAATGGATAATACAAGGGATCAGGCCAAAGCAGAGAGAGATTTGCCAATAACAAGGTTGCCAATCATTGATTATATGAACACTTGGAATAAGGAGCAAAGACAAAAGAAAACAGATAAAACACATGCAGAGTAAGAGCTGTTTTCTTGACCTGTTAGTGTAGTTGCATACTACTATTTCAAATAAATTATGTGCTGAAGCAATCTAAATTACAAAATAACTTAAAAGAAAAAAGGTATCAGAAGTAGTGAATTCTTGTATTGTTCAAAGAACAAAACCAGCTTCAAAAGGAAGGCAGTAAGCCTTCAAAAAGATGAAAAAGACAGACAGTGATATAAAAAATGCACAAGAATGAAAAGGAAAGAAAGAAAGAAAGAGGGATCTTTATGACTGAAGTTTCTTCCAGATCCAGGCATAATTCTTGAAAAAGGGGAAAAGCTCCTGAGAGAAATATAGGTCCATATATGAGATACAACAAGTTTAAGTTAAAAGGAAATTAAAAGCCAAATTTAAATCCCTCGGGGGAAAAAAGATGAGAAAAAAAGGAGAGAAAGGTATTTTATTCATTATAATGGGTGGGATTATACACATAAAATCTTTCAAAAGAGTTCAAATATTTAAGCAGCGGCAATCAAAAACTTTTCTATTATCTGAGAATGAAAGCACATTTCTGGAATCACATATTTTTGAGTACCGATGTGCTGGTTTTGGCTGGGGTGAAATTAATCTTATTCATAGTAGCTATTATGGGGCAGTGCTGGAAAGAGTGTTGATAAAACAGAGATGTTTCAGTTATTGCTGAGCAGGGCTTATACCCAAGGGCTCTTCTGCTCCTCAGCCCACCCCACCAGAGAGGAGGCTGGGGTGGAACAAAACTCGGGAGGGGACACAGCCAGGACAGCTGACCCCAAGTGACCCAAGAGTATTCCATACTGGCATCATGCTCAGCAGTAATAGGTGGGGGAAGTTTGGTACCAGGGGCCACTGCTGAGGGACTGCGGGGACATTGGTTGATCAGTCATGACCAACTGTTTTTATTTGCATCACTTGTCTTACATGTGATTTACGTGTTTGACTCTTCCCTTTTCATTACAATTTCTTATTAAAAATATTGCACTGATATTAAGAAAAGAATATTTCAATTATTAAACTGCTCTTCTCTCAACCCCTCAAGTTTTCTCACTTACAGACTTCCATTTCTCTACCCCTCATCTTGCTGCAGGGGAGGAGTGAGTGAGAGACTGTGTGGTGCTTAGTTGTCAGCTGGGGTTACACCATGATATCTGAGCAGAATAAAACTTGAGATTTTCCATTATAACCCTCTGCATAACAGACTTTCAAACCTTTCCCATTATCCATTCCCACTCCTTTACCATTTTTATTCTTCCTTCACTGAGAAGGTCACTAGTTGAGTGTTTGAGCAGTTTAAGTTCTCCATTCCCACAGAAGTCATGTCAGTTAGAATAAGGATTTTAGGAAAACAGAGCAACATTTGCAAAGGGTTTTATTAAATATAAATTGATTGTTGTAGTTGAATTTGTATCCACGAGTCTCTATTGTGTTCTGCCATTAAACTCTGAGACCAAATTGCTGCCTGCTTCCAAGTCTTGGGTTTTTTAAGCTTCTGAAAATAGCCTAACTACTGCATGCATTTTCCCTGCCTTATCAATATTTAAAACCACCCTGAGAGGATACTGGGTAGGATACTGCATTATCCAGAAGCTCTCTGATGGATGGTGGATATGAAAAAATGTCTCAAGGGTGTTTATGTAGGTAAAAAATAATAGCATTACTATTCCCTTACCAAAAAGAATTGTGATGTCATTATAGTCCTGTTTCATCATCTTTCATTTAAAAGAATTAGGAAATAAATAAAAATTGAGGTGTTAAGCAAAGGAATTTAACTATCCTCTGGAACGTTTCCATGAGCTAGAGCTGGATTAAAGCATAGATTTTGGCCCAGAACTATAAACTTGAGGCATAAATACCTTAGGCTTGTGGCAATAAAATATTTACACCTCACATTAAAACGAAAAAAAAAAAAAAAAAGGAAAGTTCTCATTCTCTCAGTTTCTCTCAGTTTCTCAGTTTTAGAGGAAAGCTTGAGAATAGAGACTGATTGTAAGCCAGTCAGTGAAGTCTGTTCAATTTTAGAGTCCATTTCTCCAGGACAGGACAAAAAGCTGCAAAGGGAGAAACACCTTTGCCCCAGAGGCTTTTCCATGGTCAGTTAGACCATCACCATTCAGAGAAGAGTGGTTTGGGATGGGACAAAGCACTACCCCACTGGAATGGGAACCTTGAGGAAGCCAAGGAGCAGTGACATTTCCAGCAATCAGCCCTATTCAGTGTCTCTTCCTTTACCGTTTCCAGCAGGAAAAAGCCAACCCTCACCTGTGGGCACAGGCAGCTCTGTTTCACCAGAATCCTTATGCTGAAACTGCTCGAATCAAGGGCTGCCCATTCTTCCCCTGGTACGTGAGACAGCTTCTCTTCCCCCTGAGCAGGGCACATGCTAAGAGCTTGTTGCACATCCCAGGGAGGGGATGAGATCCCAGGGAAGGGATGAGATCCCAGTGAGGGGATGAGATCCCAGGGAAGGGATGAGATCCCAGGGAGGGGATGAGATCCCAGGGAAGGGATGAGATCCCAGTCTCTGGGGTGCACTCAGGACCTCAGGAGGCAGCTGGGGTCTGCAATGCAGCCTTACACAACACATGTGAGAAGTGATGCCCTCAGCCAAATTCCAAAGATTTATGCACATCAACCACAGTGTGTGTGGACAGTCATTGCAACTATATCCTTAGGGAACAGCTCTTTAAAAAGTACCATATAAGAAACACAGAAACATGTAAGGAAGAAGAAATGGAAAGACTATCAGATATGGCTTCTTTTCACCTTTATTAAATCCAAAATATGATGCTAGCATGATCAAAAATCACAATCCAGGAGTTAAAAATGACAAAGTTCTCTCAAAAAAGAACAAATAAGAAGACCATTTCCTCCAACACAATGAAAATATTAATGATGGCAGCTGATAAAATTTTTATTGATAAACACATTGAAATCAATCCTTTAAAAGTCAAATCTTCTGATTGTAATGATAGAATTACAAGAATGTTACTAGGCTACAGAGAAGTATAGTAATGACCAGAAATATTGTAATAGAATAAGTCTGGCTTAAATTCAGGTAATTAAGAAATTTTCAAAAGCATTTGCCAATCCACAAGGCATTGCATCAATGTAAAATATTGAATCTATGAGAATGGAAGAAGATATATCAACAGATTTCAGAGTGTTTAATAGAACAAAGGCAAGATTTTAGTACAAATGTTTGGGGGGCCAAAACCATCTTTTCTAAGCCCACAAGGGCGTACAAGTGTAGGAACAGAGTTCATATTCCAAATGACTAGTGAAAATGGGCAGGCATTTACCTGGTCTCAGAGGGGAAACCTGAAATGAAACAGAAACCTGAAAGCAGCAGAAACCCATAGGAGCACCAGAATGCAAAAAAGGATTTAGGAAATAGTGCAGGAAATACCCTGCATATTTGACTTTTAAATATTATTTTGCTATTTTTTTAATATTAAAGCCTAACTAAAAAGTATGTTATAAGAAGAAAGTAAACAGTACTTTTAAGGAAATAATAATATTAATTACATTTATGCAAATAAAAATAACAAAACCAGCTTTTTGTCAGGTCTTTTTGCAGCAGACACCATGAGGAGAGGCAAACCCAGGCATCAGAAACAGCTCAGTGTTAGAGACATCAGTTACAAATACAGTACGAAGAATACCTCAGCTCTGATCAGAGAAGAGCCATATGGCAATCAAGAAAAATTATGTTAATACATAGCATGACCAATTATAAAATTACTTTGGTAATGCAAAATCAGAGCAGAATACTAAAGAAAAGATGAAGGCTAAAAATTTCTGCTGATTCTGTTAACTAAAACTCATGGGTGCATCAGCTTATCAGCATTAGATCTGAAACAGGCTATTCAAGAAGAAATAGAAAATGACAGAAAATGGAAAAATGCTGAGCTCAAATTGTGCATTGTGAAATTTTTAAACAGAGTTGTTAACTGGTTAACAGAAAAGTTTCACCTGCCTTACAGGGTTCCTGTATGCTGCTCTTCACTTAATGCAATATCTTTGTAATAATGGTTCAATGTAAATTAATGAAAGCAAAAAGTCTCTTTTAACATTATTAATGATTTCACAAGCTGGATAAACAGAAGTGTATCTACTTCAGGGTAAGGAAGCTGAATATTTGTCTAGACATAATTAAATTAGACCAGTGCCAAAGTCTCAGACTGAAGAAGTGTCATTCAAGGCAAAACTGGGATGTTTGGAACCAGAGACGACACTGGCAAGAACTGGTCATTGGGAGTTGTTTCATAAGGAGAGGAATTGCCTCACCATATCTTGGATAGAATTGATATACATGTATATACATCTGAGCAGATCATATGGAATCAGATTTTGGTAAAGAGCACTTGTGTTTCCTGCACAGAGTTGAAAATGACAACACTGGTGCCTGGAATTGGAAACAGTAGAGGCAGCATGTGGCACATGACCTCCACTGTCCTGTCCACTCTACTAGAATTAGCAGGGTAGAAAAGCTAAAATTCCATCAGACCAGATTGTTTTGTCAGTTACAGTAGAATGATATTTGGGATCCTCACTGCCACCCAAGAGCTGAATCCTGCACTAGACAGTGAAGCAGATAAAAGAAAGGATAAAAAATATTCACACTTTCCTATAAGTTTCCTTTTAGGCAGCATACACTGAGTGGTTTAGGTGATGCTTGAGCAAGGAGGAAATGTAAATATTGTTATTTTCACACAATCTAATGTGTAGCACAGACCTGGAGAGCAGCAATGCCAACTTGAACTGCTTCTGTGTATGTGGGCAAGTGACCCTGCATGGTGATTGAGTGGGGCTTGGAGATATGCAGAGGTTGTCTTCAGAGCCATGAGGAGGACAAAGACAGATTTTATTTCCATACAAACTCTAGTTTCTCCAGCAGCTTGCATGATTTTCTCCAGGTTTCATAAAAGCTGTAAAAAGCAGGGAAATAAGAAGGAATATATGATAGACAGACACTGTGCACCCACAGATCACAGAACAAAGCAGAAGCAAATATTGTGACTAATTACTTCTTTCACTGTTTCAGCGTTGCAAACTCTTACTCTGGTTTCTGCAAAGTAAGGAATTTGTCTGACAGTGTCAGAACAGCCATCACAGGCAGAGCAGTGGGGATTTCCCACAAGGCCTGCTCTCCCAGCCCTTTCTTTCTCAGACAGTAAACTGCAGTTTACTGGCAGTCAGACTGTACAATTTACTCAGCAATGAGGATTCACTCACAGCACATCACACCTCCCCGCAGCCAGACAAATATCAACATTGAATTAGCAGTTGAAATAAATAAGACTCTGCAGAAGAAAACTGAAAGCATCAGAGAAAATCCATGGCAGGTTATACCTGCCTGTAGAACTATCACAAAAGATATTACTGGACAGCTTTGTGCAATTTCTGATGTCAAGATGCTGTCATATCTTGCAGCACATAATTCCATCCATAGCAGACATGACAATGGAAGAAGTGCAGGACTAAAATAATACACAGCAAGAAGTTGAAGAGCTTCCAGATGTACACTGTGGAGGATCTCAAGAACTATTATCTCAGAAGAAAATGTAGCTCTCTAGGGAATTTTCCAACAAGACTGTGAATGGGCATTTAATTCCTTTGAGTCCTCACTATTGTAAACACCACTAGAAGACAGATGTGGAAACGGTCAAATACACATCTCAACAAAATTCAGTTACAAGACTTGCAAGCCCATGAGGGGCTGAAGATAGATATGAGAAGGCACTTAAAATGTTAAATTTGCAAGAGGATAAAAGCAAGTTTCCTCAGAATCAGAAAGGCTCTTCTTGACACCCAGATCAAACTGCCCCCACTATAGAGGAAAGATTTTGAGCACTGCTCTGATGTGAAAAGACAGCTTTTTTGGTAACATCCTTGGCTTCCAAGAAAGTTAAACATGAGATAAAAAAAATAAGAGGTGGCACTAATAGCTGGTAAAGTACACAAACCCCACAAACTTTATTATCTGAAGTGCACATGAGGAGCAATGCAATGGGATACAAGGTTTCCACGACTGAAAGACAAATTGTGTTTGTAGAGAAGGATGCAGAGAAGTATTCAGTGTATTTCAACCATTTTGAGAGCAAAGGTTGAATGATGCACTGTCTTGGTAGTGGTTTCTGCTCTCTGTCAGGCTGAGCACCAAGCAAATGGAATATAAAATATTTCAATTAGTGGCAGCTACCAGTAAAATTTCTAAATGTTTGGGAAAAAAGCCACCATTGTTTTCACCATTGTGCTCTAAAAGCTGATGGATTTGTGCATTATTTGAGGTACACAGGCTCTTTTTTACATTTGTGTCTTTTAATCTGAGATTATGAAGGATATGTACCACAAAGTGATTGGCATTCCAGATTCCTAGTGAAGCCACTGAAATTTTTGTCACCAAGCTTCCTTGACTGGGACCATGTCAAACAACTCTGGGACTGATAGACAGGCAATCAGAAGTGACAGGGCAAGTGACAGCTCTGACAAGTGATTGTGGAATAACAAGTAACCTTATACTTGCTGTGGGAAAATGACCTAAACCTTACTGTTAATACCTCTTAGCAGCACATACTTCTCCACAATATATTGTTATATTGTCAAAATGGTTAGCAGAAAGTGGACTATTTTTCAATGCATGACTGAATTGCTCAATGCCCAAAGAATAGAGTTGAGAGCCAATGGTCAGCCTGCTCTCTCCCTTCTTTTCATGTAATGCTTAATTCTCTTTCTCAATACATTGCTGAATTTTTCTCTGAAGTCAGGATCAAAAAAAATCCTTCTTTTATGTTGTCTGTGAATGATCTCAGGCAGAAAAATTGAACATCAACAAGCAATAAAAAAGAAAACTTCTCTTATCAGGAAGAAGCACAGATGTAAAGAAAGATAAGTAAAAATTCTAACAAAAGCCAAAGGACCATTCTAAGATTCTTCTTTTTCCCTGTTTTTGGACCAAACCCAAACTTATGTAAGACTGTGGGCGTGTTTGTTTATGTGTGGAGGTGTATTTAACTTCATGCTAAGCTGTTTTCAAAGAAATCACCTAAATTTGATATCTGGGACCTTTGATTTGAAGGCCTTCATATCTACTTGACTTTTCTCTTGCAGTCTTTCCACAAGGATGTTTTCACTGGCATCACTGAACTTTGATTTAGGGTATTAAATCATATTTTGCTCTTCAATGTATCTACTGACATTTTATTCTTTCTAATGAGATAAAACCTCTATTATTGTCAAGTGCATCTGAAAGCATTTTCTGCCTGAAGGTGTTTGTTACACAAGAGAAGGAAGGGGAAGAAATGAAGATGCTCTTATGGACATAAGAGTTTGATCTGTTACAAAAATATAGCTAAAAGCAAGTGCCAAGAACTTTCTTTAGTATATTATCCAGAGCACTAGTAAACTTCCAGCCAACATAGGGCTTCACCGTTTCATACCTAAGGGCAATAGACGTCTGGCTACTACTTTAAGTATGAGGCTGAAAATCTGAGGTAATGTTGTAGAAACAGAGTTCAAAAGGAGGTACCGTGATGGGAGCTAGCTGGACAGAGGAGTGGCAGGAATTGGCAGGAAAATGGGGTAGATGTGAGGTGGAGAGGTATCAGCAGTGCAGTGATTCAAATGTTTCCCTCTCAACATCAGCAGGAACATCTGCCTCAGTATGTTCTGGTCAGGAGCTGTCACTAACCACCAAAACATAGTAACAGTAACAAAAAACACTAAACCACTAATTCTTTAAGATCTATAACAGGGTTTTTACTAATATCCTGATGTTGACAACAAAATCCCATCTTTAGCTGACATAGCTACTGTGGGCTGACCCACTGCAGTCAGACTAGAAAGTTCTAATGAACATTTCCTGAAGCAATCTATGAGATCTTACATTCAAATTCATGCAGAAAACCTTTTGTTTAGATTGGCCACATCATTGTAAAAAATGGGTCTCTAATTTGCTGCCTAGACTTTCCTGGCTTCTCTTTACCACAGAAATCGAAACCTTGAAATCACCACTTTAGATGTTGTCACTGCCTTGCGAAATATCAGAATACTCTTCTGGTTGTCAATACTCACTGGAAGAAACACTCCAAGGACACCAAATTTCCGTTTCCCAAAATGTCTTGTGCAGTTTCAATGTGTAGTCTTTGGACACACACAGGAGCTGGGTAACTCCCAGATCCTAAGCACCACACCTGGAGGTATCAAGTATCATCTTTTAGCCAATTACAGTCACCCCAAAAATCATACTTAATTCAAGCCAGAGGAAAATGGAATAGGATATATTTACTAAACTAAACCAGGCAGATCTGCAAAGCTGTAGAAAAGTTAAAAGAAGAAATACATCCATCTGCCTAAAGACAACCTCTAATGCTTTCTGTCACCCCACATATACCACAGCTGATACACTGAGAGACTCTCTTCCTCTTTGCTGCTGAAAATTTCAGCTCTCACCAACAACTGAACTCTAAGTTCACCTGCACAAAAGTCCAAACGTTTAGGGCACACCTGTTTTATAGCTGGGATACATCTGCTGAGATAATTTGTACTCTCTGTGTCAATGGTATCTGATCCAAACAGAAAGAGGACTTCCCATTTTTCTTACAAATCTGCTTGAAGATGTTGTTATCTGTGTCTGGCACAGTTTTACCAGTGATGGTAGAGGGTTAAAACCCTTGTTCTTGTCTAAACTTCTAAAAAGTCTGTAATATGCAGTAAAGCATGGTGCCCTTTTGTAGTGAGTAGGCAAATTTCACACCTCAGGATGATGTCTTTTCAGAGTCAGATTTAGTATTTCACATACAGCATCTAGACCAATGGATTTTATGGAGACAGACACATGAGCTAGATGCAGATCATTACTGGTACTTGGCTCAGATCAGATATTAAGGTCATCAAGGACTTTGGGTGTCTAAGGTTTTGGCCAACTTTAAATATAACATGACAGCCTGCCAGAGCAAATGAAAGATGGCAAGAGAGTGCACTGATGACTGTTGCAGAGGGCATCAGAAGTCTTTGCTGAACTGGTGCTCCTTATAAAGCTGCACTTGGAACTGTAATGTACTGAGACTGTAGATGGAAAGTACTAAATTATTTCTAGGAGCAGCTAGGACTGAAAAGGTTTTGCTATGGGACAGTGGTTTGAGGCCAGCCTGTTGCTTTATCACCCTCATCACATTTTCCTTCTCTGCAGCATCTGTTCAGAATGACGTTTTCCCAGGCTGTATGTACTAATAATATATTATTTAACAAACACTTGAAGGGGTGTGATGGTGTCAGGAACATTTTGGATAACAACTCTTATCCTCCCACTCTTTTGTCACTTCATTTGTTTCCTGCAAGGGTATTTCTCAGCTCCGAATTTGATCCCTGATATCCATGAAATTAAAGAAAAAGTATGAAAACAGGATACACTTTTTTTTTTCTCCATTTCTTTTAATTTAGGGTTAACAAAATGGCTCAAATGAGGAGAATAAATCTTCTCCAAACCCAAGCAGCTTTGTTTTCCCTTTGAAGTCACACTAACTTTAGTGAAATCTCAAACCAATTATGTTTATTTCTTTTTAATAGCTTCATAGGAAATCAGCACAAAGAACTATAGGTTTTAGTCCTGTGAGCCTCTGCACTATGCATTGTCACCACAACACCAGCAGAATCAACCTTGCTCAATAAAACACCTTTGCCATCCTCCTCCTTCGGTATTTGGTCAGCTGTCCTCAGAAATCTCTCACGCTTGACTAGTGAAGAGGATGAAGTTTGATGCTTGTGTATGACTAAAGCTGGAAAATTATATTCTCTGAAATTTGGAACTGTATTTTGAAAGCAACTACATCCTCAGTATCTATAAATATTTTTAATATTCATGATGTTTCTTATCTACCCTCCATCCTTCCTTTTGCCAGGCACCATTCCTGAAAGGAGACATCAGCATCACTGAGAGCTTAAATATCTAATGCAGATTTCTAGTGAAGAACAGGAAGAAACCAACAAGTCTCCTGTTGGGAAGTTACAAATAAGACTTTTTAGAAAGTAATGACTTGAAACCTCCAGAAAACATTGATGGACAAGATGGACAAGTTGGATAAGAATAAGAAAGGTGGGAAATTAAGATGAAGGATGACTACACTATAGGCTTTTAGAAGCAGAGAGGATTGCTTAAAGCCCTGTGGTATTGGACTTAAATAAAAGGGAAAAGAGACAAAAGGAATAGTAAAGCACATGGACTTCTTTTGGGAAAAGAAGCCGATTTTATTGAACCGAGAGCCCATATTTAAAGCGTGTTCCGATGCACGGAACAGAACCGTAGTTCATTGGTTCAGTGGGACAAACATCTCCCCGGATGTGTCCCACGGAAAAAACACCAGGTGTTTGTTCTTGTTGTGAATTCTTTCTTATTTTTCTAACTTGTTTTTCACGAATTTCAGCCTGTTTTTGACCACGTTATCACTTTGGGAACTTTCTTCTTATCACCCTGAGAACAGGGTAAAACTCAAACTTGTGAGAAATTCTTCTCCAAGCTAATTCACTAGATGTTTCTCTGACCACAGGCCCCAGAAAGATGTGGTAAAAAAGCCATTAGTATAAAAGAAGGAACTCCAGGGATAGGTGGGAATCAAGGGCCATAAAATCCTGCTCCTTCTGCATTGGAAAGCAGGGGGTTTCTTTGAGGGTAAAAGTAGTGGGTCCATAGTATGTCACCTTTTTCACACTACATTTCATTCTGGTCCTGGATAAAATTTAGCTATGATAACTTATTTACTGCTGCGCTTGAGACCTTGAAGTTCTTTTAAGTCTTCAGAGGCCTTAAAGTAGTGGAAGACTGATACAAATAGCACATAGGTGTAAAGATTTCCCTATCTTTTTTCTGCTATAAAGACTTGTTGAAAAAACATTAAATTCTTTTACTTTTGCTTTAAACTCAGTTATGGCCCATCTCTTTTCATTAGTTTCTTGGATCCTGTGTTCCTATATGTGCTTGCCTTTTTTTTTTTTTTTTTTAATCCCTGTTGGGTAACATCTTAGTGCTATTATTGTCATTTACTTTGCCGCTTTTCTGAGCTTCCGTTGGCTTTCCTCATTTCGGAATTACACCAGACCTGGCATCTGTCTTATTTGGACAAGATCTGTCTTATACTGTGTTATTTACACAAGATTCCCATATGTTTTTTAAGAAGGCTTCTTTAGCCTTGGAAAAGATGCTCATTTTTCTGCCTAATGATGTGATCTTGCATCCTGGATTCATCTGGGACTGACGTTATTTTCTTCCAGATAGCTGCTGCAGTGCTGTGTTTCAGATTCAAAAATAACTGATAACACACTGATGTTTTGGTTGGTGCTGAGCAGGGCTTAACCTGAGCCAAGGACTTCTCAGTGTCCTGGGCTCTGCCAGTGAGCAGCTGCACCAGAAGCCAGGAGGGAACATGGCCAGCAGAGGTTACTTGAACTGGCCAAAGGGATATTCCATATCCTAGAATGTCATGCTCAGACTATAAACTAGAGAGAGCTGGCTGGAAGGGGCTGATCACTGTTCAGGGATGGGCTGGGAATTGGTCAGTGGGTGGTCAGAAATTCTATTGTGCATCACTTGTCTTTCTTGGGTTTTATTCTTCTCTTTCCCCATTTCTTAGTCTTAGTTCTGTTTTATTTTATTTCAACTATTAAACTATTCTTATATTTTTTTTTTCTGATTCCCCTCCCCACGCCACAGCTGATGGAGGGTGGTGGAAAAAGGAAAGAGTGCCTGTGTTGTACTTAGCTACTGCCTGGGGTTAAACCCCAACAGCTGCTTTTTTTTCTCTTGGCATACATTGTCTCTGGAATTGCTCCTGTTGTACTTTCTACGTCAAATCTGTAGAGTGTAGGGTGTTCCTTTTGCATTACATTCTCCAGCATAATATTAACCTTTTCTGTCAGCATTTAGAGTTTGCCCTTTCACAGTTCATTGTCACAATATTTTCCTTCTGAGAGTTACTGTTAGCCATAATATCAAATCTAATTTTGTCCTGATGCCCAATGGAATGTGTGTAACCTTTGTAGATCAGTATAATAAATATGATTTTACCAGGACTCAGAGCCGGAGATTAAGCTCTATTTTACAGCCATTGCCATTACTAACAAAAGCTCCTTCCAGTCTGACTCCTTCTTGATTGAGGTGATGACTTGGAAGGCTTTGGCTCTACCTAGGAGATGATTGCTAAATTCATGCAATACCATGGCTTCTAATACTGCTCAATTTTGCTGTTTTGAACAAAGCAGCTCAAATCAAACAAGAACATTGTTGAATGCACGTCTCTTGTAGACAGACATGCAGAGACCAAGAGGATTATTTAATACCATGCAGTAATACAGATGGAGATAAATACAGACTCAGAGATTTATTTATCCAAAAAATTATGTAAAAGTAGGAAATAGACACAACTTCTCTGCATGCTGCATTTACACCTGAAACAATGTAGAGAAGTAAAAGATACTAGTATATAGATGGAGAGACACAGATGCATAATTAACTTATTTAACCTGACATACAGGCTATGGAATAAGGAATAAACAGGTTTTTAGGGTGTGCTTTTTCTTTTCCTGAGTCACACAACAGCATGAAACAGCCCCGTATCCTTTTGTAAATTTTGTTGATCTATTTTTGCCTATAAAAGCCTTGATCTTGAAAATGTTGGGAAATTAAGTCATGGGCTTAATTTTCAAATAAAATGAGAGATGACAGTAGACAAACCATGGTGTTGGAAAGGAATTAAGGACAATAAATATAGGAGCTTAGTATGGATGCTGTATTAAGAACTGGCAACTGCCTTCACTTTTCCTTTCTCTTAATTTCTTAAATTTTCTGTGAAACTTTTTAAACTGGAGTTTTTTATTTATTTGACCACGCAACTTATATTGAGACAGTAAAACTGAGTTTATGGTTGCTATTACCTGTGTTACAGCCCATTAATCCCTTCTACTCATTAGTGAAATCCCTCCCAGTTACTTTTTTCTTATTCTGAAAAGAACTGTGATACTTCACTGGTTTTACAACGATGTAGATACCCTTGCTGGGGAAATGTAAATGAGACACACCAGTTTTTGTCCTGTACATGAGAGTGGTGGTATAAAAGCTGTGACAATTGCCTGTCTTTTGCCTTTCTCTGAGAATCTTTGGTCACTTGAATGGACATTTGTGTTAGGTTGACAGTCACAGTGCCTGCTGGGCAAGGCTGACCTTGGGAGCCCTTGTCAATCAACCTATCACTGAACCTGTCTTACTTTCTATATTAAATTTGTTCTCCCTGGAAACCCTGAAATCCATCAACCAGGTACATTCTCCCACAGAAACTCAGTGATGTCCTGGAGAGTGAAACTCAGCAGAAGTCTCAGAAAAACTGGATGTACTTGGATTGTGCTACTGCAGCCACAGCCACTGAGCTCTGAATGTCTTCTGAATTACATAGACTGCCTGAAATATATGTGTCACAGGAGGCAGAAGAGACTGCCACTTTGGTGCATTCTGCATCCATTTACAAGCATTTTACTTCATTGTAATACTAACAACAGGAAAGGTTATTAAGAGATGACAGGAGATGCAAATTCAATGAGTTTATTGCAAAATCCTCAGATATAAAATAGATTTACAAGGTACAAGTATGTATTTTGTCCAAGTAATAATGACAAATATAATTGTCCTTTTACAATAAGAATGGCATAAGGAAGAAAGGGGTAAATTGTTTTCTGTGGCTTTCATGTTCAGAATCAGAAACTCAGGAGCATGAGTGATAAACAAAGCACACTGGAGCTCCTGCAGAACAAATTTTTAATGAGAAAATATACTTCAACTCCTACGCATTTGTAGAGAATTTTTGAACAGTTTAAAAAGTCAGTGAATAAAAGAGTAGACATTTAGGAAAAAAAAAGAAAAAGTGATATTCAAAAATATATTTCAAGTTGCAACAGTAACTAGCTGGAACTGCAGGCAAAAGAGACCATGAAGTCTCTCTTTTCTTCTTCTTGTATAGAGTGGCTTTACATTTTTTTTAATAACAACAAAGAAATTTGTCTCCTGGAACTAAATTAAACACTGATTTTCAGTCAGATATATCATTGGTCAGCATTATAAGAACTTAGTCAACAGCAAAATTTTCCATAACCTTTCCAGGGCTACATTTCTTAACACAATAAACCACCCAGGTCATGTGCAGCAGTACTGGTTGGCAAAAGAACATTTTGTTACCTGCTCATTTGGTTTGTGTTGCTGTCACAGCATCACAGTGCCACCAAGTATTATGTTCCCGTCTCATTGCAGAACTTCACAGCCCAGAAATTGTCTTCATTACCTTGCGGGTCATGCTCATCACAGCTTTTAAACTGTTATCTTTGTTCATCCAGCAAGTACACCCAGGAGCCTGTAGGCACATGCAGGAAGAGAATATTTCTTCAAATGCCACCCCTCTGAGGATGCCCTGGACCCATGGCCAGGAAGATTACCTGGGAGGTGCCTGCAGACTCACCTGCTCAATATAAACAGCACACAGGTGAAGTATGCAAACTCAGCTAGAGACACTAACATATTTAAGAACCTAGATACCATTGAAGTACAGCCCTTACACACCCTGGACACAGAGATCAGCCTATGATGGATACAAGCTGTGTGAAAATGTAGATCTTTCCCTTCTCTTCCCAATACATTTTATTTCTCATAGAATCACTAAATCACTAAGAATCATTAAGATTGGAAAGGATCCCAGATCACTGAGCCCAACCATGAACCCGATATTCCAGACCCACCACTGCTGCTTTTATGTGCCTGGAAGTGAACATAAAAATGCAACAGGGTCTTTTCTAAAAGGCTAAGAGGAGTGACAAACCTTATACAGTGCAGACAGGCATTCCTGAAGCCCCTGCCTTTCTGCACATAGAAATTCACGTTCAGAGAGTTGTACCAGGTAGCAGGTGTGGTTTTGGCAAGTTGGAGCTGCAGCACTTTAGGCTTCCTCTCCTCCACACTGAAACAGCTCTTGGAGCGCTCTTGAGGTACCTGTAGCCCCAGTAATTTATGGGGAAACTTCACAGAAGTGTGTGACCAAGTACCTCTAGGGCTGTCACTGTTAATGAAAAGATGACAGGCTTCAAACTAATGCTGCAAGGCTTCTGTACTGGGGCTTGTCAGGCTTGCTGTGTCTGGGTGGGTCTAGACTGTGCCTTGAGCTTTGGTTTAGATTACAGCAGTTGCCTGGGGACCACTCCACCTAACTAGTCTTTTTCTTTCTTTTCTACAAGCGTGTGGTGTAAAGCCTATTGCTAAAATAATTTGGATATATTATCTTTAAGTGACAGCTGGTGTTAACAAATACTTAATCTCTTTAGAATGAACAATCTGTGACTCAAGAATAATGATGTGGTGCAGAGTGCAAATATGAAGAGATATCATAGGCTTTGAAAGTATAAGGAATGGATTATACCAGAGGCTCTACAGTTATAAAAAGCTCAGCAATGTTCTGTTCCAGACTGTTAAAGGAATGAGACTTCAAGAGCTGGGTAAGAAAAGCTTTAAGCATAATAAAATTAAAAAGGATCAAATATCCAATAAAATTTAAATATTCAATAGAAAGTAAGATGAAATGTAGAACTGTAGACCAATAAAGAAAGATAGTGTGCAGAGTATATTCAAAGTATAAAAATTACCTGAATTGAACCCAAGGAAGAGAATAAAGGAACTCTCAGCCTCTGCATTGCAGTCTGAATTTTGGCTGCTGAGGATTTGATGCAATCTACCCTGCTTCCCTTTTTCTCAATAAAAACTGCTGCTGTTGACTTTAAAACTCAGGAGAACAAAAAAAGTTCAGCAAAACTTCACAGGACATGAGTAGTATTAGAAAAATGTATATAATAATCTTAATTTATTAAGATTTTCCTGTATTAAATACATAATTTGGTCTGTGACTTTGTGCATCACTGCAACAATAGCAAGCATTTCCTCTACTTTTATTAGATTTTTTTAGACTTTAATTAAGTCAACAATGAATTCTCAACTTTACATATAAGATGTGGTTATCTTTTTCCCCCTAAAACAAAGTTTCTGGTACAACAGCTGGAAACAGTTTCAGTAAGTCATTGTTCTGTTCTTGGCTGGCTTATGTTTAATTTTCTCCTTAGCTGCTGATATGAAGCTCTGCTTTGGATTTGTGCTGGACTCAGTTTGATAAAACAGGATCTTTTGTTACTGCTGAGCTTACACAGAGTCAAGGCCTTTTCTGCTGCTCAACCCATCGCTGAGGATGCTGGGGGTGCACAAGGAGCTGGGAGGGGACACAGCCAAGACAGCTGACCCCAGCTGACCCAAGGGACATCCCACACCACGTGGTGTCATGTTCAGCACATAAAGCTGGGGAAGAAGGAAGACAGGGACATTCAGGGTGATGCCATTTGTCTTCCCAAGTCACATCCCTCACATGATGAGGCCATGCTGTCCTGGAGATGGCTGAACACTTCACTGCCTGTGGGGAGTGATGAATTAATTCCTTGATTTGCTTTGCTTGTGTGCACAGCTTTTTCTTTCCTATTAAACTGTCTTTATATCAACTCATGAGTTTACTCACTTTTCCTCTTCCTATTCTCCTTGCCATTCCTTCAGGGTGGTTGAATGAGCAGCTGTCTGGGGCTTAGTGGTCAGCTAGTGTTAAACCATAACAAACACCATGAGAACATGTAGCCTCAGTGAAGATCCAAACTCTCTTCTCTTTTGCTCTCCAATAGTCATTCAAATGTCAAAATCACAAACTATAAGAAGTAGAATGGTTCCACAAATCTCTCCCATCCTTCACATGAGTCCCCAGATGACTATTAATGAAGTCATACAGTGGACAGGAAATAAAAGTTAACAGTGTTGGCCACCAGAGGGATTGGCCATTTCTTTGTTCCCAATCTTGTTTAGAAATGTTCCCATTTTAAATTATACCATTAGTGCAGACAGTGCTGGAGGTGAGCTAGGAATATGGTTGGGCAGACATCAGTCTTCCAAGTAAATCAATGAAAAGATATCCAATAAAGTACTCATTGTCTGAGAAATACTGCCAAGTAAATACACCTTCATAGTAATTAATCAAAACAGAAGTTGTGAACCTAATCACCAAAAATTGCATCTGTCTGGCAAATTAAACCTGGGAAATGCTTAATAATTTTACATACTGTGAAGCTGTGCCACTGTAACATAGGTGACTGCAGCCTGTGGGGCCTAGGATAAACTAACTTTATGTTTAGCAAACCAGAAACAGTGGAGTTGCTACAATTTTTCTGCTCCTCACACACAGCTCATACACAACCAGGGCATGTGGGTTTTACAGCTAACCTGCCACATGTCTATAAGTTCTGAGGGGTTGTTAGATGAGACTAATTTGAAGACAGACAAATAAGGGATAGTTTATTATTTTAGCTCTATCTAATAATATGGGTAGTCAGAGAAAGAGAGAGGCATAGTCTCTTTAGAAGAGAAGAATAAGGCTGACCACTGAAATAAGTATTTCTTTGGTGAATTCAGTTCAGAGATGAAAAGCTGTCCCTGTAAGATAAGTGGAATGGTCAGCTGAGGAATGATTAAAATGGTGACATGAAAGCAACAAAATTAATTCTCCATTATGTTGGTGTCTCGGTTTGAAAGACAGGTAGTTGCTAAGGAAAGGCAAAAAAAAGCCTTTTTTCCTGAGATGGAGATTGCCAATTATGATTTGAAATCAGGCGCTTTCTGGCAGAAGATACGGGGATAGGAATAACAGCTCTTTACTAATATATCTAACCAGGCAAACAGCAGAAAACAACAACTTTAGAAATTGACAACAAAACAGAGAAGTACAGCTCAATTTTAGTCTCTTTTTGGCCAAAAGCTCACTCTCCTGAGCTCAGTTCCCAGTGCTGTGGGCAGAGCCGGTCCCGCGCAGCTGGAGAGGGCTGGGCTGATGGTGGCAGCGGCTCAGGAGTGAGTGGGAGGCGTGGGGCCGCTCCTCTTCACAGTGTTGGCCGTGCTGCTTGGCAATAGGTAGTAGGATAACATGGGAAAGCAGCAGGGCGAGGTTCCAATAGCAGGGAACATGGTTTCCAGCGCTGAAAACCGCAGGGAGGATTCCAGACCGTCCTTTCCGGCTCCACATGCCAGCCCTCTTCCTTTTTTCAGTTCCCTTTGTCCATCCCCCCTCCCCTCACCTTCCTGCAAGAGACAACTATTACTAAATTGTAGCCACAAGTCCTTAGCATAACAATGGGAAAAAAATTCCACAGAAAGGAAAAGAGAAAAAGGAAAAAAAAATTATTCAACCCCCAACAGTTGGATAACAGACAACTTAGTAACCCTGATAGGTAGGTAAATGTGGGGAGCAGAGAACCCTCTGCATGGTCACACCTGAAGCCTCTGATCTCCCAGAACAGTTGATCCACAAGCCCCATAAACTGCCCATAGATGCAACTGACTGTTGGCTCTATCAAGAATTAGGGAAATGTAGTTCCAATCAATCTGACTTCGGTTTTCCACTTAACTGCAGAAGGTGGTTGACAACAAAATTACTAAGAGGTAGACGGGTGGGGTTTTTTAAAGGAAATAGTTGAGTCATCCACAACAGTGCAGGATAAAATGGGAATCCCTGTCTGTAATCTCATCCCTTCAACTTCATTACATTTACAAATAGCCATCATGATTTCAGCTGATTCCTCCTCTTGCTGCCAGTCTAGTTTATCACTGGGCTGGAAGAAGCAGAAGTGCTGAGTACTCCCTTTGCCAGTTACTCTCAGGCCACGCAGCTCCTTGAAAGCAGGGAAGAAGACTGAGTGATCCTGAATGCAGACCAGCTCCTCATACATGAAGGTTGCTTTCTAAAATGGTACTATTCAGGTGAGGGGAAAAGGAGGTAGAGCTGACAACCAAATGTGGCAACATCCTTAAGTAGAGTCAGATGTATAATCATGCATCCTCTGCAGACTTTCTACATCAGGGCAATTCTCAGTATAACACCTGTGACTAGGTTCTATTTTTGTGAAACTTCAGTAACATAGTGGAGTAAAATGCTCCAAGGAACCTGCTCTGTGGATAACATCAATGTTAAAGTTAGGCTTAATTGCTTTATATAGCTTTCAAAATAGGATTCCCCAGAAACACTGCTTGGTTTGTTTCTGAGTGTGGACTCCCTTTTATACTCAATGAAAAATATACAAATCACCTGGTAGACTGATTTCAGAATGAGGCAATGATTTTGGAATCATTAGCAAAAGTTATGTAGAAAGGTTTTCCAGTAACACCTCAGGATAAATAGGTGAAGGATATGCTTCAGTTTGTCATGTGTTTATTTTTAAAGATGACCATGATGTCACTTTAGCAGTTGGTCTGCCACAATTAGTGGTTACATGCTTTACTTTGCAATAGAAAAGTCAGTTTATTTCCTGTTGATTAACAGGGAAAGACAGGGGTCCGATTCCACCATTGTCTCGGGAAAAGCATAGATATGCCAAATTTCCATTTTCTATTTTTGCTTCATGGGAATCACTTTAAGCTTGATTTCTTCAGCTGGTTCTGACTTGTAGCTGAGGAATCCCATTAATGCCACCATTGCCAGTCCAACCATTTCTCAACCGTGACCCTTATGAAGCCTCTCGCCGATCCTAGCCCAGCTATTAGGGTTAGTGGTTTCACTGAACTTGGTGATTTTATGCAGAGGGAAAATCTGACCCAATTTTTTGGGAACTAAAGAGCTTTAATAATAGAAAACAACAAATAGCAAGCCAAACAGTTTGTACTGAACGAGCTGGGAAAGACAGTACAGGGAGGCTTGTTCCATGCACGAGGGCAATGGCAAAAAGCAAGTGTTGGGGCATGGCAGGGGTATTTATAAACTTGGGGTGGGAATTAGGGCGGAGTTTAGGGAGGGGATCCAATAGGGAAGGGTGATTAGGAATGTTAAAATTATTGCAGCAAAAAGGAACCAATGACAACAAAGGGAAGCGAGAAGTTTCTGGGAATGATTAACATACTGGAACTGGAGGATTCTGGGGGTGATTTTTTACTCACTGCCACTGGAAAGGGTTTTCCCACACCTTAAGCCATGATCCTTCACACTTTTATTGTAGATAACCCCAAAACTCTTATTCTCAAACTAAGTTTTAAAGGTACACAAAATTTGCAATTTTTTACATGTTTTAAAGATATTGAATTTTGAGATAATTATTTGGATCATATTTTCAAGATCTTCCCATAATCGGCAAAGTTACAGTTTATTTTTTTTAATGACTGTTAATATTTCTATTAAAGTACCAAAAAATAACACACCACATGTTGTAACTATAGCAATAAAATATCAAGAGTTGGCAAAATCGTTCTCTTTTCCTTTTTTCTCCCTTCTATTTTTCTGCAGAGAATCTATAATAGATAGAGCTGTGTCAAAACTTGCAGTATTAATTTCTTGTTTACAGACTGATTGTACATTTCCCAGGGCAAGACATAGGAATAGACTTAAGAATTCAGCCCTTCATTTCTCCCACAAAACAAAAAATAAACACGATTTAAGATATTTGGGGAGATAACACACAAATCTTTCACTTCACACCCCTTAAAAGGACTCCCCAGAGGAAGAGAGGGGCTGGGCTGTGTTTTGTTAAAAGTTTTCAGCACCAAAATTCAGACCTGTCAGGGGAATTCATCAGTGAAGTTTGGTGTTAGTGCATTAGGGTTTGCTGGGTGGAGGACAAAAGAAACCTAGCAATAGATAGACTCTCAGACACTTAAATGGCCGTTCACATATGATTTTTTTTTTTTCATTTTATAGTTGTAATCTCATGCCGGTTTTTTACGATATTCTGCAGGTTTTTTTACCTGTAAAATTTTATTGAAGGTGAAGTGATTGAACAGACTTGAACTGATCAAAGAGATATTTTCACTGAAATATATAACAATGCATAACTTTAAGTTAAGCATAACTTTTATTATTTGGATGTTGTTTTAAAATGTGTGCATTTATCTGGGAGAATCTTGTTCACCTAAGTTATGAATAAATAAGTTACTTGAAAAGCACAAGGGAATATTATCCTCAAAATACCCTAAATCTAGGACACACACAAGTCTGAAGTCTTTGGATTGATCTTGTCATATATAAATAGTACAGGTAATATCCATCAAATAATCTAATGATAAAGAAAACATACTGTAAACCCAGGTGTTAGATGTTACAGGCAAAGCAGCAAGGAATTATTGACATCCTCAAGGTTCCAAATAGATGTGGAAAAATGCTTTGGGGTATATAAAATAAATGGATGTGCTAAAAATATTTGAATAATTCAAGTGTTTACTCAGTACTAAGAAGCAACAAATTGATTAATAAGAGCACAGGAAGCAGTAAGTATATGCAACAGTTTTAATGCAACAGGATTCTTTTTGGCAGCTCCGGTGAGTGGTGCTTGAACTGAAGTCAGTATTTAACTTTTAAATCTGTGTTGGTTGCACTTATTTATATAGAAATTTTGTCCATAGCAGGTAGGATAGAGTGGATTAAAGATCCCTTCCAACCAAAAGCTTTCTGTGACTCTAAATAAAGCAGAGATACATAGCTGAATTCATATCTTAAGGAGAATAAGACTTTTTGTCAGAATATAATTGTTTCCTCCAGCATTAACATTTCTTATGCATTAGTCAGTACAGGGTCCTCACTGAACAACATATAATATACATTATTTTCTGATGTTTCTCTTCCTACAACTACTGTATTTCCATGTTCTTAAAATACTTAAATTAGTAGCTGGGATGTGTCCAAATATCATGTTTTCATCTTGGCTTTTGTTGAGTAAGAACCTTAAATTTTACTTTAAATTTTAAGTGAAAAGATGGAGTTTTGTCAATAAAATACCTCCAAATATATGTTCAAGTGCTCGAGTGGGTTTAACATCCTTTGAGGAGATGAAGCCTCAGACCCTGAGAGATTTGCTGTTGCCCAGAAGGGTAAGAATGCCCCAGAAGAGCCTGATGAGACAGAAGCCCCCAGAAGGAACCATCCTGGTGGCCCAGACACCGTGCAGGAGTGGAGGCTCAGGGTCTGTGCTGCTGCACACCCTGGGGAGCTGCCTGGACACGATGTCCTTGGGAACCCTGACTCCACAAGGAGCCCACAGCACAACCAGGAGTGTGTCTTCGAGTGAGCTTTTGCCCTTAAATAATCAACATTTCAACCCCTCCTTTGATCAACTGCTCTCAATATGCCTAAATTGCTTCTTGTGTTTGAATATTTGATACACTGGGTGACAGCTCAACAGGAAGCACTTTCATGATTTTCAGAGTGGCCTTCATATCTAAGCAATTGACAACTTAAAATTCTGGTCTGAGTTAATGAAGCTATAGTTAAGAAAGTCAGTGGGGATTAGGAACAGATTTGTTTAATCATTAAACATTTATGCTGATCAGATAATGCACTTTGTCAGCTTCATTGACTAACCTGACCACGTGTCAGTAACCACCCTGTGAGCCCAAGAAATTTGCTGCTGTATGGTACCTGCATGGCTGGGTTTGATAAAAGGTCAGGGTGAGGGTAGAGGTACATCTAAGCTCTGACCCACCCTTCAGCTATGGATGAAAACTCAGGTCAAACAGGTCCTTCCTATTTTACAACTTCATGTGAAAAAGGCTGGACAATATTTCTTGCAAAGCATGTGATTGGTAATTCATCTTTGGAAAAGGTTTAAAAGGACTCACTGGGCCTCTGTTTTCTGAAACAGGAGACTTTTCAGACATACTCATTGAAGTTTAAGGTAAACTCTTGGCTCGTTCTGTCTGGGACAGACATCTCATATCCTTTCTATGGAATTAGTGTCCATTGTAAAAATACACAAAGAGACATCTGTTTTAGTCCAATCACCAAATTATCATCAAATTTCATCTGCCTCAAGAAACAGAGTTCCAAGGATTGCCAAGTAGGCAGATCAGGAAGTGTTTGATGGAGGAGAACCAGGTAGAGCCAGCATTTATCAATAGCTCCTGAGGTAATGTGGGTCTTAGTGATAAAGGAAGAATTTTAAGGTCCTCATAACAAGTTCTCTTAATCTTAAAATGTGATGTAGAGACCTCAGTAGCAGCAAATAGAAGAACTATTATATTAATAAAGACTTATAAGCAAACATTAGCCGGAGAAATAACAAAAGCCAAAGATGACTCCTCCCAGGCTGGCCCTTTCCTTCTTCCTTTACAGGTATTCTGTGGTACTTATGTAACTTTACTATCTTGCATCTTTAAAAATGCATCTGTGAAAATTAAGATATAGTTTGACTTCTATAATTTGGCTTGATGTGGCATGGTAGATGGATCATCACACACCTTGCTTTGACAGGGAAACCTGCTATGCATCTTAGAAAGGTGGTGCACAGCCAAATTTTGACTCTGAAAAGCTTGAGTAAAGGCTGGGGAGGATCAGTGGGAATACTATAGACTGTATGGTCAGCAAAATGGAAAACTGATAAACCCACAGATCTGTATGAGAATGAGCAGAGTCCTTAGAGGTGAAGCACTTAAAATGTAATTTTCTGGTTTACTATATTTGTACTTGAACAAAAGCTTACTGGGATTTTTAAGCAGGCATTAAATCAAGTTTCAGACAACATTTTTTTAATTAGGAAGTGATATGAGTGGTGTTTTTTCTATTCCTGTTGCTTTCTGTCTACTGGAAAAAGAAAAGTTGGAGTAAATATTGATAAATCCCCTCTTCTGAATAGCATTTGTCTGAACAGAAGCACACACATTTGTTTGAAAAATACAATTAAATTTTGAAAAAATAAATTTAAAAAATGCTATGGAGTTCCATGGCCTTTAACAATTTCACAGTGAAATTCTCTAAGTCATAAACTCAGTTGTCATTATTATTGTTTTTCTTAAAGTTGGACAGAAATATTGATTCTGGTGTTTCACAGCTTTGTAAGATATTTCCTCTTTTTTTTTTTTTACCATCAGCACCAAAGGTTCATAAAGACATGAGTAACTCATTTATGCCCTCAAGGTTTCTTTTCTTAATAAGCTTCTGCAGTAACTAATTGGAAAGCAGACGTATTCTTCTGTTGTTCTTTTCAATACATTGATCATTTCTATGACAAAAAAACTTCTTGTCAGCAGAATACTGAGATAATGCCATAATTCCTTTGAGGTCCTGCAAAACATAATCTGCTGTTCAGAAAAGACTATTCTGCAATAGTTGTTTTCTAAATTAAGCTGTTTCTGGATGTAGCAATAATGGTGAAGAGTTTATCATCAATTAAATATGATGATTTTCTTTTGTCTTTTCATAATTTACTGCTTCCTTCTATCCTTTCTACTAATCACACAATTATAATGAAGTTTGGGAAAGCTGTAGGCAAAGTAATCTAAGTTTCTATTCCATAAGAGATTTACATGTTGAAGTAATAATTTGATCAGACATAAATTCAGGTGGCATTTTAAAATTCACACTCATTCACACCTCAGAGATGGTGGAAGGACACCTGATTTTAAGGTTTTTAAGTATTAGTGGAAAATGTAAAACCTGTATTATTTGTTTTAGGACAGTCATAGTGAAACTAGACTAACACAAGCTCCCAGATCTAAGAGTGTAGTAGTTAAAAATTAGAAACTAACAAACCAACCAGCAAACAAACAAGGGAAAACCCAAACAACAGCAACAAAACAACAACAACAACAACAACAAAGAAATTCCACACTCCCAAGTACCTGAAACTACTTTGCCAATTTGGTCGGATGGTACAAGTCTGATTGTCTTTAATGCCTTTATTCTAATTGTACAGATCTAAATTAATCAGGTTCCATATGTTCTGTCTTTATTTGTGAATGGAGAGAAGGACACCTGAATCGGAACCAGTATTGTGTGATTGCTCAACTATGCAAAGAGAATAGCAGAATTGAGATGTATTACTCACTTTTCACTCCTAGACTTCTGAAATAGCTATTTAATGAGGGATAGAATATTATTTCTAACTGACGTCTTTCTATTTTAGTTCTTTGGCATTGCTCAAATTATTACTGTGTCTGCTCCATCCTAAACCACATCTTGGGACAATCATCACTTCTGTTCTCAGCCTCTTTTTTCTCCAGTAATTGTTCTTTTGACTTTTTTTTCTGTGCAGAGATGGACTCTCAGTCACTCCGGTAGCATTTTCAGGATATTAGTGAAGATTACAAGAAGAGAAATAATTGTTCCAGCCTTAAACTCACATTCTTGGGTACTCTGGTATAAACCAACCTTAGTCTGTTTGAATTTTTTGAACAATCTTTGCACCTTTGTCAATCATCTTTCACCCATGTTGTCATGCCTATCCCTTTCCTGACTCTCCTCTCTGCACAACTCCCTTAAGCGCTGAATAAAAAACAAATCAGCATGCATGTACCCATTTTCCTCCTTTTGTAACTTCTCTGAAGTTCTCCACCATGACTCGGGATTGTCATCTTTGAAAGCACCAACAGCTCCAATATCTCTCTTTTCTTTCAGCTTGTCACCAGATATTATTGCTCATTTCCCCCATTTGCTAAAATAAGCATAATTTTAGCAAATTTCCTAACCAATTGAGTCTCTACGGTTGTGTAGCATGCCTGCTGCTCTATCAAACTTTTCTCGTCGTACAGCAGTCTGCTAGTTTTCTGTCTTCAAAGTCTTCTTTTAAACTCTCTTATTTCATTAGACTGATGTGTTTTAGCTGGACACAGAAGTAAGTGCATAGAAAGGTTCATTAATAAGTACTCAAACACCTTCTGGGGATAAGACATACCAAGTGTTGGGTATGGATTATATTTCCACTTTATGTGAACTATAGTGCAATCAATCCATCATGGCCTCGAGGAAAGAAGGCAAAGTTACTGATCTGAGAAATGGCTATAATGGAATAGAGTTCACAGCAAAGACAAAAGGTTTAGAAGGCACCTTGAACATGTCTGTTGTGTCTGTCTGATCTCCCTTTCAGAGCAAAAGATAAATCCTGAAGAAATTAGGGCTCTGCTTGGTAATAACTCTGAACATATATATTGTTCGCAATACAGGCTTGCTTGAACCGGTATGCAGCATTTTGAGTCACGTAGCTTCAGGCAATAATTTTTAGAGGCAAGGACATTTATATTAAAAAAATAGGATAGTGTCAAAGCAGGGTTATCAGGAATCTCAAATATTTATAAATGTTTTACATGTACATATCTGCAGAGGCAAGCTGAAAAAGGTGAAAGAGATAAACAGCTCGGTGATAAACTACACTATCATCTGCCTTCAAGATTTCTGAACTGAGAGTTATAATTCACTACCCTCTTTAGAACTGCAATTCTCAAGGTTGGATGAGCTTTTCTTCCACAGCTGATCTCCACAATCAATTCAGAATATGACTTTCATGGCTGACAACCCAAAACTGCATGCTACAGGTTTTGCACAGATATTGCCTGAACCACGCTCACATGGGATCTGCAAGAATGTCTTTCTGGCACAGATAATAAGTGGGTCTTTTCTACTTACTGCACCTGCTAATTACAGAGTACAGATCAGGTACTCCTTAAATAGGCAGATGGCTTACTACATCTCAGAAAAGAGTCAGGTAGTCCTGAAATAGACTGCTGGGTCACTACACCTGTCTGATGTGAAAGCATTAACCTTGCTCTGCTGCAGTTACATCTTTCCTGACACGCAGGCAGGGTTTGCCGCACACAAACACTTAGGGCAGAGCTGTTTCCTTGGTTTTAATGTAATTGTAAAATTAATAGAAAGGACTGCAGAGCCCAACCCACTGTGTATATTCATCATGAGGACGAGGCCTTCAGGTTCACTAAAATAGTTTAGATTGCATGTGTTTCCACTTGAATTGGAACAGGAAGACTTCTATTACATTGTCAAAATATTATTTTTATAAACCTCCTTGTTTATTGGTCTTCTTCACCATGCATATAATGTCAGTTTAGCCTGTTTGTATTCCACCTACTTTTATGTGAAATTATTTCATGGATGGAGTGAATTTCAAATAAAATATGCATGAAATTAACTGTCTTCTTTCTCTCATTAACAGTAATAGCACTTACAGCAAATGATTTCCCATCCAGTGGGATTTCTCTTTTTTTTTTAAATAATAATAAAATACTCAGCCCAATTTTATTAGGAAGCTCCATTTCCTCTGCAATTTTTGTAAAACTGACATATGAGTTCATGACTAAATGTCTTGCTGTCTCTGTGTTCATTTGTGTGACTACTCACTTTGGCATGCTGATTTGAAATACTAATTGCAATAATTTACCTGTTTCTTTTCCACGATAAAATGTCCTTCAGAAAGAGACTTTCAATTGCATGTTTTTTGGTTTTTTTTCAACACAGAATGAGAGCAGAAAAACCAAACCTTGGCAATCTCCATGAAAGGAGTTTCTTATTCCATTTTGCCTCAAATTTATACTAACTTATTTGAAAGAGTTCAAAAGCTGAAAATATTGTGTTAAACGACTTTTTGTGACAGGTTAAGCTTTACATTCAGATTGCAAGGTGAATGAATATTTTGGGAAATCAAGTCATTCAGAAGGTAAGAACTATCTGTGGTGATAGCAGGCTGTGCTGTTTTGGGCTGGTGTAGAATCAATTTTCTACACAGTGGCTGGTGTGGGACTATGTTTTAGATTTCTGCTGAACACAGTGACAATACTAGAACAGGGTTTACACAGAGCCAAGGCCTTTTCTTCTGTTCATGCTGCCAGGCTGGGTAGGAGACTGGAAGTGCTTGGGATGCTGGGAGGACACACAGCCAGGACAGGTGACCCAAAATGATCAAAGGAATGTTCAATGCCATATGAGATCATGCTCAGGATATAAAGTGAGGGAAAGAATTAAGAAGTGGGGGCACACTTGGAGTCATGAGGTTTGTCTTCCCAAGTCACACATGATGGAGCTCTGCTGTCCTGGAAATGGCAACATCTGCCTGCTCATGGGAAGCAAGGAATTCATTCCTTGTTTTGATTTGCTTGTGTGAGCCGTTTTTTCTTTCCCTACTAAATTTTTTTTATCGCAACTCACAAGTTTTCTGGCTTTTTCCTTTCTGATTTTCTCCCCAGTCTCACTGGTGGGGGAGTGAGTGTCTGCCTGGGGCATGCCTGCTGGTTGGGGTTAAACCATGGCACATGCAAAGGTGCTCACAGTGATTTCAGAGAGGGAGTAAATTGTAAAAGCCCCATTCCTTTGGTAATGTCCATAGTCCACACAAAGAAGGGATACAAAAGTTTTTAATGTCCTGTGCCAGTCATGATTTGAACAGTGGCTATGCTCTAACTGTGCCTGAGCATAAAATGGGCCCCATGGGAGGCAAAACAAGTGCAAGAGGTGATGTTCACCTGAGAGGATTCTGAAGGAGTGGAAACATACTTGTCTTCTTGGGTCTAATAATGTTAACTGTACTATCAAAAAGCCTAGAGGATGGTGTTTTGCTCTGGAGTCCCTTAAGTCCCATTTCTCAGGCACAAATCACAAATATGGTATTCTTAAGGAATGCATAACATAAGTAGAAGTGTGGATGAGCAGACCTAGACCTATGGTGAGAACAAGTGAGCAAATTCTGGTTGGTGTATTTTACCATTTGCAAGTGGTTTGGAACAGAAATTTTTAATGGCTTTTGATTCTGTGGAGTAGCAGCTTGGTCACGCATTTGAGAATATGGGACTTAGCAGGCACTGCTGCCATATGACAACCCCTTCAGAATTTAAATGTGTGGCACTAGAAAGATGGTGAGCAGCAAAGTGTATACCTGTTGAACCAGTCAAGTGAAGTTACTTGTTCTATCAGGTTTCTACTACATTCAAGCTTTAAAATATGACCAGTGTTGTTAGGGCTTTAAGTGTGCCTCCACATGTAGCAATAATATGATGTAGAAACAAAACCTTAAGATCACATAGAAATTCATTAATACAAATATTTATTGGAAGATGATACTAAGCTTTAGCAAACAAACTCAGACTGGTTTGTGGGAACTGATTTGTGGGATATCTGTTAGCAGGTTGTTTTTGGTTTTGTTTTGTTTTGTTTTGTTTTTTAACAGGCAGAAAGTTTCCTTTGCAAGAGTTTGCTCTTTCAGGACAGACAGTCCATCCTGTGCTCCGAGCATTGCTCAGTGGCCAGCTGCAGCATCACGCATTCATTTTAGGGTTTTTATGCACTTTTTGTGGAAGGAGAGACCACACTGGAAACAATCTTCCTGTATGGTGCTTAATGCTACTTTGCGAAAGCTTACCACTGCCCTATCAAGTTAAAACCCACAGAGGTTTTAAATACAGTGAAGTGGATGTGGTTTGAGGCCTAATCGGGAAATCTTGAGTCTGAAAGAGTAAAGACAAATTTCCAGTTTTGAGACTGATTCAGCCCCTTCACTCTGGTGAGCAAATTTCACTTGTGTCTTGCATCCTACTCACAAGGGACAAGCCTGACTGAGTCAGGTGGTTAAATCTAATGGAGTCCCATTGTGTTGCCAGAGCAACAAAAAATTCAGGATGAAGACCATGACACATTTTGATTCCCCTCTATAAAATGTACAAAATAACACCTACTGCAGCAGATGCTGCTGTGTTCATTACCTAGTGTATGCAAAGTGCTGAAGAAAAGCAGCGGGTTTTTGCTTGTTATATTACAGATAAATATTTGGGTAATAATCTTATATAGTAAATGGGGATTGAACACAGTGTTACAGCAATCAATTTCCAAATTGTGTAGCCCTTGGACCCAAATCCACTCACTGGATTTCTTCATAATTGATTAATCGTGGTTCTACAAGTTCTCCAAGTCTTGGTTCAATCATCCTTTGTATAGAAGTTGTAGGAGCAGGATAGAGATTTCCTTCTCTTTTGGACTCAGGTTCAAAGTCCTGAAAGGTAAATTTCTGTTGGTGCCAAAAAAAATGTCTGCATCCTACTGAGGTTTGTGGGAAGGGGGGCTGGCCTTCCTTTACATACCTATATAGACATGTACATATATGGATACATACATACGTATACGTATACGTATACGTATACGTATACGTATACGTATACGTATATGTATATGTATATGTATATGTATATGTATATGTATATGTATGAAACAGGAGTCCCTTAGAATATCCTGTGACACTGCAATACCACCCTGACTTCTCTGCCCTGACAACTGGTGATCCTAACACTAAGTGAGGGAGACTTTTAATGTAAGAAGAGAAATTTTATCTGAAAGAATGGGCAATATTAATGAATTGTTAGTTTTTTGTAAATAGTGGTGAAAATAAAATATCTGGTAAAGCCTCAAACCAGCAGGTATTATGTCCATAGCTAATGTTATCCTGTGTATATGCTTAGTGATATCAGTACTCAAAGTTATTTTGGGTAATTAATAATAGGCACAGATGTTTCATTTCAATTATCTTTTCTCAGCTATATAGTGTATATGTAGTCTTATTAGGGTTTGTGTATTTTGGGATTATCCACTGTTTGCCATCTTTATTTTATGGCATGATATCTATTTCTGTGATGTAAAAATTCAGTGTAACATTTCTTACTCAAATGGTCTTGTTAAAAAGGATTGTTTTAGAAATGAGTAATTATTATTATGGGCAGCAAAATAAAATAAATTGGCTCAGGAAGTGCTCTCTGGGAAAGAAAATTAGTTTGGTGTCTTTCCATTAAGTGTTTTTCACAGCCAGTGGATGGCTAAGTGCCCATTTGTCCTTGGAAATAAGTGTGACAAAAGAGGTTAGAACACAGCAGTTCTTCTTTGTGGAAGTTTTTGCCTAATAAGAATGTCTAATGAGAAAAATCAGGAATCCATTTGAGATGGTAATGGCATCCTACAAAAAAGTGTCACTTAAATATCTCAAGTTCATGAAAGTAATTACTCAATGCTTTTCTAGATCAATGAAAATCCTGCTTTCAGAGATCTTCTTCTTCCAGACTCACCTTCTCCTTTCTTCTTTTAAAGTCTACCTTAGACAAAAGAGATCTAAAAGAGGACCTTTTATAAAGTCCATAGACAGATGAATTATGGAACTATGAGACTTGCTTTATGTATGAAAATTTACAGTTTTGTTAAATGAAAATAAGGCTGTAAATGACAAAAAAAAGGAAAAAAAAAAAAGATGGCTCTGGTGATCTGTCTTTCCCTCTCATTGTATAAACATGGCTGGCTTCTGCAGGATAAGGATGTGAGTATCCATAGACAAATAGAAAATGCATATATCAGAAAAATGCATCAAATAACTTGTGCTGCACAAAAATGCTGGTGGGAGAATTAATTTTATTGGTTAGCCACTTGATTATTTCCTGGTTCACAGACATGAGTATTCCTTCAATCAACAGTTCCTTATGAATCTGTCGTTGCATCTTCAAATAAACAAAAGAAGAAAGATAAACACATCAGCTGAAAGTAGCAAAAGTACGTGACCAGTTTATGGAAAATGCAAGATGAAAACATGAAGGAAAAAACAATTTACAGAGAGGTTGCATAATTTTCCAAATTTTTCCAGCTACCAGCAGCTACACAGGGATCACTGGGCTGTGTTGCTCCACAGCAAATCTCTTTTACTTTTCCTTTTCAGAAACTGTATCTAATTTTCTTGTTACTTCACATTTTAAGTCTATAGCTTCTAATATTTCATTCACTCATTTAATGAGATCTTCAATACGGTTGAGATTTATTCTTTAATGTTAAATATGTTTCAGGGAGGAAAATGACCTATATAGGCCATTGCACATTTTTTCAAAAGAAGTTTTCCAAAATGCCTCTTAGATCCCTCTCATCACTTAAGACTATCCAACAGGTATCTGTGCATCTCAAAACATGAGGATTAACTCTGTTTTGTCCCGTGCCAGCATGGGCAACATATTGACTGAATAGGCACTTAGGGAATTCCAGACACCAGCTTGATCAAAACATTACAAGGATGTAAAAAGTCTTAGGAAGATTCACAGATCTTGGTCTCCTTCACTTCATAACTGTGATGTCTGCATTTTGTTATCATCATTAATTGACTTCAAAAGGTCAAATAAAAAGTGGTTGTTTACCACTTGTTTACTAAAGTCGAAGCTTTGCTATTTTAAGTTTGGAAACAAATGTGTGTATTGCACCAAGTCCTTTAGCTTAATATTTCACCTCTGGTTGCTGTTTAAATAATAATGCAAAGTAGCACATATTAAGATGTAGTTAGCAATAATTTGGAACAGGAAGTCCAAAATTAATGTCCTAATAATTGCAACCTATTTTAGAGTATCTGTTATTTACTTTAATGTCAACAGTAAGAGGTTTCTTTGTCAGCCTGACAATAATCAATACATCTGGCTTTCTTAATACATTCACAGTGTGTGCTGTAGAGACTGTGATGAGAGAAAGTGTGTGGATCAGAGTATTGTAATTCTGTTTGATGTGCTCTTCAATTTTCTTATTATCAAGCAATCATTTTACTTTGTCTTGACATCACTGAAATATCAGTAAAACTGGATGATTTGATATGTTATTGAAAAAGGCAGGAGGTATGCTTTATGTTATATTTGTTGTTGTCATTACAAAGAGAATTAGTGAGGAAATATTTATTTGTGAATGCCTGTGTGTATTGCTGAGAGAGGTTACGTGCAACCATGCTGTTTGCTATTGATTCCTGTTCCATCTTTGATAGCTCATTTTTGTTTCCAGAAGGCAGTCCTGGAGTTGAGAGTTAAACTGGCCAATAGTGGACCATGCCAGCAGATTCTTGGAGTTTGAGTAATTGGCCAGTTAGGAAATATTGTGCTTTGGTGACTGCTTAATAAAAGTGGACATGTGGAGGAGAGTGATGGGGAATTGACTATTATTACTCAATGGCTTCCATTGCCAGCTATACCACACAGTTTGAAGGATCCTATATTTGGGATGGGATTCATTCATAAAATCTGTCAGAAAATACCAATATGAACCTCTGAGTAGATCCTCAGTCTAATTACCTATTACAATGGACAGCCCATTTTCAATTAAAAAAAAAAAAAAAGTCTAAAAAAATATATTAATCTAATCTGAAAGTAGATGTTAACATGAGATCAGATTAATTGATTCCTTAATTCCATTGACAATGTTGACTCCATCTTCATTAGCTGCAACAGAAGCCCCAACAGCAAGCTCTGATATAGCCAGGCCTGATAAAGGGAGTCTGATGCCTCAGTTTGCCAGGAGAAGCCAGGGGATGTGACAAATGTATGGAGGTCAGACCAGGACAAGCCAGAATTTGATTTCATTCCATTATCTTGTTTATCCTCAGCAACAAGCATGTGTCATAAGCCAAGGTCAATTATCATCAAAGTTATTTCATACAGTGGCATAAGGGAGATGAAACCTAGTTTATGATCACCTTTTCTTTGGACCTTGGCTTGCATTGCACATGAACTTTTGCTGATTGGACAATCAGAGCCAATGTCCGTCAGATAAAATACCTGCACAGGTGATATCCCTGCTTGGAACAATTGGAATAAAAGGAGCAGTAAAACTATCACACAGAAACAGTCCACATTCCTCTGTAGAAGATATATTTGGAAAACTTTTGAGTCAGGTTTACAATTTAATTAAGGCAGAGACTAAATAAGGGGGGGGTATAAGAAAATATCAGCTACAATATGTATATACTTCTGCTTCCTAATCACACTGTTGGATTTGAAACACCACAATGCAACAGGGTTAAGAAGTGAAGCAATGCTAAAGATGGAAAATGGAGGAATTCATGCTGAATTATTGACTATCTAAATAGATCAATATCATATATCTTCATGGGACTTCTGAAAAAGTAGACTTTAGTATTCTAGTTTGCTTAGAAACAGCTGAGAAGCATCTGAGCCTACCTTCTCAGCATTAAGTAAAGATCAGTTAAAGATGTATGGAAGATTATAGACTTCTGTTGTGATTTTACCTGTCTGGTAAAAGTTCATAGCAATGAAAAACTGGTAGTGAAACAAAATCTAGTTTCAAGGGCTATATTGAATTTCTAGTCAATGTAATTTTCTTCTCCATCCTCTTTGTAAGCACAACTCTTTTGCAAAGTCCTTCCCAGAGGGTGAGCAGAAGGCAGTGGTCTTCTCCTGAATTGCTCTGATTAACAAATACTGCTCTCCAGTGACATCAGAAATCCTGCACACACTCATTTGATATTTTTGATAGCCCAAGTTCATATAATCACAGACTCATAGAATACCAGGCTGGAAGGGACCTCCAGGATCATCTGGTCCAGCCTTTCTTGGCGAAAGCACAGTCTAAACAAGATGGTCCAGCACTCTCTCCAGATGAATCCTGAAAGTGTCCAATGTCAGGGAATCCACCACTTCCTTGGGGAGATTATTCTCATAAATTTTTCATCTTATATCCAATTGGAATCTCCCCAGGAGTCACCCATCACCCCTCATCTTTTCCATCTTTTAAAAGAGGAGTCTGATCTTTGTTGCCATCCTTTAAGTACAGGAACGTGGTGAAGCTGTCTCCTCCCGGCATTATTTTCTCAAGGCTGAACAAGCCCAGTTTTCTCAGCCTTTTCCCACATGCCAGGCTTTCCCCTCCTTTGCTCATCTTTGTGGCCTCTCTCTGGGCTCTGTCCAGCCAGTCCACATCCTTTTTGTGTAGCAGGGACCAAACCTGAATGCAGTATTCCAGGCCTGGCATTCATAGTATTGCATACTAAGACCATTCTGGGTCCTAGAATTCCATTCTGCTGGCTGAGTAGAGTGGGATGATGCGTTCCCAATCTCTGCTGGGAATGTCCTGGTCAATGCAGCCCAGCCTCCTGCTGGCTTTCTCTTCTCCAGCTGCACACTGGTCACTCATTCTGAACTTTTTGTCCACCAGGAACTCCAGGGCATTTTCCACAGAGCTGCTCCCCGTCCAGGCAGATTCCAGCCCATGTTGCAATCCTGGATTATGTTTTCCCAGGTGCAAGACCTTGCATTTTTCATACATTCCTGTTAATCCCCCTCTTTCAGCTAATCTGGGTCTATCTGGAAATTATCAGAATATGCACAAGCAGTGTAAATGATACAATTACAGCACATTTAATGTCATCCAGCACAATTAGAACTGGGTAAAAGGTATATTTAAATTATTACACATTTGTTGTCAGCCTTAATTGAGCCAGGAGTAATTAATAGATTCACATGTGTGTGTGTGTTTATTAAAGAATATGCCATTAAAATATGCTTTGGAAATGTCAAAACATGTTATTCCAGCATGGTCCAACATTGATCAGCTTCCTTGACAGCTGGAGATCCCCACAGGAGTTTTAGTTTGGATGCTTCAGGCCCCTAATCTCTCCTGTGTATTTGATTTTCCAGATGGACAACTGTTTCAGGATACACTGTAATCTTACTGCCCCAGGGTTCAAACAAAATAGGTCAGTGTACTTCAGTGTATTCTGAATTTCATTCAGGCCAAGACTCTGACCTACAGTACAAATCCAGGATGAGAGGCAGTGACCTTCAACTTGCACGAAGGTGGATGTCCAGGGGGCTGCAGGTTAATACTGAGTTGACACAGAATATTTCAGATCAGTGTGATGAGCCAAATATGTCAATTCAGGTTGACACAACCCAAAATGAAGACAGGACAAACATACCAAAATTCACATTGTTAGTGAGTAGACAACATCTTCTATCAAAAAACAACAAAATGATCTCTACAAAATTAATCACTTTTTACAAATCCACTTTCTCAAATACTGCTTTTTTAGATTTTCAGTTCCATGGTATCTGGACAGCTGGCAGAAAAAAAGCAGAAATCAGTTGGACTTGGTGAGCCTTTCAAACCTTCAATCAATCTTGCAAGGGTAGCAGCTTTAAAATTTGTATCTGTGAATTTATATATTTTTCTGATCTTTTCCTGCTTTTCTAACTTCCTCAGTCTCTCAGTGACATACACATTCACATACACATATACTCCCACCTTTGCATGTCAGAGAACCTCCTGTGCACTCCCCAGTCACCCTCTCTTTCAAGAATTAGTTAACTCACACCATACTCTACAGAGTAAAGCTTCTTTACTTTCTTTACTTTTCTTTAATCTTTCTTCTAATGACAGCTAAATCCTCTAAAGTAAGAGATGGTCTCTCTGGGAACAACTGAAGTGGGGAACAACATGCAGTTCACATATCTCCTTCATTCTTTACTGGAGAAGATTAGTGTTGTGGTAATTGTGCTGTTCCCATTGGAAGAATAAAGGAGTTATAAAGCTGTAACTGCTTTGCCCTATTCCTTCAACCTTGGTTTCACAAAGTTGAATCCAATCCAAATGGGATGCCTTATAAAGCATTCTTGTGCTTTTTTTCATGCCTCCCATATAGACTTCTTGGGATATCAGTATTTCTTTCTTTTCTTTTCTTTTCTTTTCTTTTCTTTTCTTTTCTTCTTTTCTTTTCTTTTCTTTTCTTTTCTTTTCTTTTCTTTTCTTTTTCTTTTTCTTTTCTTTTCTTTTCTTTTCTTTTCTTTTCTTTTCTTTTCTTTTCTTTTCTTTTCTTTTCTTTTCTTTTCTTTTCTTTTCTTTTCTTCTTTTCTTTTCTTTTCTTTTCTTTTCTTTTCTTTTCTTTTCTTTTCTTTTCTTTTCTTTTCTTTTCTTTTTTCTTTTTTTCTTTTTTTCTTTATTTTTTATTTTTTTTTATTTTTGAGGTCTTTTCCCCTTCTTTGTTTACATTTGTCAATGTCAACTGAGCATGAGGTACAACAATTCATTCAAAACAAAACTCTGTTATATCTATACTTCCAGGAGAGCAAACAGGGCCAGTATCCTCCCTGTCTGGTCCCTGGGATGCTCCTGCAAACATACTGGTTGGTATTTTAGGAATACCTGGCTCACAATGTACCCACCAAGGCTCTCACTGATGGGGTGGCAGGAAATGACACACCCCTCCTGGTCTTGCAAATCTCACTTCAACAAGCAAAACTCAAACTGCTGTTTCATTAGACATTTCATTGGGCTCTCCTAGATGTCCATGACAGTGATGTTCTAATCCATTGTCTCCCTGTACGGCAGTGCCAACCTGCTATCAGGATGACTGTCATCTCCACCATCCAAAGCACCACACTGCACCCTCACTACGGCAGCACTGCTCATGGGATTGACAGCAGATGATGACTGATGTAATGAGCAAGCCCACAACACCTACAGCCTGTGCCATTTGCATCTAGTGACACTGCTGCAACATCCAGCTCTGCAGGGCAGGGACATGTCCCACTGTGGGCTCCAACCACAGAACTTCAGCCTGGTCAGAAAAGTGCATGTTGCAAGAAATAGGGCAAGAAAGACAAGATATCATGGCTGAGCTGAGACCTGCTGGTCAAACTCAAGGGCAAGAAGGAAATGCACAGGCAGTGGAAGAAGGGACATGTATCCTGGGAAGACTATGGGGATGTGGTCTGGTTGTATAGGGTTGGGGTCAGGAAGGCCAAGCTGCAGCTAGAGCTGAATTCGGCAAGGGACACAAAGAAAAATAAACGTCTAGCCAAAGAAGGAAGAGGATGCAGGGGTTGAGAGGAGCCCTGAGGAGAAGGACTGCGGGGTCCTGGTGGATGAGAGGCTGGACATGGCTCAGAAATGTGCTCTTGCATCCCAGAAAGCCAAACATGTCCTGGGCTGCATCCAAAGCACCACAGGCAGCAGAGGAGAGAGGGGATTCTGCCCCTCTCTTCTTTGCTCTGGTGAGACCCCATCTGCCATGCTGCCTTCAGCTCTGGAGCCTCAGCATAGGAAGGACATGGACCATGCTCAGAGGAAGGCCCCAAAGATGGTCAGAGGGCTGGATCACCTCTCCTATGTGGACAGGCTGAGACAGCTGGGTTTGTTCAGACTGGAGAAGAGAAGGGAGACCTTGTGGCACTCTTTCAGGACACAGAGAAAGTTTATAGCAGGACTGTAGTGACAGGACAAGGGGTGATGGTTTTAAATTAAAAGGGAGTATATGTAGACTAGCTATAAGGAAGAAATCGTGTTATGAAGAGGCTGAAGAAACACGGCACAGGTTACCCAGAGAGGTGGTAGATGCTCCATCCCTGGCAGTGTTCAAGGTCAAGTCAGATGGACTCTGAGAACCTGATTTAGTTGAAGTTTCCTAGCCCATGTCAAGGAGGTTGGAACTAGATGATCTTCAAAACCTCTCACAACCCAAGCCATTCTATGATTCTGTCTGCAAGTGGGATGGCACCAACAATTCAGTACATTTTTTCTTCCCAGGGACGCACATTTACTTCTGATAGCCACTTCTGAAGGTCAGTCCTTCATTTGTTTCAGAGTGTTCTCTCCCTTCTTCTTCCAAGCAGTCAGTGTTTGCCTGGCTCAGCAGATAACACACCATATTTTTAAAAAAAATCACTTTATAAATTCAATCCCTTGTGAAATTTTTGGAAACTTCATGCTTTCTAGAGCATCATGGGAGTACTTAAGTTTTATCTTTTGTTTAATTAACTGTGAAGGTCCTGCCCTTGGCAGGTTAAAACTGTTTTGTACTGGATTATAATTTATTGTGGTCAACGGAAATAAAGTTGTACCTGTCAATAAGAATCTTGTCTCCTGTCTCAATATTCTTTAAGTAGATCAAATTCCAAACTTTTTCATTCAATACAAATACACCCAAACCAGTTGATTTCTCTTTTTTTAGACTGGATGCTGGAGAACTTTGGTGATTTAGGAAATAACCTAAAAGCTCCTACAGTGGAGAAGCTGAACCATGTCAGGAAGTAAAGAGGTTTACAAAGGATACCCCTATGCCCTGGTCCTCATCTTGTGGAATGAAGTAGGAGGCATTATGAAAAAGAGAATACAGGTTTTAAAATTAGTAACTTACAGAAAGGGTACATGGGTATTTGAAATAGATGAGAATTCAGAGAGAAAATTAGTTGCTAGGCAAGATTATTGAATATCCTCCACTTTTTTTTATAAGAAGGCAAAAGATTTCTACTAGCCAGACCAACAGTTTGCTCTCCTTTGAAAATCCAACCTTTTCTCTACAATGAACTATGGATGTTATCATGGGTTCAGTTTTGCCCATTTCTAGGGGGGCAGTGCAGAAAAAGTCAGGGATTGGGTTTTTGGGTTGAGTTTTTTGTTTATTTCTGTGTTTTGCATACTCCATTTTCTAGTTGAGGCTGTTTGTAGGACCAATGCCATGAAATGCTGACACGTTGTGGAGTAACCAGCTTTGAAGAGGCAGAGACTTGGGGCCATTCTGCTGCCCACTGGTGTGTGTTCCCTGGTGCCAAGCTCAGAACAGAGCCATCCTTGAAGTTATTTTTTTCCCTGAATAGAAGCTGCCAAGTTTCGAGCCCATGGAAAACCTCAGCGCATCAGCATCACACAGTCTGTATCCTCACTGCTGGAAAAGACAGCTCTCCTCACAGTATGAAGGAAGTTTCTTTCTCTTCTTCCTACTCTTGAATATCCTTGAATAATGTGCAAATGTACAATTTCTCCTGTTTCATAGTACAAATCACTGTAAATTGCAAGCCCCAACTCACTTAAGATAGGTTCCCAGTATTGATTGATAGATGATCACAGAGCTAAAAAGTTGAGAGCCCTTTATGCCATTTCAAAGACCTCCCTTTTCTCCTTTTAGCATTGTAAACATCTGTAGAATGATTAAAGTACTTTTTGTATAATTTAATCATTATTTAGTTTTGCTTTTGTTCTCCAAATATACTAAACTTGTCTTAATTCTTCCATTTATATCTCTTTTCTCGTAGCCTTGAAAGCTGCTCTACACAGAAGAAATAGCCATGAAGCAATGATATTCAGAGGTTTACCTGCACCACATACATATTTATATGTACTTCATCTGAAGACTTTCCATTGAGTCAAAATACATGTATAATGGAGACATTTATATATAATTTTCATATGAAAGGCACGAAACAGATGAGACAGTTTCATGCTTGCTTTCATTTAATACACTGAGGTCGAGGTCAGTGCTCTTTTATTTTCCCTTTGAAGATTTGCAGTTCTGTTGGCTTTTTGCCTTTGCTCACAGCCCTCAGTCATAAAGGTGTTTCAGAGCATCAGCTCTGTACCCCAGGAGAGCTGGTTCCAGCCCGGACCTAAACCACACCAGGGAGGTTATTTGGTCTCGTCATGCTCTCTAGTGGCTGCTTCTCTGCTGAGCAGCTGCCATGCTCCAGGGAGGACCTGCTCTGGAGCAGCAGGGATGCTGCAAGGCTTCATAGCCTGAGCACAAAAGGAAAAATTGGAGGGTCATTTTGGCTTCATTCTAGTCCATCCTAAACCGTATCTTAATCTCTCACCTTAAAGAACCAGAGAACAAATGTCTTGATGATAGTCAAACAAAATTTTAAAATAATTTCAGCTCTCCTCTTCCTGACTATAATCCCTCCATTCGAAATTTGGAGTCAATAATGATGAAACTAGCAAAAAACTTGGCTAAAAATTCAATTTTTATTTGTCTCAATCTTATAAAAAATTGAAATGAAAAGAGCTATTGAGGTTAGTGGGAAAGGCCCACTGACTTCAGTAGGCTCTGAACCACGGGGCCAAATATACTTCTGGTTCTCTCTGTCACTAAATTTCAGGAGTTTGCAAATTTTTATGGGTTCTTCCCAGGAACAGAGTTTTTCATGTACTTTAGAACTGTAGATTTGCTGATGAGTGTGTCCTTGAAATACAGAATTAATCCACATAAATTTATAATGAAATAGGATTTTCAACCTTTAAAAACCCCAGAGAAAGATTTGGTTCAAATTCTGAGCAACAATGCAGATCACAATTATTTTCTGAATAAAAAAGAAACTGCAGTAGAATAAAACCGAGATTCAGCAAAAACAAATGAATCACTCTTGCTCATATCTCAAGCAGAGAGAAGGTAAACTACCACATGAAGGATATGATAGTTTTACTTTTTGATGATAGCTCTTACTTTTTGAAGAGTTACTTCAGTTTAGTGCAAAAATACCACAAGAGCAACATGGAATAGCATCGTGAGGGATTTGTTCATGGCTCTGGTCCTGGACAGTGGCATGAGCCCCCTTCTCCTGCCTGCTGGAGCAGCCTATTCTTACATCTCTTAATGCAAGTCCACTGAGCTGCACACCCTGCCCCATTTCCAGGCACAGGGGTTCTGGGGGGCACCCCTGCTCTGCAGGCTGAGACCAAATTGGCTTGTTGACTTTCTTCCCACACACTGGGGGTGATACTGTGGGGATTTAAGAGAGAAAAATAAAACTGATGCTTTCCATTTGTGGGATGTAGGTGGTCAAGAGAAACAAAAGCCCTTGCAGAAGTTTTACATGAGATACACAGATGGCTTTGGGGGCGTGGCAGACTCTGTTGATGCTAAAAAGATGAAGGAAGCCAAAAAAGACTTGTGGCAGATGCTTTCAAGCTATGTAGTATTTAAAGAAGATTGGATTAACTTTAGAAATGTTAGAAATGTTTCCTAACGAAACTCAAGTTTTTGTTAGTACCTGTGTTCCCAGACAAATAATACATGAGGTGTTTCCTTCAAGATGAAAAGGATGTAGGGAGGTAATTAATACTGTTTTCAACTTTGCACAGCTTCAAGTGGAAAATATTTAAAGTTCATTCTCCAAGGGGGCTACCACACAAATTGCTACGGCCCAAAGGCAAACCAAAAGAAGCTTCAACCATTTATAAAATATAACAATACTGACTGAGGACAAAAATGTCTTCTAATAAGTCACTGTGACTAAAAAGGACAAATACTTCAGAGCCCTAGAACTGTTGGAAGCCTGGTGACCACCAAGTAGGTGCATTGGGTGGCTGCTGTTTTGAGGCACATTTCTTAATCAATTATTTTGCTCTTGGTAAATAGTTCATAACCTTGGGACAGCTGAAGAGGCTGGAGAAAAATGTCAGAGCAGCTACTCAGAGTGAGCCTGGCAAAGGGTTGGAGGGGGTTTAGTTAAGGGCCAATTAAGAGAGGCAGCACGATGATCCTGCCTCAAGAGAGCTGACAAGCTGGGATGTCATAATGGAAATGGAAGTGCAGTTACCTTAGAAACTGGAATGAGAACCTTACTAAATTATTAACATATCTGAAAATTAAGAAAAAATAGTAATTCCAGTTATGAAAAAACTAGGTTAAAGGATCTCCTTTTGGAAACAAAGATTTAGTAATGAGAGAGCTGAGATTTTTTTCCTTTTTCTTTGCCCAAAAAGGGAAGGTCTCCAAGAAAGACCCAAACAGTAATTAAATTATTTTTTTCTTTAAACCCACACAGAATTAAAGTGTTTCCTTCCTACATATATACTCTATATATAGCTACTCTTTTACTGACCTCCTAGATTTTGTCTCCCTATTCTTCTTCCCTCAGTTTGGTTTATTTGGGATAGATTCCAAAAATCTTGGCTATATGGAGAATTTCCAATGTGACCAAACCAGGGACAAACTGCAAGTCCTTTTTGGCCTTTGGCCAGGATGGTTCTCCTCCAACAAGGTGCTTTGGGCAGCAGTTCCAGCTTGGAGAATACTAAATACTGTGAAAACAGGAGACCATTAAAACCTTTGAAGTTATAAAAGAGTTATGTTAAATTGGTTCATAAAAAAAGAGTTAACTTTAGAAGGGGAGAAATGTTGTATCCAATCTTCAAGTATCTCCCCAAACAGAAGGGTATTCTTAGAGGCAGTTTGATACTGGAAAAGTTGATTTCTAATTGCTTATCATGTCTAAAAATAATTCTAGAAATTTTGCATTGTGGAAATGAGTTTATGAGCCATTAAAAGAGGATGTAACTGCAGTTTTTTCCATTCAAGACCAAATAGTCAAAAACTTGTGAAAGAGAATTGCCCTGCTTAAAGCACATTTGATGCCCAACTACTTCACTGGGAAACCTAAAACAAAGAGGATTGATATAAAAGCAGTTTTGGGCCAGTCGTGTAGGACTGAAATTCCTAAGGGGAAAAATGGACAGAGGAAAGCATGTTTATGCCTGAGAAACACTGAGCTGATCATCAACCAAGAAATCCAAATATTTGCTTGGAAATATTTTCATAGCTTGATGTGTCATGCTGGAAAGTCCACACTCTGAATGTCTCTATCCAAAAGCAGACCTGGTGCATGAGTGTGCATCCTGCTGCCAGTGAGTCACCTGCAGGATTTGTCATTCAGTTACAGTATTGGAGAAAGGGGCAAATCCAGTTTATCCTGGGCAAGATTATTGTAATGACATCATTTAGGCAAATAATTCCAAATGTTGTGCCTGGAGCAGTGGATACCTGCATTGCTCACTGATTATTTCTCTTCCTTCCTTGCCTGCTGGATGCATGTTTACAAAAGCTAATTAGAGTGGACTGTGTTATTTACAGTGCTAGACTTTAGAAGGCAAAAGCTTACTGTATAATCTCTGCCTCAAGTGTGTTCAAGCAGAGATTACTGTGGGGGAACTGAAAGGAGCCAGCAGGAACAAACTCAGCAATTATTTAAACACAGTCAAGAATTTCTATCCCCTAAGTGGCAGTATGAAATACTCCCATACTGATTAACTGATACTGATTATACAGGGTAGATATTTCTTTCTGTATGAACTGCGTCAGTTTGGACCACAGTTTGTTACAGACCCTTGGGCTTCACATTAAATTTTCAATACATTTAATATATGTAACAGAAATTAGAACTAGGAAAAGTCATAGTTTTTCCTTCTAGTCCTTCTAATCTCCTTATTTTTAAAGCTTAGGAACCACTTCCTCTCCCACAGCAACTTTTTAATTTGGGGTTTTTTTCAGTTTTATATGATTTCTACTAAGTTTAGGAGGAGGTGGATGAAACCTGGAAAGGCTACAACCTTTACCTTTTATTAAGCTACAAAGGCAAAAAAGTGAAATTCAAATATTTTCTTTGATGGAAAAGAATCCCTGGATAACATAAAGATTTCTATCATCTTCACCAGGAGCAGGTTATGTTTAGCAAATCTAGGGTTTCCATCAAGGAACACTTGGCAGAGAAGAAGTTTAAGAAAGCATTAGAAGCCTATTTGGTCCTACTTTGCCGGCAAATAAATCAGTGCTTCATGTTATTGAGTTTCAGCTGAGTCTCTTCAATATATGCCAGCTATGGTGATCCCATTCAATACTCGAACCCTAGCAAACATGCTGGAGAGCATTATGTTTTCCAGAAAGTTGCTTTATCAAATGGTAGAACACTTTGATAACACCTTTTGTTAATAGGGGCTTCACAGGGAGGCACAGAAACAGAAAAAAGAGACTGGGAATATTACACAACTACTGCTACTTCCTCAGTGGAAAACCAGTTGGATCTAAACAATAATAAAGAACTGGAAACACATGAAACAATCCAGGTTATTCCCATTCCCAGCCCACATGTCCAGTCCCAGTTTCAAATTCCACACTGTACTCAGCACAGGGAGAAAAATCTGAGCAGAGGCACAAGGATAAAATAGATTCCCTTCTTCATTGCCTTCATTTAGACAATCCAGATTTGTGTTCCAAATGTACTCTTTGCTGTGGAGGTTGTAGCACAAAATGACATGTCTAAGAGGGGAAAAAATCTACCACCAAGACCATGTAAGAGAAGAAATTGACTTTGATAAATGGGAATTTTCTCATGTTTGTGCTTTCAGCACTTTACTACAGTGAGTTCAGCATCACAAGAACTGTTACAGCAAGTTCTCACATTCTGCTTGATGATAATATTTGAGTATAGGTGAAAGATAAGGAAATTTTGGAAGATTTCAATTTTGCCTTGTTGTGGAAGCCAGTTAAAGCACTTTTGTACATTAAGATTCAGATTATTTTAGTTTTTATAAGGATTTGCTTTGTTTTACTTGGACTGCTTATATATTAACATATTTGTTAGACTATGCAACCGATTCTGAAGCAGCTTTTAATGGATGTGAACTGATTTGTAACAGCAAGGTTAATAATTTATTTAGTTGTCCCAGAACATTCTGTGAGCTTGATTAAGGTAATATTCTGGAGAAGGCTTGCTTGCCTTCATGAGTCTTGGAAAACTTCCTTTTAAATAAGAAATGTGTCAGCTGAGTGTGCAGAAAAAGAGAGGATAAAGCAAGAATCATATCACATACCAGGCTGTAGAAAAACATTCCTTAACAAGCATATTATATAAATAAATAAACAAACAAACAAATAAATAAATATGTGTATATATATGGGAAACAGTCTTACATATACATTATATAACACTCTAGTCAGCAACTGTGAATAAGAAAGAGGGTATCAGAGCCCCCTGCCTGATGTCTTATAAACAGGTTGAAGAACCATCCATTTTCTTCTTGAACTGATTTTCATTCAAGTGTCTATGTGGAATCCTCTGAGTGTGAATCCAATTAAGTAAAGAAGTGAAAAAAGAGTTGCTCCTTTGAGGACCATTTCTCTAACCAGTGTATTCCAAAGGCAGTGATGAAGCAAAGAGCCTGAACTACGATCTGTTGCCAAACGTGGCCACACCTGGAGGCCCAATGAGACTTTCAGATCTACCTGAACATTGCAGGCGTCTGCAGATCTAAAGTGCAAGTTGTCCCAGCTCTTTCTCTGTGGACACGGTTCATCACAAATTCCTCAGCCTTGTTTGAGCATTCAAGCAACTATAACTTCCTATAGCTTCCAAAGTTTCTTTGTCAGAATATTTCTGTGGCTTTTTTCCAGTGTTTGTCCAACTCTGACGCAGCCACTGAGGATGACATACACTGTTGTTGGCAGCAGAGTGAATTCGAGCTCCAGTGACAGGCACCCTGTGACTGAAATGCCTTTCAAGTTAGATTGCTCAGGGAGTCATAAGCCTGGGGAAAGCACAGCCTGGAGAGAGGAAGCTGTGGTGAGGAGAGAGAGGCAAGCACAACTGGAAAACCTGACAAGAAACATCAAAGGAGATATACAAAGCTGAGATTTGAAAAGGTAAATTTCAAAGCCGTTTCCACCTGGCTGCACTGATTGCACTGAAGAAGAGCAAATTGAGAGTGAGCTCTCTCCAAAGGATAATGAGACCTGCAAGGGCACAAGGCAGGCCAGGGACATGCTGCCAATTTGTTGGGAATGCAGAAACCTTCCCAAAGTCCCTGTCCAAGGGGGAGAGAGATAAGGAGACTGGGGTTGTAAGAGGATTAAACACACAGATGCAAAAACCCACTGTCAACTAATTGCCATACTGCAACCAGAATTTCATTGCCAGAGGTAAACAGATGTAAAGTCCCCTGTTCACCAGGAATGAAGATAAATGTAAGTGTGCCTTGGTGCTAGAGAGGATTAGATCCTCTCCTTCTCTGTATGCCAAATCTGAATCTAACTTTTCCTAAGATGTGAGCCTTATTCTCCCGACTCAGGGCCACCTTGGAAACTACAAGAGTTTAGTCTTTCTCTAAACTCTTACTGAGCTTGGCATCTGAACAGAGGGTTTTCCTTCATGTGGCTGCTCATTTGACTTCAAAGATGGCAATGCTGCAGCATTAGAAAAACTCTGCCTCTGGCATTGTTTTGGAATTTTGGGGTCCTTCAAGAAAGAAACCTCCATTGAGAAGATGTTTCCATACAAAGGAATGTTTGTCAGGCTATTCATCTCTGCCCACTGCTGAAGTGCTCTGTATCAAACCTCTAAGTGTGGGAGGCAGCAACTTTAAAACGGGTGAAAAGACTGCTTATCCTCCAAAATCTGACTGTATTGCTGTTTGGCATTTTGTTTGATGAAGCTCTAAAGGACAAAATTGAGGTATTCATACATGTTTGGACAATGTCTATCATATTAAGAGTACTGCTAAGAGAGGGGAGGTAGGTAACAGATGGGAATAAGTTATACTTGCAGAAAAAAGAAATTGAGTGCAACAATATTGAAAGCCAAGAGCTAACAAATGAAAAGACATCTTCAGGAGCTGTAGTGAAAGCTGAGCCATCAGTGATTTAGTACCTGAGTAGCTGGCTTGGATAGCATGGGCACATGTCCAGTGGAAATAAACTGTAGAAGTTCCATTGGGAAAGCTGCAATTTCAGTTTCTAGGCTCAGGACTACATCTTAGAAATTTTTCTCTTGAGTATACAGAGAAAACCAGGCGTGATGAAAAGGGACTATAATTTTTTTTTTTTTAATGGAGGACAATTTTAACTGAATATCAGGAACTCCATGGTAGCTGACTAGGTAATCAACCCACCTCACCATCATATGCTGCTGAGCTGCACACCTGGTAATTTTTTCAAGTAGATTTGGAATCTCCTATTTTTCATCTGGGGTAAAAAGTTTGCTCTATCCCATCCCAACAACACAAGTCTGTGCTGGCCTTATACTATGAGCTCCTTAATGAAGGGATTTGTCTTCTATATGTCAAAATCATCCCAAATCCCCAAATTAGCTTTTTAATAGCCAAAACCTCAAACTCACAGCAGAGTCTAGTATTCATTTCTTTCTGTATAGACTACAAGAAAAGCTTGAAATGGGATAGGGGTGCCTTTAAGTGCCTCTAAAAGCACAGATGATAACTAAAACCTGATGTATTAGAAGTAAAGAAGCAGAAACAGGTAGTGATCCTTTCAATATGGCAGAGGCTGTTTTCCATTCAGCCCTGCTTATCATAATCATCTTTAAATGTAAATTTTTTTCCATGCTTTAGTCAGGCACTTTTTGTACTCCTTTAAAGCACTAAAGCTGCAGTCCACATACAAGTGCTTCCCTTTTCAGCAACACCACCTTTGTGATGCTTGTCAAATTTTGCTGAACACCAGGAGAAATGACCACTCTCTGTTCATCTATTTTCCCATGTAGTGCTCTCCAAGCAATTTGGATTCCCTGCATTTAGCCCTCATCTCAACTGAAATGAAGGCAATGATTCAGTTACAACTTCCCAAAAAAGCATCTGTTCATTGAATCTCAAAAGCAGCTGCAATCCCATTGAGCATTAGCAGGGACAAGACAGTGACAGCACCTCCTCTCCCCAGTAATGTGAGCCGAGGACAGATCTGATGGAAAAGGGATTTTCCATGTAGAAAAGTTCATAAATATGAGGATTCATGTTTGCTAGCTAGTGACAGAGTGCCAGCACAGCAGATAACTGAATTGCCAAGGATAAAACATCTAGCTTTAAAGGTTGCTCCTCCTACTGAGGTTTGACAGTCTTTTTTTTTTTTTCCAAAATTTCACTGCACAAGTCATCAGCCCATTCTGTTGAGTCACTGTATCAGCAGAGGTTAGACCCCTATCCCCCTCAAGGAATTCTGCTGCCTCATTGGGACAGGGAGGGGGGATGGTGCAAGTCCAGGAGGAAGCCATAGAGGCAGCCAACCTCAGGGCAGAGGTTAATTTTCTGTTTTTATTTTGCTGTCATTTTTTTTGCCCGGCATACACACAATGTCATCAGGGGAAATGGATATTTTGAAGCCAACATGGATAGGTTGCCATAGATATTTAGCATTTTTGCAAAGATGTAGACCTGTGATATGTTGTTAAGGGATCTTCTGCCTTGATATTTGAATCCTAAGCTAAAATGGAATCTTCTGGCTTTGTTGTTTTGGATTCTGAGACTGGCCCAGGCTACCCAAAAGGAGACACAGCATTTAGGTAGGGTCTGGAGCTCCATAATTTACTGCCTTTTGTTCTCTCCTGGTTCCTTAGTTGGCTTTCCCTTTTTGGGACACAATTTCCCTATAGAAATGACCTTCTCAGAAATTACAGTACATTGTTCAATGGCTTTTTTGACCTCATACAAAAATGCTCCTGGTTTGTTGTGTTGGCTGTTCTTCTCAGAGGGACAAGTTCTGCCTTTGTGAATTCAGTGCTGTTAAAACAAAAGGGAAACCTACCCAGACCATGAGAAGCAAATGTTCCATATATAAGTATACAGATAATTCGTATGTATATCTATAAACATATACCCACATATACTTGTTATACAGTTATATAAAATTTATATATAATCTTTATTCATATCTATGTATTGCCATTTACTTATATCTTACTTAAATAAGGCTAAGATTACATATGACAAACCTGTCAGACATTAAAGTACCTTTATATGCTTAGAACATAGCAAAAATAAGTTTTCATTTGGCAGATATGTGTTTGCCTGATCCCTTTACCAGCATAACTTGAAATGAATATAACAAGCTGCCCACACTAAAAATGCACAAATGCAACATTGCTAGAAAGGGAGCAGGCTGGAGACCACTGTGTCAGCAACATGTACAAGGGAGAAAACCAGCAGCAAGGGGATAGATATTTTGTGGTGACTGGGAGGTTTAGCTCTTTCAGAGTTAGAAATAGAAATAGAAAAAAATTCAAGAGATATTAAATATATATATGTGTGTGTGTGTGTTCATTCATGCAGTTTTTCTGGTTGCAGTTTTCAGAGATGAAGGCACTCAGCCATGAATGCTCTGACCATTTCACAATCAGTCACAGGAAAGGGAATAGAACAGTTACAAATGAATCACTGGAAAACACAGGTGACTGCTGGGCAAGCCAAGTAGAAAGTAATAGATAGTGACAGGGATGCCCACAGCTGCCTTCACAGCTACCAGAAAGTAATGTGACTTCCCCAAAACTTGCACCATGCTTTTTCTACTGGTAATAGCTCTGTTCAATGTCAGACTGCAGGAAATGGCCTCTGGACCACTGTTCTTGGGTTATAATGATGAAGGAGATGTGGGAAGTTGTTACTCCCTGGCTGCAGGTGAGGGGAGAAGCAAGGCTTTCACTGCTTTTTTATAGCTTAGCAACAAAGTGCAGTGTATATTCCTGTGCTTGCAAACAGGCAGTAATTCCTCTGCCTCTGAGGCACAGACTGAGCTGAGAGAGGTTGGGTGCAGTGGTTTTGAGCAGCTTTTTCTTTGTGAAGTGAAGGGTTTCTGAGCTATGACCTTTCACAACACAGGCTGATCCCCTAACTTTGCTGTACTTCTTTCTATCCTTCCCTTTCACAGCACTGAGGTTCAAAAATATTAAGGACATCATGTAATTAGCAACTCAAGACAGTCTTCCTCAAGTGCTCCTTTCATCAAAGTACACATTTTGCTTAGACATCAGTCCTTGGTCTCTTGATTCATTTCATGGTATGCAAAATATCTTTTGAAGGAAGAGAGCTCACGCAGTGCTAATGTCTGGAGTCTGCCTGACTGCAGTGATTTCAAAGGGCTCTTGGAGCATCCATCTGAGGGCAGAAATGAATTTCTTCCACTCCTAAAACCAAGTCAGCCAGAGTTCAGAGCTCTCAGCTTCCTGCAGGCTGTGCTTAGCAGTTTGTGGTATTGGCTCCCAGTTCCACAGTTTATCTGGGAATAGGATAACAGGGTTAAACAAGGAGTTCTCAAAAATTCCATTTATTAATAAAACATAATAATTTATTCTTATGCACTCAGAATAAAAGAGCCAACTTTTCTGTCATCTGTGTAAAATTCTTCTATTAACATCTGGCTTTGTATTTTCTGGAGACAATTTCAGTGCACCTATTATAAATATTTATGTCATAAGAAGAAATGTTGGGACTCCTTCAAGCAAAATAGCTGAGAATGGGTCCACATATTTCAAAAATAAATACTGAAAGTAAGTGTTTGAACTATGTTATTATTAAATCACTCCCAGTGAGCTTAGTGGGAGACTCTTGCAGTGAGAATGATTAGTATATTATTACCTGAACACAAGTCCAAAAATTGGATTACAACAAAACAGGAGTTTTAAATGAAAAAGCAATACAAAGAGTAGCTTCTCAGGTACATTTGCGAATCTATCAGTAAGGCACCTTATAAATAACTTGTTCATTTAAGAGTAGTTTTACATTGGATAAAGTATAATCTTCATAAGACCCATAATAATTTCTCAATTTAAGCTAAATAATCCCTCAATTTAAGCTAATACCTTTAAAGAAATTTAGCATAACACACTGAACACAAAACTTAATGGAACTGTTAACTGTTTAAAAGAACAAAATTAAGATGGTTTCCAAAACAAAGCAAACAAACAAGAAAAAAACACCCAAAACCCCCCATTGTCATTAAAGCAGGAATGTGTGCACTATTTTATGTAAGTAAATTTTGGTTTATGTATGTTTTACCTGTGTCAAACAAAAACTTGCTTGTTTTGTTAGCAGAAAATAGATGAGAGCAGTCCATAAACCATCCCTCTGAATTATTTTATCATCATTGCACTCTGTTCTCTGTAAATAAAAAAAGAAAAATCCAGATTCAAAGAGCCAAAGCCTGCCTTCAGACGTGGGTGTGCATCTCACTTAAATGTCAGGTAGAGTCAGGTGCTCAGATCATCAGAAAAAATTTAACACCACGATGAAACACTGGGGAGAGGAGTCTTTCAGGGGAAAAAGTCTAAGGGTATTTTTAAGGCAGTAATTTTTAACTCAAATTTGAAAATGGAAAACACTGGAAAAAATACTTCCATTTCAAAGAAGAATTTTCCAGTGTTTAACATTTTTTCTGGGTTTTTTAAAATGATGTCCTGGTCAATACCAAGCAAACTGTCCAGAAAGAGTTCAAGAAACCCAAATCAGTATGAATGAGGTTAATGCCAATTCTACTTCAGCAAGTGGATGATCCCCTCTCAATTGCCTATTTTCCTACTTTCCTTTAAGGTTCTTTTTCCTGCTGTCTGCTGCAAACCACATGGACATGTCAGTGTAAAATCTGCATTTGGCACAGCCTGGTCTGTGGTACAATGATATCCATCCTGTCCGGTTTAACCTTCATTATTCAAATCAAGCAAAGCTTAACAGGTTAATACTGTGATGATAACTGTCAGAGTCACCTAAATAACACTGAGTGTCAGAACAAATCAGATTTTGGAACTGAGTGTTCTTGAATGTTCAGTTTGTCTCAGGAAGCAATTTTTTGGGACTGGTGGAGTCTATTTCCCTGGATATCTTTGGCTAATACTGGTCTGACTGTATTGGAATCCATCTGAGCTACCAAAAAACACTCTTAGTGTTTCATCTAGTTTATATATTATTGTGATATTAATCTTGATAGTCACAAAGCAGAAGGTACTGTGGTAGTATCCAGAGCAGTGAGCAAGAGGAAAACTTTTTATTTTAGGAATTTAAAGAGCTCACTCAGAGCTGTTGCATTAAGAGTTTCTACAGAATGTCTTTTCATATTGATATAAAAGAACTCCACACACCTCATATAATCTGATTTCATAATGCTTCTTAGGGAGGAATATTCTTCCCACTAACAGAGAGGGAGATCTGGATAATGAGATGTTTCAGTTCCTCCAAAGATCATGACAAATGCAGGAATTGTAAAGTGGGTCTAGAGTGCTCCAGTGCTCCACCATGGCTCTTCTCAAAGAGTCTGTGGTCAGACCCATATTAAAAAAAAATAGCTTAAGTCTGAGCACTGTTCAAAGTCTGGCCAATTTACCTGCAATGAGTAAAAAACAAGTTCTTGCTCTCTTCCTTAAAACTGCTGTTATAGGGTGAGCACATTCAAGTGATAATTCTGGAGGCAGATATCTTGCTCCTTTACTATATACTGCTTCCTTGCAAAATATCTGTGGGGGAATGAATGGGGAAGTGGAATAACAAGAGTCATTCACAAAGCAATTGTAATCCTTCATCAAAATCGTAAGTAATGTAAAGTCATCCAGCATTTAAAATACTCGCAGGAAGCCTGAAAAGGGGTTTGGTTTCCCAGTTTCAGAAGACAGGAGGGAGAGTAAAACTAGATGTTTTGAAATATTTAACTGGACCTTGGGGACCATGTTATGATCAAGGATAAGAATGGATGGAAAATTCCATTTGCTTTTCAATATCTACTTAACTTGTCATGGGTGTTTGCTATCAACAGTCTTTGAATGATCCAAGAGAAAACAACATTTCCAGGTTCATGGATATTTTACTTCTTAAACCAGAAAAGATGGCATATTCATAAGAATACAACACTGGAAATAACATTATCAAACACAAGTACCCATCCCTCCCATGCCCAACCAGAGTGGGATCCTATGTTGCAGTTAATGAAGTTGCATAATATCACTTACAAGCAAGTTAAATACTATAAGAGTATTTTGGTGTTGCAGGGCACTTTTTGGATTCATTCTTACTAATATATTTTAGCCTAACTTTCTGTAAAATATAGACACAAAAAGTTCTTTAAATAACACGTCTGTCAAGTTGTCTTATAATTCAGTCTTTCTTGTAGGCAGATTTCCAATCCCGATTTAAAGAAATGCAGAATGATAGAGAGGTCATCCCTTTCCTGAACAAACATTTCCAAAGCTTACTTATAAAACCCAATCAACTAAATACACACACACAATATGCCCCTGTATGCCTAATTTCTTGCCTCATTTTGTCTCACTTTTTCTTTCAGCCTTGGGATTTCCTCTTGCCATTTTTGAATGCCAGAGTTTTGCAGCACCAGATATCTCTTCACTCTGAGATACTTATGCACAGTGATCAGGTCACCTCTTAGTTATCACTTTGAGTACATTATTGACTGAACTGCTTGAATTACTTCAAAAGGCATTATTTCTATCTCTTAGGTAATAACTTTTTCTTTAGAAAGAGCCAACAGAAAAGAGAAGTGTGTAAGTGAAACACTAATCTTAAAAATTAGGATTTTAGTTAAAAGTTAGTTATTTACTAGAATTAATTAAGAAGCAAATGGGTAGATAGGCCTTGCTGAAAATAATTAGAAGTTAAGTTAGAAGGAAAATCAGGCTTGAAATAGTTATCTGAAATTTAAATAATTGATTGTCTGTCATCTTATGTTTGCTCAGCTGTGCTTATAATGAGAAAAGATGAAACCAGTAAGCGGACTCAAAGGAACACAGACAATACAACCAGAAACCCATTCTTTGAAGGACCTGGACTATACCCAGAAATCATTTGTATTGTCATTGATAGAAAAGGTCGAAAGTTTAGGGGGAGGAAGATTCATTTTACTTCCTCCCTCTAAGACCCTCCCCACAAAAACGACCCCAGACTTAATTTAAGAAGCCAATCACACATGCTTAATAGCTATTCAAGCTAATTACCATAGGAAGCGAGGGGAATGGGAGGGGCTGTTGTTATGAATATGTATTTGTTTAAAGCTTTTGTCAATAAATAGACTCTGTGATCACCTGTGATTTTGCAGTGCGTATTAGAGGATGACCTCACGCTGCTGCCCAGCGCTGAATAAACATACACTTTCTAACTTTAAATTGTTAGAGAGTCTTTTGTCCGTCACAGTTGAGGATCAGTATTAGACCAATACTCATATGTTGGTAAATCAGTATGTACTTTTGAAAGCACTATAAAAGGTAAATTCCAGATCTACTTTATTTAACACCACTATTTATAAGAGAAATAATTCTTTCTTTCTCATAAATCAGGAAACTTGCAGAAGATCACAAATTCCATAGTTGCCTGCACTCCCAGTGTCTCAGGCAGCCAGCATGTGAAGAGAACCCCTTATGTGAGGTGACAGCCAAGCGACCACATGAGGTTGATTTGTTGCAAATATAAAGTGCCAGAGACCTCCCCCATGTCAGAAAATATTTTCTGTAGAACATGGCATAGAAGACTGAAAGAAAACCAAACCATAGCATTGCATAAAGCAGAGGTAATGTTTGACCTTCAGACCCTTCAGAAAGGAGTCCTTTGTATTGACACAGACAAAAATCTGCCATATGGAGTCTACCTCTATTTATCATAAACTTGTCCAGAAGGAAAGAAGGAAGATTCTTCGGAAAACAAACCATAAATACCCTGGGTATTCTTTTTTTTGTTGTTGTTTCCAGATATGAAAATATTCATTCTGGAATTCAGCCTAACGTAAGCAGTGCTTGCTTTACTTTATGTCCTAAGTTCTACATGAGAGTGTGGCAGTTCAGCTGATAGATTGCCTCAGTGAAAAGTTGATTGTCTTGAAAAATGACAATCATAGGGCATTCATGTGGGCTATTAGTACAAGACCTCCTTCCTGCTGCGACTTTGTTCCTCCTTTTGATGTGCACCTAAGATACTATCCAAAAACTCCAGGATTTTCTGTAATTACTTAAAGTATCATCTGTGATTATTACAGATTCTTGCAGTGAGAAGTTTGATGTCAGATTCATTTTACCTGATTGCAAGTGTTTGCATTGCAGGTCCCTCTGAGCTTGTCCCACAGGGACCACTTTAGAATCAATAGAAGAAATTAGCATTCTTAGGGCACATCTAGCCCATTTTAGCTGTTGGCTGCAGGATAAGTGCTGTTACCTCTCCACTGACTTTAGATTTCTGACAGTGGTCAGATGCTATGACTGATTCTTGGAAACAGCCAAGTAGGTGGGTGTGTTATGTTCCTCAAGTTGCCATTTATCTTTTTATTAACTTAGAAACAGTTTTGTTAACTAGAAACAGTGCAAGAGAACTGTTCTGCAGTGCCTTGTCCCGCAGACATTATGCTTGGTATTTGCTGGCTCTCTGGACTGGGGGCTCCAGGTCAGCTCACACTGGTACAGCTTTTTCTGATATTTCTTAGGAACAAAAGCACAGCCCTATGTGAGTATTTGCTGTTGTCATAGCAGCTGCTGCCTTCCTTGCCACCCATGTCTAGGTGTGGTGGTGAACTCATCAAGGCCATTTCTGGCCTGACTTTGGTGCCAAGGTCACTTCCCAAGATAGACATGTAGAATATAAAATTGTACTCTTCATAAACATTGGAAGTAAACAGGTTGGCCAAAATTATGTGAGCATAGTAACGTGTCTCCCCCTATTTTCTCCTGAAATAGTCCTAGGGTCTACACCTGTTTTACATCATGACAAATCTTGCTGTAGAGATGAGTTTTGTATCTGGACTGTAGGACTTAGGAGTCTTTGTTTGTTAGGAGCACAACATGGCATTAAATTTAGTTTATTTGCAATAGCAGAAGTTGGTTCCTTTTTTTGTTTGTGTGGGTATTTTTCTTACTCCTTACCACCTAAATAAGACAGAAAATATATGCAGCTGAGCAAGGCATTTTACTAAGTGCCTTTGCTCTGGCTAGTTGTAATGGCTACACACTATGAAATCCTATAAATAAAACTGGATTTCATCCAGGCTTCAAATATACTAAAAGCTTTCTTGCTGGAGTATGAAATCAATGAAGACTTTAACCTGATAAGATCTGGCAATTTGTCAGGTTTAGAAGACCCCAAGCGAGCCAAGGATGTAGGACACAGCATTGAGATGAGAACAGGAGAAATAAACCATGGACTTGGAAATCAAAAGGTACCATTCCAAGATAGGAAACGAAGAAGGGAGAGACTGACCTACATGTTCTATTTCAGTTGTTCCTCCAGTATTGTACTTCCTTTTTATGTCTTCTGATAACTCATGTTTTCAGAGTAGATAAACATAATAGAGTAAAATCACTGAGATGGATATTTTGCTGCCTGCCTGGTTTCCCCTGGATGGTGGGTATGCTGGGATTTATAATCTCAGGGGGTTATCAGGAAGTACCAGGTTACTGTGAGAAGTTCAGAAAAGTTCTAAAAATAGGGGAAATTATTTGTCCCCCAGTGGGATCTATTTCAGCTCACTTACAAAAGGCACAAATTACTGACAAAGCTAAAATAAAAAATGACTCTTCCAAAGATGATGCCACACTTTGGTATGGAGATGTCCAGATCATAGATGGGTTATGTGAACCAAAATTGGGTATTGCCCTTGAGATACCTGCCACCTATTGAAATTTGGTGGAAACTGTGAAATCATTGAGTTGATAAGTTATTGAAGAGTCAGAAAAATAAATAAATAAATAAATAAATAAATAAATAAATAAATAAATAAAATTAAAAACCCCCAAAATCTCAACCTCATAACTTCAGTACTAAGAAAGATTTTATTAATGATGAAACTTATCATCTTAATTAAATATTATGGAGGATCACTTTTATTCTGCTTTGTTGTTTGTTTGTTTTTTTTTCTAAAAAAGTAACTAGGAATATTTATGCATATGTGAATGCCCCTCAGCTATCCCCAAATAACATTTGAACTACTTAGCCAGCTTCAATAATGTTAATATAGACAAAGAAACCTTAAAGAAATTCTTGTGACTTTTATGAAAATAGGTCATCAGATTGAACACAGACCCTTGCTAAGTGATTTAACTGAAGGTCCTACAACAATATTAGGCCTCTGAGACTCTGCATGGGGGAAATAAAAGATGTTGTAAATGTTCCATCTACCAAGAAAACTTCAAATGGACCCTGAAATGAGCCATGAGACATATTTCACATGGACTTATAAGTTCCTGCACATACAGTAATATTTATCTTTTTGGGTTGCTCACAGAGGACACAGTCTGCAACTCTTTACCCAGGGTGTTGTTAAATAACTCTGACTTACTGGATGCAGGAAGATAAGCAGATCCTAAGAACTCAGATGTGAAAACTTTGATTTTTTTTTTTTCTTACCTAACTGTATCTATTTCTTACATCATACTTTCAATGAAAGGTTCATACTCTGCTTAATTCTGTTTTAGGAAGTATCATATAATTTCATTTTTGGTAACATTAAAGTACTCCATCTGAGGAGACTAGTTTTACATTAAGAGAGTGAATTTAGAAGCAGAATGAGACCTGGTAATTTGAGATATTCTGTGGATCTGATAATGTGTTGTCTCTGAAATTTAATCAAAATCAAAAATACTCCCATTATCTTCATTGGCCTTAGGATCAGGCCCTCAGAAGATGATGCACACAATGTAAGTCTGGATTTTTTTTCAGTTTTTTTGTCATTTTAATGTAGCCAAGATGCTCTTTATGCCAGCTCCCAAACTAAATGACCAGTCATTATAAATGTTAACAGTTTTTAAATTGATGTGAAATGTCACAGCAGAGATGCCCAGCCACTTCCTGACTTGTTAGTATTAAAAAAACCCCAAAATAATATGTCTTATTGAAGCCCAGGTATTTTCAATATCAGCTTTTAAAAAAGACAATTCCATGTTGCAGCCCTTATGTTGCTGCTCCCATATAATTTTTCTATTGCATGAACAGGGAAACTTTTGGTAAATTGGACATAACTGTACAACAACATCTACCATACTATGATTTTAAATACTAATAATAGCATCTTAATGTTACAGAGTATGTTCACTGAAAGCTGTCTAAATTTCTTTTCAGGCCTATGAAACTCAGTATTATGTAATCGGGTTTGGTAATAAAAGCACAGAGAGATGATTAATGTTTAGATGTTATTGTTTTAATATGAAAGACACATGAACTTCTTTTTCACACAATTCTATTTTTAATTTGCATATATAACTTTTCTGAAATTAAAGCAATGCAAATAACTTTCCATTGGTCTAAGAATAGAACGGCAGTAAATATAACACCGAGGAAAATAGCTAAAAGGGTAAGCACTTATTGGAAGCAAAAATAGGTAAGCTTTGTTATTTAGGTAATTTCAAGATTTAGTATGTTTTCTAGAGTCAATTCACTATTATTTCATAATGCCACCTAGCAGCCAGGAGTCATTATATTCCTCACCAAATAGCTTGTCTTTTATTTTACCATACTTTGTAAAGATGTCGAAGTAGAAATTAGCACACAAGAAAATAGTTGTGGCAATATGCCCATTACTGACTGCGTGCAAATCTTGCTCTATGAAACACTTCTAAAATGTCAACTACACAAACAAGACATAAAACCTGGTTGTGAAAAAATTTCCTTAGGAATCTGCACTTGCATTCAGGACTATATGACTGCATTTTATATTATCAATAAGGATTCCTCCTTACCAAAAATAATTAGTTCTATTTGACTGTAAGCATGATTTTCCTGAAAAGTACAGTTAAAGAATATAAGGAACATGAATAATGCTTCAGAATGGAAACAATAGATAAAGGCTTAATGCTTTTTTCACTTCAAAAGTTTAATTGAAACTCTAATCTGCTTACACAGACAGATGCAATAGTTTTCCTTTTCCCCAGTCATCTGAAGAGAGATTCTATACACTTACTACTTACTGAGTAAGTGATTCTCCTTACTGAGTAGGAAAAGACTAGCAAAAGCAAGAAACAGTCACCCAAAATGGTAGGCGTGTGTTCAGCTACTTTACTCCAAAATTATTATGCTCCATGAGTAAAACAGTGCTTCATTCAAAATTGTTAAAATGTGTTCATTGAAATTAGAACACACAGAACAACTAAATATTCTTCTATTAAATATTTAATGAACTGACTACAGGCTCCAATTATTTTTTTCAATTATCATTGTCCTTGATCCTGCCCCAAAAGATGTCTCAATGTGTGTGTCACAGTCCAGCCAAGAACTACTCTGTGCCCAGTGCATTACTGTGAATGGAGCCAGTTCTCTGGGTATCATGTATTTCCAAGCTGCCTCTGATACCAGTGACACTAGAACTTGTGTGCAAGCTTAGATAATTTTCCAGCTGTCACTGGAGTGTCAACCTTCAGAGTCACCCTATCTCATCCTGAGCTCATAATCCTTCTCCATGGTTCCTTGTATGTGCTTCTCCAAAGGGCCAGTGAGATCTTCAGTGGAGCTACCTACAGAAAAATGTGGGGAAGGAATAAGACATGCAGAGATGCTTGGGAAATTTCCTAACTGCAGTCACTCTGTTCTTAAAAGTATTACCATTAATAATGAAAATGTTAAAATACCCTTATTTCTTTTAAAAAATCCTCTCTCTGTATCAAATTTCACATTTAGTGGAACACCTAGATTTGTCAGTATCCAAACAAATGAGTCTTTAGTTTCAGTTTTCTCTTATAGTCTTGGACACTGCAGTTGCCTGCAGCTTTACTCCTCTTTCCTCACCTTCACTGAACATAGCACACAAAATTTTAACAGAAGATCTTTTAACAGAAGATCATCTCTTGGACTTCTCCAAAAATATCAATGTAGTACATTGTCAATGGACCATGTGTAAATAGTCCATTTCTAGAAAAATGAGCTGATTATTATTGGGGAAAATCAACTTTCTGTTACCTACCTTGACTAGTGAGTCTGAATTAACAGAATATTTTTCCATCTAGAGTACACTGAAGTGGCTCTATGGTGACAGCCCCCACCAGCAGGTCAGACATTTCCTCTTAGCTCTGGAATGAGCAAAGTGAACCTGCAAAGGACTTATCAGAGTCTACACAATTTTGTTGGTTTTGTAAGGGAACAGGCACCCTCTCTTTAAGTCATCCATCTTCCTTCATCAAAATTAGAAATATACATGGTAAATAGTCCAGTTCACTATTTCATATATACCCACCCCTGCAGTATGACAAGGACTTCTGAAGTCACAGCATCTAGAAAACTACTGAAACAGAGAAGTAATATTTATATCAATATATATCTGCTTTCTCTGCCTTTTCTAACAAGGAGGAACTCTGCCTGAGATTTGTAACAGAGCCCATACATTTTTATGTATCTGTTCACTTCTGGATGGGACTGGATCTGGAAGTTCAAGCTATAAAAATATAACTTCATGTTTATATGTGCAAACAGAAGGGAAATATTGTTATTTAATGATGAAAACATATGGTGCTCATTGCTCTTGTGGAAATTAAATCTTTAACATTTTATCAGTTAGCAGTGTGCTGGGCATATCACACTGTACTGTATTTTAATGACTGTGTGCTGGCAAGCTTTTTTAGATTAAAAAGCAGATAAGTTATGGGGTCTGGCTATCTTTATTTCTCTCTATAAACAGAAAACTGGACCAATCACAGTATGAGTGTCTCTAACCTAAAGTCCAGGGAAGGAGGAAAATTTGATTATTTGCATTTATTTGTACTAAAAATTATATAAATGTAATTAATACACAATTCATGTCTTGTTGACACAGCAGGAGGCATATTAAAGGGCTTTAGTGTAAAATGAGAAATAGGGATCTAGTAGTTTAAAAAGAGATGGTTTAAGATAATGTTCTTTTTTCTCACTGTTTAAAGCATTTTAACATGTATATCATTAAATTTTCTATTGCAGCCCAGAGTCTAAAAGTGAATCATAAAGTTAACAATAGAGTCATAAAGCAAAATTAAATCAATTATACAACAAGGAGAACTTGAGTCTAAACCACAGAAATGTAATTGAATTGATGTTTTCCAGAACTACATTCATAAGAACTCCCATAAGCAAGACTTTTTTTTTTTTGGTGGTTTTTTGTTTGTTTGTTTGTTTGTTTGTTTTGGGGGGGGGTTTGTTGTTTTTTTCTGAATATGAGATCATTAAAAACGTTGGAACTAACTGGTGCTGCTAGGACAGTAGCACAGAGATGGAGAACAGGCAGGTCCAGTAATAGCAATTAGATGGTCTGATCTCCCTTTTGCACTCATGTCAGGACTCATACTCCTAACACAAAACCAGAAGAAACAGATCAACCTGCCTGTTCAGAGCCTGAACAAAGCAACTCTAAGCATCTCTCTTTTCCAAGGAGAGATGCTTAGGGAATGCATTTCCAAGCAGCTCTCCCTTTTCAACAAGGAACTATTGCAATGCCAAATATAAAACCTAGACATAAAATCTGGAACATAAATGGGAATGCACAAAGATGCTGGCCCTGAATTAACTCCATCATGTGGACTTTTTCCACTTCATAACAATCAGGAACCACAGCAGCTGAATGACAAGGTTGCAGACCTGAGTATAGATCTTTTCCTTGGTGCTGGTATTTCCTCTCCATTTCAAATCTGTGGGATTCTTCCTCAGCTGCAGGTTATCTCAATTTTTACCTTGTCCCAAGTAGAAAACAATGTTGTTCTTCGCTAGAACTTCCGTTTTGGGGATTTCAAAGTCATTCAGAAACATAAAGGAATTTCACCTTACAATCTTCTCTGACGGGGAAACATTCCTACAAGGATTTGCTAACTGTTATTCAGGCAAAAGCAACAAACTGGTAGAGAACAGGAGCATGAGACAAGGGCACAATTCACTGTAAAATGTAACACAAACAGAAGAAAAATATTCCTCAGGCCTAGGCAGCCACCACAAGTCTTGCATCTAATTTATTTTTCTCTCCAGGCTTCAGAAAGCAGTTTTTCCTCTGAAAATATCTGAAGGGCTTCAGTGTTTCTCTTCCAGGATGAATGAGAAATAAACATGCTAGGAGGCAGTGTTATTATGTCACAGAGTCTTTTTCCTATAATGTTTTTCTTTAAAATCTGAAGCTACTTTCTGCTACACTGCTGAGGATTGGAATCCATGTCCATCCCTGCAGAGCAGGGCCAGCTGCCCATGCTGCCTGCTGGTAAGCACAGGGATCTCACTGATCACTGTGGCTCTGATTGCCCCTGATACTTCCAATACACAGAAGCAAGGATTAGTTCCCAAAAAACACCAAGGTCACAACTTTACTACTTCCCTTTGCCCCTTGGAGCATATCTCCCACCTTGTCCATGTAAGGCTCACAAAAAAGGCATATGGAGGCACAGGTGAGTATCCAGAGCTGCCTCCACTGCAGACACAACAAGTAAAATTTTACATTATAATCTAAATTCCATTTGAATCTCAATGACAAAATGAATCTCAGAGCTCACTTAAAAATGGATTGACAGTGACATATCTCTCAAATTACTTCTCTCCATTTTTGTTTGGTTGGTTGGTTTTTCAATGGAAGTTTTGAGGATCTGTGTAAAACAAAAGTGTTGATCTAAAGAACTACTGGTCTGAGTGGAAAGCTCCTTTTCCTTTCAGTATTCTTTCCATTAGGCCTGTGAAGACACACTTATTCAACAGTTTATTTCTTGGAATTAGAGTACAGCTGTAATGTTTGACCATTTATTATTGATAAAAACTGTGAAAAGGACAGACACCCACAACATCTTTCATTTTATTGCAGAACTTGCCGTTCCTGTGAAGTCCACATCAGTCAGGCAGCCTCAGTGTGAGGGTCTCAACATCAGGCCTTGGGCTGAAATCATTGCTGCCACCCTCAACTGGGTACAAATGGAAGGGCAGTAATTACCTTCATTAGCCACATGACTGAGGAATGGGGCTATTTAAGTAATGACACCTAACTAATTATAGAACACTTCATGTCCCTGTCATCTAAGAAAATTACCTACATTCAGATGAGATGGAGTAGTTGAAAGATTATCTAGCACAATGGATTATGGCTATAGCCAACTGTGATGGGAGCCTGCTCTCTATTCCTCCCCTTCTCTCCCCTGCCATTAATGCTAGACTGCTTTGCATTACACATTTATCACTGGTTACTCCTCCATTGCATCCCAGATTGAGCATGACGTGTCTTAATGCACACAAATAACAGACTACTGCTTGATTTGTAGTGTTTTAGAGTAGCTGCTGGGCAGAGATCCACCATAATGTTAAGAAGCAGTTAAAGTCAGATCAATGACTAAGTAGACCAAAACCACCTTTCCAATGAACCACACAAAAAGCATATGATAAAATGAGGGTGTATATATGGGGCCAAGTATGGTGGTTTTTTTTTTTTAACTTTATTCTTATTCAGGCAAATCCATTGAGCTATTTGGAGTAGCTTTTAGCCCATCACCAAATGCCATGTTTCTCTCCTCATCTGATTTAATATTAAAAAAAAAAAAAATCACTGGGATCTTTTAAATAGAAATGTATTTCTTGTCTACAGGAAGCAGCCCCTAACTATCACCTGCAAAATTCAGCTTTTTTCATTAAAAAAAAACTTTCCCTAGATAGAAAATACAGCAGATCACAAATACACATTTCTGCAGCATTTATCTCTTGCTTGCATAATGGTTCTGCTTAGTAATTTGCAATGAAGGATGCTCCAGGAATGCTACATACTATTGGTGCTACACTGCAAGTGGACAATCACCCTTATTTCAACATAGAATTTCCCCCTGCAATTTCTGTTGAAGAAATCTCCCTTGTTTCTTTTATTTCAGTTATTCATTCTCACTCTTCCAATGTGAATGGTAACCCTCTGGGCTTGTGGCATTTCTGGAAACAATAGGAAACTGGCTTTCTTTTCTGTCAGCCTTCAGACTTCCAGGGTGAGTTGTTATCCACCCCATGGCCTTTTCTTCACTAATGGGTAGAGCAGCACTTTCAGTTCTGCACAGCTGGAACCAAATAACCTGTGGGAGAATGAACAGTTTGGTAAAAACTGTGTGAAACAACTGTGCAAGGCTGTTGCTATTACAATAGGTTTCTTTAGGATAAACTTTAACTTCCTTGAGCATAGATGGGTCAAATTATATTCCCAAGCAGCAAAGGTACACCTTATTGCTGCCATATGCACCAATTTCATTACAAAGACAGAGAACCTGGAGTGTGAATTGCAAAGTGTTAAAAGTATTTTAGTCAGCTGCACTTTCTTCAGCAACTCAAGGGCAAAAATAGAGAATTGGATACTTTTCCTTAAAATGCCTTCCGTACTGCCAGGCACCATCCTCTTTGTCAAATGTGGCCATTAGCAAAGCATGAGATACTGAAAGTAGGAAGTCCTAGCACTGTCTCAGAGATATTTTTTTTGTTGCTTTGACCTAAATAAAAAACCTGTTCACTTTTAACCTCTCTTTTCTGTAAGTATTTTTGCCACCACTGGCCCGTGAATGGGATAGAGAGCAGAAAGTTATTTTGATGAAACAGAAATGTTAGACAAACCTTATATAAATGCTTAGTGTCACTAGAAACTATCTATTAAATTCTGGGGGGCAGACTGCAAAGGTACACAAAAGAAAATTTCCAAACACAGCAAAAGAGTGCTTGTGGAAATCTCCTCTTCTGTTCTATTGAAGCCTGAAGATAACTGGGAACGTGCTCCTGACTGCAGTACCTCGCCCAGCGCAGAATGAATAGGTACACTATAACATGCAGCATTTTGGACATCATTGGTGGATTTCTGTGGCAAATAAACTTCTGGGGGTTTTATGTGTGGAGTTGGTAAGACACCTGACACTTTCTCTCCATATGTGCTTGTTGAAAAGGATGATTTGCATTTGCAATGCCAAATTTTCCTCTTATCTAAAATATATTACATTGTAATAATTTTCCTGTTTAGCTGACAGCAACTATCTTTGCAATCTCTTGCAACAAGCAATCAAATCAGCAGTTCTTAACATTCCTTTCAGCTAAGCTGTCTCAAAATAGCAGACTTTTTGGTCTGGAAATTGTTGGACATACTCTAAGGCTACAAATGTAAAAATGCACAAGGGCAGCTGCAACTGCTGTAGCTAATTCCCTCTTCTCCCTTATGATGCTTGTATCCCCAATAGTCTGCTCTGCTTATGCTGGATATTAAGCTCTGCACCTTTCAGACTGGTTCTGAGAGCAAAGGGAGAGAAGCAGGGCAGTTTGTTTGCAGAAACTGCCCTTGCTCCCCCACATTCCTGCTCCAGGACTGTGCTGTCTGCAGCACGGACAGACAGAGAGCTCTCCTTTGCTTTTGGTTAGTGTTTTTAGCTAGCTGAGGCAGAGGAGCTCCCCAGACTGTGGCTTTTTGTTTTTTTTTCTTGGAGCTGTTCAGCCCTGCTCGGGACTGAAAACCCAGAAGAACACAAGGAGCTCACTGCTGTGGACACCAGGGTCGAGGATGGGGCACTTTCCAGAGCAGGAGGGACTGATAAGGGACTGAGCAAGCTGAGCTACACTCCGAGAAAAGAATTCTATCTCTGAATTTGCCATCTCTTCAGAACAGCGAGAGGTTACATTGTTTAATACTATTCATTTTTCCATGTTTTTGAGTACCTTGCTTGTTAAATAAACAGTCTTTGTCACTTTTCTCAAAAGAGATTTATGTCTTCTGAACCAGTGGGAAGAGGGTGGCTGGAATTTGCTTTCTAGAGGGATCACTTCAGAAGTTTCCTCCCAAATTTGCCACAAACCAGGACAAATACTTTTAGGCACCCAATGTGGGGCTCAAAGAAGTGGAAAAAACCTGTACTGATGGCATTTTGGTTTCACTTACTCTGTATTGGGATAAACCTGGACACTCTTCTTTTTAAGGGGCTAACAAAAGAAGAAGCAACTTAATGGCAAAAGTAACCAAAAGTGATAAATGTCAGCAGCTTCATCTCTTACCTTGTAATCCACAGGGGCCGAGTGAGAGGATGTCTGAAGGCTGGCTGACACCTGGCACAGCCACATAGCCCTATGGGATGTCACTAGAATTTACTGTTGGACTCCATCAATATTTCTATCCCTCTAGAATGTACTTCCTAGCAGAAAATCTTCAGATAAGTCTTGCTGAACTAATTCTTTTGTACTGGTTTACAGAGAGCACAGACCATAATATCCCTAAGTTTAAATCTCCATGCAGCCACCAACCTTTTCATTTATTTTGGCGTCATGTGTCTTAACTAGGGTTCAATTAATTCCATAAGGTAGGGCTGATTAAAGCTTATCTGCCACTTTTAAACCAGCACATTTTCTCCCCTATAATAAAAAAGAGAAAAAAAAATTATCGCGAACAAATAATTATGGAAATCAAGAATCTATTTTAAAATGGATTAAAAGAGAACAGTTTGGGAAATGTGGAAAAAATATGACTGAGAGGGAGATACTTAAATCTGGGGGCTAATAGTAGGAAGCATTAAATTCAGAGAACTATGTTTAGGAATAAAACTTTTTAAAATTAAAATTAGAAGGGCCCTTACAGCAAGGGAAGTTCTGTAAGAAGGTCCTAGATAGTCATTGAGATTATGAAGTTGAATTATTTCACTAGAAGAGATTAAATCACAGAAACTTGGAGTGTGATTTGTTCAAGGGGAGACTGTAAGATAGGAAAAGGGTGAGATGGGAGCTTGAAATTAAACCATACATTATCAGGATAAGATCATTTGTTTGGCTTCCTAAAAAGGAAGATGAAAGGAGACAAAAAAATGGTGAGTTAGTTATGCTCTGTTCATAGCAGTATTTTATTAGTTCACTGAATAGTTCCCAGCTCTACTGTTGCCTGTAGGCAGTGGAAAGAAATATTATTTTCTTGCTTGTTGTCTAACTTTGCTTCTGGGAGACAGAGAAAATTGGTTTTCTTCTGAAATGTCAGCGATTAGCTGCCAGTGGAAAAAGCCCCCTGGGCAGAATAATTTGGTGCACCAGTGACAGCCAGAAGCTTTCCAATATTAGTGCTGTCTCACTATTGTTCCTGGTTAAACAGTGTTCTCATGTTGAGATCAGAAAAAAATTTCCAGTAACCAGAATCAGAAGGACCTGGTGACATGTAGCTGCATGGATGGGTCTCAAGGTCCTTGATGGTCTCACCCAGATCTGTGGACTAAAGTTATTTACCTGCTCGAGTTCATTTTGTACAGAAACAAACCACCCTACTCTGCACCTTACATTGCAGGAAAGAGGGACATTGATCAGACACATACAGGACAAGAGGAAGGAGCTTCTGGAGATCCTGATGAGGAAAGATGATGGATTTGTGGGTGTTTTGGCCTTTTTGTATTGGCTTATTAAACTTTTTCTTCATTCCTCCTTCACAATATTTCCTTCTGAAATCACAGGTAAAACTTATTCTCCTTGTTAAGATGTCATTATCATCTCTTTGATGGATTTAATAAGAGCAGACAAATAGTAAAGGAAGAGGATATCATTCTACTTTTCCAGTTGGTTAGCAATACCAAACATAAAGTCTCTTGTACAAGTAGAATATTTGGGTTCATCTCTGTTTTCCATTGACAATGACAGGGAGAAAATAATTCCAATTTATTTTACGTCCTAATTATATGACATAAAATTAAAGCAAAACAGAATGCATGACAAATTTGCAAAGTCCTTTATCTCCTATGATTTATCACAAAGTCCATCGCAGCCACAGCAACATAACAAAAACTTTTGATGTAGTTTCAGCTTAAAATAGTCACTCCCAGATTTAAATTTTATGATGGATGAATTGACATCTTCTTTCCATTAACTGTATGGGGAATGAAAAGTGATTATTCCCAAATGGAGAAGTTCCTCACTGAATGCCCAAAGTCTGAGCTAAGTCTGAGCAACCTTCATCAGCCCCCTGCTTCTGCTACCTAAGTAGTATAAATTATTCAGGAGAAAGAAAAAAATTATTTCTTTTGGGTTTCTGGTGGGTCAGATATGAGAAGATGAGGAGAAACTCTAAGTTTTTTTTTTCATGATCATAATATTGCCCTCCCTTTTAGGCCACAGCATAAATGCTCTTCATTTAGAAATTCAAAGCATCTCTGGGTCATAGTCGGTTTCTCTCTTTATCTTTACTGCACATATCTTTTCTCAGTGCAATGATAAGGAGGTAGATTTGCACATACATATAGGCCCTAATAGCCTGTGACAATCAGAAATGCAGAAATTTAGCAACATATTTTACAAAGGTCTGTAGTTGATACAACATCAAAGTGATCAAACCATTTTTTTAAAGTAATAGAAGTTATAATTAAATCTTATTTTTAATGTAACCAGCAGGACATCTTCACTTAAATAGATTTTATGAGACAGAATGTGTTATATGGTTAACACCCTTACAGGCTATGTGCTTTTTAAAGCAAGTAAATAAATTAAAAAATATCGCTAAGGACCAAATCCCGCCTTCCTTGAAAGTGCAACCCAAAATTTTGTTTTCCAACTTTTCTCTTTTGCAATAATTTCATTTTATTTTATTTTATAATATTTATTCTGTGAGAGGTTGACTTTCATATGCCCTGACAATGACAGGAAAAGCCCTCAGTTATTTCAGTGCCTCACCAAACGCTGTAGCTGCCTTTATGAGCTTTTTCCCTTGCTGATGTACATTGCTTCTGTTGAAAGCACACTGCAAAGGTCAGGCTCTTGATTGCCAGACTGCAGGCCATAAGTGGCATGAAAATTTGTTACAAACAAGAAAAGAAAAATCTCTGTTTGCCTCGGCACCCGCCCTGTACCCTGCCGCCCTTGATGGCCATTCCATGCCCCGCTTGGTGCCCTCGTGGTGGCTCTCCAAGGGCTTCTCCAGGAACACCTTCCTGCTGCCTTTCAGTCCCTGCACGGGGCCCAGCACAGACTTGCAGAAAGGCTGTGTACAAGAGCCTGCAGGGACTGCACCAGGGCCAGTGGCTTCCCACTGCCACACGGCAGGCTTAGGCTGCAAATGTGGAAGAAATTCTTGGCTCTGAGGCTGGTGAGGCCCATGGAAGCTGTGGCTGCCCCTGGATGGACGGGGCTTAGAGCAACACGGCCTAGTGGGAGGTGTCCCTGCCTGACACGGTGCCGCAGCTGGCGAGCTCTTCCACGGCACCACGCCGGGAGTGGGACACCCCTTGGGAGCAGGATAACTCAAGGAGCAGCTTAGAGCTAAAGCTCTACAGCACTAGGCGTTCAGTGGAGGTGAAGGAAGAGAGAGAGGTCTTCAGTATAGGTTCCAGAGAAAGGTTTATTTGTTGAAGGGTCCAGGGACTGAAGACCCAGAACAGAGGTATGCACAGGCTTTTAAGCTAGGGAAGTCCAAGGAGTGGATACCAACTTTTGGTAGATGGAGAAGGAAGGGGAGGAGTGACAGGTGGGATTAACGTTTCACAATCCAATGGGGAGAGGAGGAGGAGGAAGGTAGGTCCCATGGGCCAATGGGGCCTAGAGGTTGGGGGATTTCCAAAGGGGTAGTCCAGGCAGGGGGTTGGCATAAGGGAGGATTGACAACTGGGTGAAATGACAGACAGAGAACATTCAAGAACAAAGGGTGAGGTCAAGGTAAGATTGATAACAGAATAGGCGGATACTAACCAGGGATGAACACAGAGAGGTTACAGACCAAACCATTAAACACAAACGCATCCCAACATCTGCCCATGGCAGTAGGGCTGGAACAAGATGATTTGTAAGCACCCTCCCAAGCCAAGCCGTGATTCTGTGATAACAGGGGCTGGGGGCAGCTGGGCCTAATTTCTGATTAGAACCAGTTCAGCACTGTAACTTTGGTTGAGTTTGAGGAGACCATTCCCAAGCCCAGATTCTCAGCATGTGAGATTTATCAACACGATAGGTCTGGCTGAGATTGATAAAGTCTTGCGTGCACCACACTGCAATATTGCATTTTATTGAAGCAACTGCAAAGCAGTTTCAGGCTTGGCAGTCATATGTATTCTAACTATGGAGCATTAATATGTGTCCTCACAGAGAGCGACACTGTCTATGGCTATATTTCCATATGAAAATATTAGAACTGTGATATGCATTATATCTATTTAAAAATATATATTTATGTAATAGAAAACTTGTGTGTCATAAATTAAGTATAGAGTATAAATATGTGTCACTACAGATAGTGACAGGATGTATGTGCTAAATTTAATAGCTTAGTTATTATATTTATGATGATAATATTTTTCCTTATATAAATTTATACGTATTTAATAAACTTTTTGTTATAAATATATTTTTCTACGTAATTATATAGGAATTATATAGAATAATTTTTTATTTCATTTCCATATAGTTTCTTAAATCATTGTTTTGAATGAAATACGATGTCTGTATAATATATATTTTTTAAAGATATCTATGTAATAAAAATCTTGCATCTCATAAACACAGTCACTAGAAAGTATTACTTTCTAGTTACTTTTCTTAATATACTTGAAAGTATATGTGTCACAGCAGATAGTGACACTAGATATCTTTTTATAAAATAATATAATTAATCAACTATCAATATCGTATGGATCTATTCAAAATACATTTGTTAATATAAATCTTTGTAGTTATATACCTATACATACACACACTATAGCTCTATATACCTCTACCTACCTGTCTCTGTAGCCTGTGCATTGCTGTCTTTGCTATGGCACCGTGAGCTGCTCCTCTGCCACCAGCTTCCAGCCCCACAAGCGCAGCTGTGCTCACGAGCCCCGCTAACAATGGCCATGGGCCAGCACTTTTGCCAGGCAATGGCACAGATCGAGGTAGGCTTCCATTGCCTGGAAATGGGCAGCCAGATCCCATGCCAGGCCATGGAAGAGGTTGGGTGGTTCATACATCTGGGGGCAAGCTGATCTCCTCTGGAAGCCACTGGTTGACCACAATTCTCTAGGTGTTTCTCTTCAGGGATAAACACAGCAGCTCCAGGCTATCTGAGAGCTGAAGCACGAATTATCTCCTGTGCCACCGCGACACTAGCACAGTGTTCAGCAGGCGCATGATGATGGTCTTGATGTAATAGACAGAAAAGTCCTTGTGCACAGGAACACTGGCCAAGAGCTGCAGGCATTTGAGGTGTGAGCTGTCCTGGGGACCTGCCTGGCCACGGGCCTGAAGAACTTGATTTCTGCCATGGCAGGCGTAGGTCTCAAACCACATTGTGTTTGGGGTGTGGTCCCCTCGAGGCTGGCTGCTCACAAAGATGTCCGAGGCACTTTGCTGCACCCCAAAAAGCACTTTAACCCAGAAGTTTCCTTCCTCGTTGGTCAGACTGGGTTTGCAGGAGCATTTGGAGGGCAGCAGCACTAAATGCCAGCTGTGTGACTGGTGCAAACCCTACCAGGTTGATCTCACCAGCGCACAGAACCAGTGGGCAGTTTTCCTCACATTGAGGTAGGAGCTGGTGCACAGGGTGTCCAGGAGGTTGAACTGCTGAGTCCTCCTCCTAACCAAGTGATGGGGCAGGAGGCACAGCAGGTTCACACCTGGCTGCTCCCTCAGTCAGCTGCACTCCAGCTCCATGCGGATATGGGAGTTCCTACCAGGCCTCTGTTCATCAGTGTCCCACTCCAGGTGGAAGGTGTGGCCTCAGGGAGGAGTCAGGAGTAAGAGCGCATGGCACTTCCTCCTCCTCACGGGCAGGCCAACCTTCAAAGGCACTGCCAAAACCAATGGCTCCTTGCAGCACGGGGAATAAAGTCCTTCTCAAGAAATGCCCGAGGACAGTTGTGAAGTTGTTCATCGGTGCCAAAAGAAGGATCAGGAGCCCAGCAGATACCCAGACCTGCCAGTGCTGCAAGGCAGAGCAGAGCAGGTCTCCCCAGGATGTGCTGCTCTGCTTCATCATGAGCTGCTCCATATCCTACTGCAGCCGAATCCTCTCCCATTCCTGGAGCTTTGCATGTGGAGGCACGTCACCTCATCCAAACCATCACCAGCAGGCTGCAGGCACTGGACAAGGCTTTGCAAGAGCAAGAGCCAGAGTACTCAGGAATCCATGGTCTGCAGGAGGATGGAGAGAAGGCCTTGAGTGGTGCTGCAAGGGAGGCAGCTGGCAGTGGGGGCAGCAGGGATGCCAGTCCCAGGGATCTGGGGGCAGCAAGGACAGTCCTGCTGCCCCAGCAGCAGCAGCAGCGTGCCCTGCCCAAGGCTCTCCAATGAGGGAGTGTCCCCACATGCAGGGGAAGAACCCAGCCCTGAGTGCAGCGTTTCTGCCTTGGCCCTTGTCCCCAGCCCAACCTCCCTGCCAGGTTTGCCCTCACTGCTTGCCCAAGCAATGCAGGGCCAGCATTACCTGCTGGGGCCTTCTATAGCTGCCCCCCTCGTGACACTTCCCCCATGATGTCACAGCAGGTGCCACAACACATCCCAGTCAGCCCTGCCCTTCATCCCCACCCTGGCTCAGCCACTCAGAGTGGCCTGAGGCAGACAAAGCCCCAACAGCAGTACAGTGCAGGCCCACCAAGCATAAATGGGCCCCTGGGGGCTCCCTCCACATAGCAGCAGAAGCCTCTTGAACTCTTGTCAAATGTAAAATGGGCTGACATGACTCCTGGATGCTTTGCTTGCTGAGCTCTCCTGCCCTGGGATGGCATCGGTTCCCTCGGCACTGACCTCTGGCCTTGTGACTGTGCCTTTGTGACACCCCTGGGAGTGTGGCAGGGAATATCCTGGTGGTGGGGAAGGGGCTCTGCCTGGCAGCCTCTCCGCTCCTGTTGTGCTACTGTGAGAGGACACTGTTTTACAGTGACTTTGAAATATTTTTTTGAGGAAGTTCTGGGGTTATTATTGAAATCAATCTTTTGAGCAATGTGATTTTTAATCTTTGCTATTTATTTCTCCCCTTTCTCTATACAGTGAGTTTGGTGAGAATAGACAGTCCTGCACAGCATTAATTTCAGGCTTGCTGGACATACGTTGGGTCTATTATATTGTTGTGGCAATACAATTGAGTTCAATCAAACTTAGAAACCGTACTCTCTAATCATTGCTATCACTAGGAAAAAGATATGCACAAAAAATCGTGGACCATCTTAATCTTTTTTTATGGAAGTGACAGGAAGTGGCATTTGTGTTGTGCAGTGTGGTAGTTTGACATGAGAAGGACAGACTCAGAAAACTTCCTTTGTGAGTGGATTTGGACCAATTAAAGGCTGGCTTGGTTATTGACAGCCTGAAAATCCAGTTGGAGAAAGTTAGTTTGCTCCGTGAACACACATTTCAGAGGAGATAACTGGAACTTACCCTCTTTAACTTTTCCGGCGGGAGTCCAGGTAACACCGGCCCGGCCTGGCTCCACTGCAGCCTGCAGGCCTGGCAGGGGACAGGGCTGGGCCCCCCTGTCTGGAGAGCTGGCATGGCCTGGCAGGGAGCAGGGGGCCATGGACTAAGGCTGATTTAAGATCCCAGCCTCTTTTTCTCTCCCCCTCACCCCTCTCCTTTTCCAGTGTGGCCAGGTTTTTTCTGAGATCCTGGCAAAGCTCCAGCATTGTAGCCTTGGTTTTTTGTCTTCTCCTTATGCAAAATCTTAACTCTTTCAATGCTCAGATAAGACTTGCAGACTTTTTCAATCCTCCCTGGAGTGAAAAGGAAAAAAGGAGATACTCTGATGTCAGTGAAGCAAGAGCTAAGTTATTGTGAGATGGAAGGAGAACGAGGAGATGCTATGAAGATGGCTGAAAAATCCTTTTGTACATTGTAGGGATGAACTGATGTTACATTGAATATTCCTATAAACCATGGAGAAAAAGACATGGAGAGTTGGAGATGTTCCATTTGATAGATCATGTGAACAAAAGTACCTGTGTTGAGAATCTGTCCTGAGGAAAGAAAGGAATCTGGGTTTTCTGAAGATGAAGCATGAACACAGAGAAAAAAAGAGATGAAGAGAACCTTTTGCTTTGGAACAGTTCATCCTTAAAAGTAATACCCCACGAGTTTAACATGGCCCACAGTCACAGCGTTGGGAAAGCTGTGAAGATGGGAGGAGCTTCACGACTTTGCAAGTTTTTCCCAGGCGGATGCAAAATCTTGAAAATGAAACCACAAGAGGACTGTTTTCTACCTCCTTGTGGAGAAATCCCTATGGCCTGACAAGAGGAGACTTCTGTCTCTGAACTGAACTAAAAAAAGGACTATTGAGTTGGGAACTGACTGAAGTAGTTTTTGTATGTTTGTTTTGTTGTTCCGAAGGTTGGGAGAGGGAGGGAAGGAGTGGTCTGAAAATCTTATTCTGAATTTTTCTTCCTTCTTTGTGTAGTTAATAAATTTCTTTTTATACCCTTTTAAGTTTTAGGCCTGCCTTGCTTCTGCTCCTGGTTCTGTCTCACAACAGAAAATGAGTATATTTAAATTGGCAAATCTAAACCATGACTTTATTTGGTGTATTGGCTGGGAATTCGAAATTAAACCAAGACATCCAGTTATCAAGTTGTCAGCTGAGTGACAGATAACCATACTTGCTCCCTTGCTGTTCAGCAATGACCAGTAATTTCAGCAGTGAAGAGAATTATGTTTCTGTTCTGTGTAAAAGGATACTTTTGCATCTGATGAGTCTGTAAAAATGTATGGAATAAAAGTTTAAAAGTAATTTACTCACTGTTACTGGTATTTCTACTTTGCAATTTTCTGCTACATAAACAGACAAGTATTTCCAAAAAAATATCTATTGAATAAGAGCAGCGTTGTTTTTCATTTCCACCACATAAAATGCACTGATCATATTGTGAAAATTTGCCTGCTATATTCCATTAGCAATTATCTGTTCCATCCAGACAATGCAATAGCTTCTGTTGTTGCTGCTTTGAGTGACATTTTTAATCTCAATTTCCAACTACAAATAACATTTTGAGAGCCTCTTGAGTACAGAAAAGATTTCTGGTACAAGTGTCAGAGAAAATAGACTTAATCAGCAGAAATTATTTGCAGAGTTTTGTCAGTGTACAAAATAATGAAAATTTTATTGTAGCCGTTGTTTAAACTTCAGAAGTACGTAGCTGGTCTGCCAGTAATATTCAAAATTTGACGTTCCTATAAAGACTTAAGCATTTCACCAGTATTCTAGAGCCTTCATTAATTCTTGTGTTTACTTCATTTAGTAAGCTGTACTCTTGCTGCAGTTCTAATGAACATGTGTTTAGAAGTCTCCTTGACTAAACTGAATTTCAAGGTTTTATAAATCTTTTGAAACTGAATTATTTCCAGTCTATTTTGAGAATTGCCAAACGCTTCAAATTATATACCATATAGGCGGATATCAGTCCTTACTGTAGGCAACTATTTATAAACAGCTATATTTAACTAATAATAAAGATCTAGAAAAAATATCTCTAACCCTCCAAGACAACAACATAGCAAAACCAGAAACTGCCACAAAATGAAACAAACACACATGCACACCCGCCCCTCCCCCCCCTCAAAAACCCTTCAGAAAATCCAATGTCAGCAATAGAGTTCAGACAAAATCCAGCCGTGGTGATGTCCATCCCCAGTGCATATTCACTGACTTACATCCGCATATTTTCAATGGCAAGTATGGTACCAGGATGACATATTAAGACTTATCAGTAGCTGAATGTTCATTTCTTATTTAGTACAGACTAGATGCTTCAAATCTTCTCTTTTTCTGTGCACCTGGAGAACAACTGTGTGTGATTACTGTAGTATTTTCTTGTCACTGAAAGGAGAACATTATACTTCCATTTATTAGTCTGAAATTATTTTCTTCTTTTGGCTGATATAAGCAGGTATTTGAGATCTGATTCAAAGACAGATGCAATTGGTAGATGTTCTTGCTTGGATAGCCTGGTGAGGGTATTAACTGGGCTGCGGGCTTTGAAATATTCTTGTGTGTTTTCCAGAATCCACAGAAATTGCTGTTAGCAGCTCTGCTCACCATGAGATGGAAATTGTATGTGTCAAATGACTTTCTAATGACTTTTGTTTAGGAGAATAATTTAATATATTTTAATTACTTTTTAATGTTGAAAGTATGGTATGAAGATAGGTCTGATTTTTGAAAGAGAAGTTTACAGGGAGGATCAGATTCTCTGAGGTCTTTACCTCAATCCATCCTATGAGATCAGAAATACCTCACCACTTCCCACTTCTGGAAATTGAGTTGGATGTCTCTTCTCCACTCTTTGCTGTATTTGAATGTCTGTCCCTTAAAAGCTGAAAATCTTTGGAACTTCCATGAGGTAATAACCTTGCTCAGCAAAGCTATTCATGGGGCTCATTTACATTCAAATCATCAAATGAAGTTAATGATACTAAAACTTCTGGATTAACCTGGATTTAAAATTCCTTCTTTGATATCTGGGGGATTTGGGATTTTTTATTGGTTTTGGCTTTGGATTTTTTAAATTGATAATAATATAGAAAGGTTATTCAAAGAAATATAGTATGTAAAGTAATATTTGACAGTGAATCTTTCTTAGAGGGTCCAAAGTTTTTCAGTGTTTTGGAACATTTGTCTGGTTTATGCAACTATTTTTTTTTTAAATTAAATGGGCTCGTAATCTACAAAAAATAGTTTTTTCGTTTTTGTTTTTTTTCTTTATTATTATTTTTTTTATTATTATTTTTTATTTTTTCCCGCACAGTGAATATTTCCTTCAGGGGAAACTAGCTCTTGTTAAAAAAAAGAATAATGAGGGTGCAAAGAGATGAGTACGGAAAACACACAAACAATGCTTTAATACGAGATGCCATAGCAGATACACATTTGTAAATCAGTAATTACTTACATTCCTGTGTAGAAATAAACAAGGAAGAGACATAATGACTTTGAGGGTTTGTCAGTAGCAGTTCCTAAAAATAATACAGTAGTCATAAACACAAACTGCAAGCAGTTTTCTTCATCTGTTTGACAATTTGCAAACTCCCAAAGGATTTGTGGTATGTACTGCCCTGAGCTGTTGATGATCAACCCAGTATAAATCAGATCAGCTCATTAGGAAAGGCCCATAATCCAGGGAGAGAACCAAAATGTAGGATATCATCATTAATTTTGACAGAAATACGAAGCAGGGGAACAGAAATAGAGGTTGTTGGAATTTTTTGTCAAGAATAGCATATTTGCTGAAAAAGGCAGTTTTAGAATAACAGAGAATAAATATTAATTCTATTCAAATTGGACAGATTTTCTCGAAAAATGTATTTTATTTTTTTAAATTTATTTCTCTGTATTATGGTGGAAACAATTTGACTTTTTATTTTGAAATAGCCTGTATTTTTAAAATGTAGCTTGGTTTTATTTTTAGAAGAATATTTTAAAAAGCTGAAAATTCAGATATCTTTAAATTTGTTCAAAACTGATTTCTTGGGGGTTATTATTGTTTCAAAGAGGAAAAGCAAGATTATTTAATTTTAAAGGAATTAATTTTGCTTATAGATTGTTTTATTTCTCTCAACTTTTTACATTCACTTGATAAATCAACCTCTTACGAATTAATATCATGTTCTGTGCTGCTGAATGTTGCACACTTCCACCTTGATTACCCATTTCCAGAAAGGTAATACTTGGAATACATGTGGACTAATTCAGATGCTGATAATTCTGGTGCTTTTAGCTGATTTTTCCTGATTTATAATAGTTCATGGAGGAAGAACCGTAATGTTTTGTTTTGATTTAATATGTTTTGCTTTGTTTAAACACTTCATTTAGGTAAAATTAACAGTTACTATCATGACTAAACCTGGGAAGGAAACTGTAAATCACTTGAGCTGAACGTATAGCCCTGAATCTTGAACTCAGTTTTCTAATAATAGGTTATGAATGATGCTTAGCATTTATAGAATTAAATGGAATTTAGGTGTCAAACAGCTATTCTTTTCTCATTCCTGGTGTAATAAACTTCTGTTTATCTCTCATCAGAGCAGAGAGAAGAGCTGATAATATGTCAGCTGTCTAATGAAAAGGTCTTGATAATGAATAATTTACTATTCTTGGAGATGTTTGTGAAAATTAAGTCTCACCAAGGGTGTAACTGCAGCCACTCAAATGAATCAGAAAATACATTCTGTAAGTAGTTTTAAAATCTGGCTCAGAGCAAAAACAACTTCATCTTTCTGGATGACAGTCTGTTTTCACGTAGCTAAAGGCTGTCACTCATGTTTGTACTGAGTATAATTCAGCTAAACAACACTAACATGGTGACAGAGAGAAGTAAAAGATAGCACCTTCATCACTGGGAAGGTAAAATATGCTTAAGAATTCACAAGCCCACAGTATATATTTTCAACAATTATTGTAAATTATTTTGGATGCCTTGTTTACTGAGCACTGTGTGTTCAAGAAAAATAGTTAAGGGAAAAGTTAAGTTGCTCTTCATTTTTCAAGAAAATTAGGCCCTTGAGGGTGAGTCCTGTTCAAGTTTTGCTTAACTGGAACTCCAGTTAGGTGTTGAAAATAACCACATGCTTTTGGAAATGCTTGTTTTGGATGGGGGGGGTCAAAGGGAGAGCATCCCCATCTGGCTGTTATCCAACAGGGCAGATATCACCCAGCACTGTGAGCTGCTGCTGTGTACCTGCCCAGCAGCACGGCACTGCAAGGGCCTGGTGCCCAAAGAGGCAGGGAGCTAGCAGGGAGAGAGGGAGAAGCAGCCCCAGTGTTTGGCCTTGCAGGTAATGCCATCAGCAGGGACTGAAAGCTGAGAGTAGGCTCAGAGCTGGGCTGCTCCCTGTGGGGTTGGAGGAGGTAACACTCCACTGCTTCTGGCTCAGTTTGTCCATATACACGTCAAGAAACCACAGCCCAGCTGCTCAGCATGGAGAAGACTTCAGAGAGACCTTATTGCAGAGGGCCAGTGCCTAAAGGGAGTTACAAGAATGATGAAGAGGGGCTTTTCACAAGGGCATGCAGTGACAGGACAAGAGAGAATGGCTTTAACATGAAGGAAGGTAGGTTTAGATAAGATGTTAGGAGGAAATTCTTTACTATGAGAAGTTCTTTAATATTCTTTACTACTTCTTTACTGAAACAGGTTGCCCAGAGAAGTTGTGGATGCCCCATCCCTGAAGTGCTCAAGACCAAGCTGGATGGGGCTCTGAGCAACCTGGTCTGATGGAATGTTTCCTTCCCCATGGCAGGAGGGTTGGAACAATATGATCTTTAAGGTCCCTTCCAACCCAAAACCATCCTATTTACAAACACTGATACTGCTGCTTCCTGATCCGACCAGAGATAACAATGGTGAGTGGAACAAAATTCCCCAAGGGCCCTGCTCCTGCTCTGGAAAGCAGCTCAAACACCACTGCTGCTCCACTCAACAGTGTCTTAAAAGAGTCAACTGGCCTGGTCACAGTTATTCCTTTCTTTCCTATTACCTGTAACTTGAGTTTGAACAACTTGCTGTTTGCTCCACAATGATCTGACTCCTTCCTGCTTTCACAGTACCAATGTTGTAACCAAGGCTGTAACTCAGTCCCTTCTCACCATCTTCTGCATTAAAATGAATTATTTTTTTTTTCTCAATGTCAAAACAACAGTTCTCACTAGTTTGAATATGGTCTCTGCCATTGACTCTCCACCTTATTTATTTTTTGTCCCTAAATTCCTTCCTTCACATGACCATATTTGAATTTGGGGATGCAAGAGTCCAGGATGGTAATGAACAGCACTTTATACAACAGACAGTCCTAGGCCATTCTCATGTTGTGTCAGCCATCTAAGGCGAGGAACAATTGCTTAAAGGGATGGCTTAGCATCACATTGTGCAGTCCAAACTGCCCGATTCATGATTTCTAATCCAAATGCATCAACATTCACATACAGGAATTTGCAGTCTTTTTTCTATTTCTCTGAAACACATTGCGGTGCTATAAACCTGAATTGCTTACAACTGTTCTTGCCAAAAAATAAAAAACCTTCAGCCAGATTTACTAATGTCGTATGAAGCATCATAAATACCATCAAATTAGTGGCATTTCCTTACCATGCCTGAATCATAGCTGTTCAGAAATTCTTTATCTTCATTATTTTAAAATGTGTTCCCTCCCAGTCACAAGACTAAAAAGTTTCAAGTCTGATTCATTTTCCTTTTGTAGGAATTAAAACTCAAAGCATGACCTTAGAGGGACTCTAAAATTGCTTCCTGATTTAATCTTTACATCAGCAGTCTCGTTTTTTTTAATCTTCTGAGGCAATATCTAGAATAATGAGACTGTTGAAAATGTGAATAATATGAATGTCACTTCCATACTCTTTGACTTGGAAAAGGAAAAGGCTTTGCTTTTTAACAAAGAAGAGTCCAATCTGTCCCAAATATAATTGTTGCAAAAAGCAGGGTGAAAAAGCTTCCTTGTAGTGTAAGTAAAGGACGGCCTTATCTCATCTTCAGTCTCACAAGGCAACAAAACTGTTGTCTAGTCCCTGAGCAGGTCTTCAGTCAAGGAACAGCAGATATTTTTTTCTTTTAATTTGGAATTAAGAGAACTGTTTCATCCCAGATGAACATGCAGCATTGGATGCAGGTGGAAGAGCTTGAGAGATGAGTAACAACTCCACTAAAATAGGAAAACATCTCATTTTCGCCCTCTTTTCTCTCTCTCACCTGCACTGACACAAGCTCTGAAAAATATCTCAGGCTAAGAGCTTGGACAAAACTGAATGTAATTTGAATGCTGGAGTACCTCCAATGAAAAACGAAGGTGTCTTTGAGTTAGGGGTTACAAATTTGGTCTAAGGTAACTGGTGGGATTCTCAGTAGCACTTGAGAATATTAGATCCCTTTGCAGTTCCAGGACAACTCAGGTTTCCTCAGTATGTAATAAGAGAGTAGTTAAAACAAGACCTAAACTGTTGGGATGCCCTGGCAGGGGGTGTGAACACATAGGATAAATCCTGGGCTCTCAAATTGCTATGAAGATAATTATCACTGGTTTTTTGTTTTTGTTTTTGTTTTTTTTTTTCATGTCCATCAACTCTTTACTCACTTCTTGCCAGAGGTGAGACCCTAGACTTCTTATTTCCCAGATACCCAGTCACTGTCTCCTCCCAAAATCACACAGAGCTCTATAATTTCAGCAGTCACCTGGCCAAACAGTGTGAGCCAGCCACCCCTCTTTCAGGCTACAGAGAGAATTGTTGGGCAAAAACCACCGTGAATCTGAATATCACTGAGACAGCAAATCACTTATTCATGCAAGAAAGAATATACAGTCAAGTCTGTACAGCAAGAATGCAAAGCAAGACCTTTTGAATAAAAGGCCTTTTGACACAATGTGTGAGATGGTGTATTCTAGTCTGCTTAATTAAGAGGTTTTTGAACAAAAAACAGAGGTATCCAAAAGAATATTCTGATGGTGATGGAGAACTTCAGGGTTTTTTTTTTAGAAAAAATTTACAGCAGTATAATAATCCAACAAGTGTTGAAATGTGTTGATGTTGGGTTTTTTCCTCTTTTCTCCCTTGGGAGATAAAGAATCAACTAGAAGAATGACTGTTCAGCTTTCTTTCCAGTTAATTAAGAGGAACTGACGAAGGGTCCAAAGGTAAGTGGTAATTTTTGAGAAAATTAAGAATAACATTGATTGTCTGGGGAACACAGTCCAATTCAAAGCAGGCAGATGATCTGATAGGGATTGTATCACATATCTAAAAATAAACTCCCCAAGTGAAAAAGACAGGTAGGAAGCAAAGCATGGAGGTTGTGGCTGAATTAAGAGCCCTTTAAAGGTTTGAAAATAACATTATTAAAAAATTGTACAAGTGACTAAGAGTGAACATAAATGGATAACATATTGTCAGAGAGAAAAAAAAAAAAGGCAACCAGAAAAATATACAAAGTTATTCTTAGTGAAGGAAAGAAAAATCCATAGAAAAACTTCTGAAGCAATAGGAAAAAAAAAAAAAAGAAAAGAAAAAAAGAAAACCAAAACCAGCAAGGAAAACAGAAGTTCATTACCTGATGGGAAAGAAATCCTGGCAAAAACCTAGTGACACATAGTAGGCTACAGGACAGTAGTGCAGTTTGCCTTCTCTGAAAGGCTTCATTACAGAAATGGCACATGACACAAAGTTCATATAAAGACAGAGTGAAGAAACAAAGGAAAAGCATTAAGAATTATTTAATGAATAAACAGCTCAACGGTTCATCTGCAATTCACTCTTGGTGCTTATAGAGGTAGCTGGTTAAATCACCTCATAATTTACTATTATCTTTGGTACCACATAAGGGAACTGAGGAGAGAAAAACTTCTGATCATCTCTAAAAAGAAAGAGGGATCTCACTGAGAAATTCAGGTAGTTCAGCTTCAGCTGAACTATTTGAATGAGACTTTAACACATTATTATTACCACATAAACTATTATAATAATAATGTGGCAAAAACCAGCCAGCGTGGAATTTTCAAAACAAGTCAAATCAAATTATTCTAATTTGTTGTTGTGGGAGGAAGACAAAGGAGATGCAGATAGTCTATTCAATTTGCACTGTGGATAACTTATACATTTGAATTTTTAAGGGTTTGACACTGTCTCCCTTTGTATTCCTGTAAAACATTATGGGAAAAAAAATTTAGATAAAATCATTGTATTTGCACAGGTGATTGGTGAAAAAGGCATGTAGAGTATTTTACTGGGGTACTGCAGCCCACTTGTTTCTGTTCGTGGCATTTTAATTAATTAATGCTGGAATCAAGTATGTAGTGATGAAATATTAGGATGGCCTCCCAGTGGAATAAAGTCAAACTGTGCACAACCCCTCACACTGCAAATTTGACGTGAGCCAATGAAGTCACACTGGTGCAGAAAGGCTGAGCACATGCTGGTGTGACGTTAACAGCTGTTCTGCATGTGAAGAAAGAAAAGAGGTAAATATTCTCTGGGACTCAATGTTTATGAGGTCCCAACTACAGTATTGGGAAGCCTCAGTGGAGAAAAGGAAAGAGAGGCATGTTTTCTGAGGGAAGGTTAACAGACCTGGGCCTGTTTTTCCAGAAAAAAGGAGAAGTGATGCAGAGCTGCAGAGCTGAAGCCACCCACCTTTCTTTGCCTAAGGCAGACTGTATCTATCCATTTGTTTCTTAAACGTTAAATTGATAAGGATACCACTGTTTTCCCAAGACATTTACTGCAGCTCTCGATTTTTTTAATATTGCATTTTTCCTCAGCCCCTTTATTTTTAGGTTAAACCTTATTTTTTTCTCCTCTCTTGTAGGCTTTTTAGAAATCTCTGATACTTCCTTTGATTTTCCTTCTTTGAGTTCTGTGCAACTTCCCTAAGCACATTGCCTAACCCTGTTTTTCCTCCTTAATATATTCTCTTTTAAGGAACTGCCAGTTCTCTTTAACATTTTCTGTGTGCATTGACCTCCTATAAGCCCTAATTTGTCAATTCTGTGACTGAAGTGCATTGTCTTGAACTCTACTGTTTTATCTCTTGTCATTACTTTTCTTTATGGTCTCAGGATTACAAAACCTGCCATTTCATTGGCTGTATTAAATATTTCATTTTCCAATCATTATTCCTTCTTTATTAGAAAAAGATCCCATAGAAGCTCTAGGTATCTGCTATTTTAAATTTCCCTACTCAAACCAAACCAAACCAAACCAACAAACAAACAAACAAACAAACAAAACCCACAAAAACCAAACCAAACCAAACCAAAAAAACAACCAAACTACAACCCCCCCAAACACCAAACCAAACAAAAAAAAAACCAAACCAAAACAAAACAAGAAAAAAAAAACCCTCACCAAATAAGTATTTTCTCACTGTATTCCGAGGATTGGATGGACAGACTTCTTTTTCCAAAAGCCCTGAGTGAGTGACACTTGATGATTTTCATAATTTCAAGCCCTATTTTATGGAGAAATTCACCAGTTTCTCTCAAAGAGTTTGATCCACTTATATTTCAGTTTGATATCCTGTACAAGATTTCCCCTGTGACAGCCACAATATTCTCTTTGTTTCTTAATACTTCAGACATTTTCAGCAGTTCTAACCCACTGGATTTCTATTATATAATCCCAAATACACAAAAATATAACCAGAACATTAAAATTGTGTCCCCTCAAATGGGCAATGATTTGGAAATTTGACAGTTTTACCTTGGATGAGGGACTGTGGATGAAGTGAATGTCTCCATTTTTTTCTTAGTTTCTACTCTGTCGATCAAAGAACCATTTTCTCTTATTAACCTTTGAATTTTTCCTGTCTGCATGTATCTACAGTACTTCATATCAAAACATTCTATTTCAAAACCCTTTCCAAGTTTTAGCTACCAGAACTGACCTCCCTTTCTTTCTGCCTTTCATCCACATGACATACTTCACTTTAATTAAAATGTTTACGGGAAATCTGGGGCTTGAAGAAGCAGAAATATCTGCCAACTTCTACTATATGGAGGACAGTGATAAATTATTCTACGTATTTAGGAGAGCAGGACAACAAATATTTCAAAGAATCATAGAATGGTTGGAAGGGACCTTTAAAAATCTTCTTGTTCCAACGCTTTGGCCATGGGCAAGGATACCTTCCACTAGACCTGGTGGCTCCAACCTGGCCTTGAACACCTCCAGGGATGCGGCATCCTCAAGTTCTTGGGTAACCTCTGCCAGTGCCTCACCAGCCTGACAGTAAAGAATTTCTCCCCAATATCCACTCTAAACCTCCTCAACTTCATCTTAAAGCCACTCCCACTCTTCTTATCACTACATGTCCCTGTGAAAAGTCCCTCTCCAGCCTTCCTGTAAGCTCCCTATTTGGATCACTATTCTAGCAAGAGACACAATATTTATTAGAATTTTTTTTACTCTAAGAATAGGGATGGAATTTGTGGAATAGGCTTCAATAAGAGGTTTTCAAAAATGGGTTAGATAAATGTCTGTTGGCAGTCATCTATTTGAAAGATTAATATTGTGGTGACATATGAACACAGACCTACGCAAAGGTCTTGGAGACCATTTCAGAGTGCTGTAAATACAGATATAATTAATGGTTCATATCATGCAGTCTCAAAAAATAAGGAGCCTGCCTAGAAAACAGAAGGCATTGCCTCTTCAACATAAAAAATATTGAAGGAAAAAAGAACCCTTTAACATTCAAATGAAATTTCACTGTTGTGATAAAGAGATTTCACAAAGGGCAATAAAGAAAATGTGAAATGTTAACACACCAAATAAAATGTTCCTTAGACTATTCACAAGATACTGATTGAGTCTGAGCTCATTATATAAAAAGTATATACCTTCAGCAGAAGGCAGAAATCTGCACAGAAAAGCCAAGTAAAAGAGCATTCTGCTGTTATAAATAGCTCTAGAAGGCAAGATCAGCATTGTACTTGAATATAATGTTCAAACCTCTCAAAGTTTATGGTTAAAGAAAAATGGCTGAAGAAAACATTTTTTTGGTTAATTTGGAATTCCAGTTTCAATATATTGGGAAAATAAGTTCTAAGACCTGAAAACAAATATATGTTGAAAGACTTTTGTACTTTCTCATTGGCACAGGTAACAAATACAGATAAGTGTTTTCTTTCATCATTTTTTCTCAAGCCCTGTGATCAATCTCCACCATCAGATGGATTTTCAAACTAATAATCATAAATCCTGATTATAGAACCTGAATAGCAACCACAAAAATTATGCTTTCAACTTTTAAAAATATTTGCTTTATTTGTTTGTCTACAAAATTAAGCAATTTTGCTAACAACTCTTTGGTATTTGGGTAATGGAAATTATCATGAGCTGAATTATGGTCACTGGGAAGGGGTTCTGTTTTCAGCCACTGGCTGCTCTCCCAGCTCTAGTGAAGGTGTAAAATTTGTCTCTGAAACATGGTCCTTTCTTGACTCACATCTTTAGCCCTTTCATACTTAACATTTTTTTACTACTTTACCTTTCTCTCCATTCTAATGCAAAAATATAAAACCACATATAATATAGGAATACAAGTATATAGGCACATGGTATAGATGGATTTCAGATGTATACTAATGTTTAACAATATTCTATTTACATAAATTGGTTATAGAATATCAACATCAATTTCAGCAGAATTAATCTTATTTTACTGCAATGTTTCAAAGGGCATGATTGAACTTGTCCTTCTGTAAGAATGAATTCCACCATTAGGAAGCCATTTTTAATAGAATTCCTAGAGAGAGATGATGCTAAAAGCATTGATTATAAATGCATGAAAATAAAATATGACCACTTATCTAAGGATACTTTGGGAGAATGAATGAGAAAAATCCAGTATTTTTTCCCAAGAGCTGCAAAGTATTTTTAAAGTCTTTTCACACAAGTAATAGTAAAAACATTGGCTTTTCAATGTAAATATATTTTTCTATCTAGCCTTTTGCTTTTTGAAGCCAAAATTCAAATCATCTTGTTGATTATATGAAATAATGTGTGCATGAAATAGAATGTTAATGTTGTTTTCTGTGCTTGCTAGGAGAAATGGTTCCAGACACCTGTCTCATTTTTTCCAGACACATCATCTGGGAAATGGTATGATTTGTGGAATTGTGCTCAGAGAATAATAAAGAAGTCTTTGGTTAAAAGGTGCTTTAACACAGACTGGACAAAGTAAGTGAAGTGTTTTATTGTCACATCAGGTTTTAGTTTTTTCAGGGAGGTTTTGTTTGATAGGTTGTGGGGGTTGGGGGTGGGGTTTCCCTGTTTGGTGTTTTTTTCAAGAAAGAACAAAGCATGTCATGGCCTTTATTTCTGAGAAGGTGAATATCAACATCAAAAGACAAAATGAGATAATCCTGACTTCCCTACATGGCAGAGAGCTGCAAATGACCAAGAGTAGCTTAGACTTTGGAAATTACTACAGACTTACCATGCATGGCAGAAATCTTGGAAATTCAAATTTGCAAGTTTGCTCCACGTAAGAGCACAGGGGTTAATATCCATATACATGGGTATCACACTGAGCATGCAATTTACCTTCTAATCCCTTAGCAAGGATGTTGAACCTGCTGGAGAAATATATTCAAATTGGTATTACAGCTTGTGACACGAAGATCACTTGAGCAGGTAATCTCTGTAGCTACACAGCTTGCTTGTTTGGCACAAATGGGAGTGATAAAGCATGAAGACTTCTGATGATTGTCGAGGCTCTCCAGAGCACGGTGACATCTCATTTCAAGCACATCTGGTAGTTTTGTGCACACCAAGGAGGTCTAAGAAGGCTTCTGGTGAGAATACCTAACTCTTAAAGGGCTGTAAGAAGAGTTTGACATTCTGAATAAAGATTAAAAAAAAAAAAAAGTGACAAAGAAAAGTCTCAGGCTAAACATGTCATTTTTTTTGTGTTTACTGAATAACTCTGAGTAGATTGTGACCCTGAATGCATCTATTGCTTGAAATTTGACATATTTAAGCAAAAATTGAAAATATTTTAATTTATAAAGTCAGGCTGGGATTTAATGAAACAACTAGCTAGCTTAGAATTCTCTTAAAACCACAGGTGGATGAAATTAAATAAAATAAAACAGAGGCTATGGTAGTTTTCAGTTAATATTCATGGTATTTGCAGTAAATAGAACAGAAATATTTATTTCAAAATGCACTCTCATGTTCTGCCTCTTCTCCTTTTTCTCTCTGAATAGAAGACATATGTGTAGATAGTGAGGGGGAAATTTTCTTCTGGTTTTCCCCACTGCTGATATTTTATTTATGACATTTCATTTTTATATTGCATCTTGTTTGAATTGAACAGTTCTACTGCAAGCTGTACACAGGAAGCTACTGGGAAATAAATATTCCAACCTATTCCAGACCAAGCTATCTGATAAAAAACATAATATTAACTGAGGGTAGTTATTGCCTCTTTGCTAATATAGCACATCTCATCACTGCCACAGATAATCTGAAGTGATCTGATTCAGTGTAATAGAAGATGAACATTTCAAGGGGGATCAAGAATATCTTCACAAACTGGATGTAAGTGAATTTAGAACATGATCCTTACAGAGAACACTAGCAATTAATATAAATCTCCAGAGTGTCACAGCCAATATTATTAGTCACATTTGGTTTATTTTGGATAAAATGAAGTTTGTTTGATCTGATAAAAAGCAAAAAGTTATTAAATAATATTTTGAAGGTATTTCCAAACTAGAAGATGCTACAAACAAAAAAGACAAAAATAAATTCCTGAAAGATTAATGAAAGAAACAGAAATCAATGAAGACAAGAGTCTCTAAGCAAGAAAGAGACTGTTAGAAAGGAATTACAGCTAAGAAATCTCTATACAACGGACTATAGGAAATATGAAATGCAGTAATGGGCCGTGGCAGTTAGACAGACTGGTTTTCAAGCTAAAAAAAGATGGTTTTCTGGATCCTGTTGAGATCAGAGATCAGACTGCTGGTCAGATGACAGGTGTCCAAGGGCAGCTGTAGAAGAAACCTCAGTATCTCAAAGTCTCAGGAGTATTTTGCCCAAACAGCTCAAATTTACATAGGAAATAAAAAATGCAAAATATTTTCTCTTCATGCAGCAGTCCCCAGGCTGCAGTTTGATTCCAGCCTGCTGTGCAGTGTAGTACTGGCCATCAAAGTCATAATGGTTTCAGAAATGACACATGAAAAGATTCAACTGGAGAAGAGGAATGGGTATAGATGGCTTCCAGAGCAAACTGGACAAGACTAGTTAAACTTCACAGAATATTTATTGTTACATAGTCACAGAAATAGATGTTGTCCTAAACCTATCCTTGCAGTCACATGAAACTGATAGGAACTTATTTTATGGAAAAGGTACTATTTAATCCACATTTGAGATTTCTAATTCTCATGTGAATAAAGATGGAGGCACAAAATGTTCCTGGAAACTTGAAACTCCTCTCTTATACAAAAGAATAGCATACCAACCTCACTCCCAAACCCACTCAACCAGCAGATTCTCTTTATCATCATGCCCTTCTCATTAAGAATTTTTTTTTTTAATTTGAGTCTCTGAAATTATTAAGCTGGTATTGAATACATCATGAAAATCTACTTTAAAAGCAGCCTCAGTCAGACACCTTTATTCCCTCATGGTCCAGCACCTCCTGTGTCCTAGTTGACAAATAACACAGATATAGGGCATTTTGGGGTTATTTTTAAGACCTTTTGTCTCTCCTGCAGGTGTTTGCCATATCCTAGAGCCCTTACATAGCTGTACAGCCAGGGCACAGAGCCTGGGAATGGCACCGAGGAGATGATGACTGTGTAGGAAATGAGCAACTTGAGCTGATTGTCCTCAGGACAGTGGGATGTGGAGACCCTAGCAGGAGCAGCTGTCCCTGAAGAGCCACAGGCCAGGAAAGAGCCTGACCTGTGGGAGGCAGATGGGGGAGAAGTGGGGAAAACATTTTCATTTTGGTGTTGTTTCTTTTTACTTGGTTCTATTTTAAATGACAATAAATTAAATTACTTTTCACAGGATCATAGAATACCCTGAGCTGGAAGGGACTCACAAAAATCTTCAAAGTCCTACTTCTGGCCTGTACAAGACACCCCAAAAATCCCACCATGTGCCTGAGAGCATTGTCTGAATGCTTGAACTCTCTCAGGCTCGGTGCTGTGACCACTTCCCTGGGGAGCCTTTTCCAGCGCCCAACCACCCTCTGGGGGAAGAACCTTTTTCTGATAGCCAACCTAAACCTCCTCTGACTCAGATTCAGGCCATTCCCTTGGGTCCTGTCACTGGTGATAAGAGACATCAGTTTCCCTCTGCTTCCCCCCATGAGGATGCTACAGAGCACAATGAGGTTTCCTCTCAATCTCTTTGAGGTTGAACAGACCAAGTGACCTCAGTGGCCTCTCCTATTGCTTCCCCTCCAGACCCTACACCATCTTCACAGCCGCCCTTTGGACACTCTCTATCAGTTTCATGTCTTTCTTGTATTGTGGCTCCCAAAACCACACACTCAAACTACCCCAAATCAAATCCATTTTGTCCATGATGGTAAATGATAAGCAAAATTCCTGTCTGTACCTTAACTCCTGAGCTTTTGTAGCAGTCCCTCCTGAAAGAATTAGTCTGACAAACCACCCACACAGCCATTAACAACTTTGGGCCCTCGACACTGAGAAGCCAAGATAGATAACATCCAGTGCAGCTATGGTGAGAAGGAGAATAAAAGGATGATGGGAATGACTGGGTGTGACCATGCAAATAGAGACTACACAACAGTCTGTGATTGGCTGAAAACTCTCTAGAACATTCCATCATAGTCTATATAAGTGTGTGTTCAACCCCCATTTTGGGGTCTTCTAAAGACTCTACACAGACCTGCAAACATTGGACTTCTAGGGAGCAAGGACTTTATTTCTTAGAGGTAGCTGTGAGCAGGGGTTTTGGTTTGTGTTTTATGTTGTGCCCTTGTGCACCCCTTTTTATTTCTCCTTGTACTAAAGCTTTCAGTTTCTAGCCCTTCAGTCATTCTCATCCCTTTACTACTTATTTAGCCATCTCACTGACACCATCCCAGGGTCGAGGCAGGCTGGACCCCGACAAGCTTTTCCCTGCTGTATTGTCTCCTGTCATGCTGAGAAGGGGGAATGGGTGGGGGGATAGGTAGGTAGGTGTGTGGCTGCTGACCAAGGTCACCCCACCACAGCAGTTCATGAAGGTACAGTAGCTGTCTCAGATAGGTGGATATGTTACACCTGGAAATGTTATAGTTATTTGCACTAATCATGTAAAACACCTGTGATTTCATTATTTTGAATGCTGTCACCACTCACTCTTCTTCCCTTTTTTGGTAATAACTCACAAACCTCAAGTATGTTAATTGAGATGCAACGTATTTTTGTAGGACTGAAGAAATATAGCCAAACTAACAGTGAAAGGGAAAAAAAACAACACAAACTGCATTCAGGTATTTCTCTATAGATTCTGCTCTTGATTTTATTTCTTTGAAGGTGTGGATGTATACTTATGCATTTTTATGACATATTAATTAATACATTTCACAGCAGAAAAAAAGAATCCCAACACAAAACCCCCCAAATCATCAGTCACTCTGGGGTAAAATTTCAATTAACTCCTTCTTGTTTAAACAGTATCTGTTCAATATCTGTTTTTCTGTAACTATTTAAGGGCATAGCAAACAAAGAAGAAAGGCAAACAAACAAACTCCAATCCACAACAAGTCCAGCAAACATGGACATAAAGGAAGAGCTAAAATGAAGTTGATGAAAATCAATGTGTAGATATCCATGGGTATGCATAAGATTCAGTTTATTAAGACTGGAGCTATATTCTGTCATTTTCACCCATCCTAACATCCATCAGGAATTATAGCAAAGAGGTTATTAAATCCTGAGCTAGTATCTCAAGTGATGATACAAAAGCACCACTGGTATAATTTAAAAAAAACAACCATCTAATCAGCAGGCTATAAAGAGAGTTCTCCTGTTCTAGCAAAATGATTGGATAACCTGAGTCAATAGCTATTCATCCTAATACTAATCATTTATATTGATTTTTTTCCCTATTACTATTATTGCATTTGCAGTTTAGAAACAAATCCCAGCAATTATTTACTGTATTGCATTTAAAAAGGGATTAATCTTATTCTATTTATTTATCTCTAGTACTGATATCTTTGTCATAGCTGTTTAGGCTTCTCTTATAATAGATACAGACTGGATAAATGAAATTAATGTTGTTTCAATGTATTGCATCACATGGGACCTCAGTGAGTGTTACATGTTTTACGATAAGGAAATTGTGTTCTGATTTTCCCTATTTAATTTGACAAGTTGTCTGTATTGACACATATACAGGGGCTTGGAGTGAAATGCTTAAAAATATTCTTGTATTAAGCTATTAAATGTCATCTTTTCCTGTTCTGCTGTGAGTCTGAAGCATAACTTTTGCGATGCCTTTGGACGAGCATTGAACAACTGCGCCACATGAAGTTGTTTCCCCTTCCTACATGGTACATCAACAGACAGACGCTGCTTTCAGTTCTCCAAACTGTGTTTTGCAGAAACAAAATTTCTGGATTAAAACAATTTTTCCTAATTTCAGGGTTTCAAAAGTGTCCTTTTCTGTCTAGGAAAAGGATAACAGATTTCCTTTGTGTTGACCTTCAAAGCTAAACAAGAAATGTAGAATAAACAAATAAATGCTTACTGCAAAAAGCAGTATGTTTTCTTTTGGATTTTTCCTGTTAAATCAAAATGCCAAAGAATAAAAGAGAACTCCTTTTCCCTCGTAAAATGTAACAGTAACATACCTAGTTAAAAAACATCTTTTCTTATTAGGAGATGCCTGTACACCTTCAATAAATCAGGAATTAGGGAAACGTTGGTTCTTTAAGTCGTGCTTGCTGAAGCTGGTGAGGATGAAACTTCTCTTTTCACCACTGCTATTTCTGCAGTCTATTCAGGAAGAATTTTTCCACTTCACGGCACAATATTATTTATCACTGATGTCACCCAGAAAAACAATAGGCAGAGCAAGTAGGTAAAAACTTCTCTGTCTGTGATTCAGTTCTTAGCATCTTCTGTAAAAAGGCTGTGAATAAAATTATCTGAGTTTTAAAAGCAAGTGAGTTAGTCATGTTTGGATACAAGAAGAATTTTTTCAGAAACTTTATGAAGAAATTATTTATTTCCAATTGATTACGGCAGTCCTTTTTATATTTTGGACACAACAATGGCTTTTCATTTCCCTGAAAAAGAATCTTTGCTAAAGATGCCTAAATATTTCTAGATATAAGCTTGTTATGATCAAATCTTATTAAAAATTTACTGTAACAATTAATCAATCTACTGAATTTTAATTGTGTCATCCTCTTGGTTTTGCAATAGGTTTCATTTGCCAGATCACAGCATTGCAAATTTCAGATAATACAGTTTTTTTTCTGAGTGTACAACATAGAATATTTCTTTTAAAGGCATTTTATTTTTTCTTATATTTTCTGTGGATTTTGGTAATAGAATTTTTCTTTACAGAAACTTAAAGAAGTAGAGTTTTATCTTACAGTCAAATAACACAAATCTGTTTTCTTTGTCCTACAAGTTCATAAGCCTACAACCCTCCATGGACTAAGTATTCCCTTACATAAAAAAGAAATATTGGAAATGCAATAGGATCATTGTATTTCCCCTCAAGAGAGTTCTGGAATTAATAAATTAAAAGATGTTTTTATGAACAAGTGTATGTTTGATTGCCTAACTTGAATTGAGATTCTTTTTTAAGTGAAGTACATTTCAATATCTTGTATATGCCCTTTCCATGTTCTTCTTTGTAATCAATAGTGACTCTTCTCAGCACTCCAATTTACTCTTCTAATGTTAAAGGATCCTTCTCCTTACTCAGAAGAAGATACTTTATAGAAGTCAACATGTTATGTGAGTGTGAGGAAGGCTGTACTCTTCAGGTATTCATAATTTAAATTCTGAGATAAGATATATAGACAAAGCTGAGCAGCATTAAAAAAGCTTGAGTGCTGTGGTTTAAGCAGCACTCCTGCAATGAGTACTAGCCATAAAATCCAAACTGTGAGGACTTCAAAATAGAGAATTAATAATCAGTGATGTTTTAAAGCAAAAAAAAAAAATTTAAAAATAGTGTATTTTAAAAAAAAAAAAAAAAAAAAAAAAAAAAAAGACTAGAGTTTTACTAAGCAATAAATAGCTCCACAAATGCATAACAAAGGGTTTGAACTATGTGCATGGTAAATTGAATATAAGAAACAGTTTCTAATATGTGAATGGAAATGTCAAATGTCGAAATGAAGCAACAGAAAATATAAAACCAAGGAAAGGGATTTGCTGAAGGCAGAGAGCAGACAGTTTCTACGCTGTGGTTACATAGTATTTAAGGAAAAAAAATTCCTAAAAATGGCAAAAAAGTAGCAAAGCAGGCCAGAAACACAATTCACAACTCTGGTTTTCCTGTATACTTAAAGCCATAAAATCTTATTTTATTAAAACAAGTGGTTTTCATTAGTCTTGAATCTGGCACTACTAGAGCTCTAAGAGAATGAGTTACTTGTCTGGCTCAGTTGTCATAGAAACAATTACTTACTTCCATCTGGATAATCTTTATCATTACAGACCTGAAGCCAATTGAAAAAATGATTGAACTTCTGTGATTTTGGTAATATTTTTTTTTAAAAAAAAAAGGAAGCCAACTGCCCTAGATCTTTCTATACTTGGATTAATGGGGCAATTGTACTTACAACACCATAGAATGGTTGGGGTTAAAGGGACCTCTAGAGATCATCTAGCCCAGCCCTCCAATCAAGCAGCTTGCACAGCATCACATCATGGATGGTTTTGAGTGTCTGCAGAGAAGGAGACTCCACAACCTCTCTGGGCAGCCCATTTCAGCACTCTGCCACCCCTGAAGTAAAAGAGTTTTTCCTCTCCTCGTTGAGTCCTCCACCATCTGTGACAAAAAATTTATTATCAGTGGTCTGCAGAAGCCTCCTGGACTGTGTGTGTCCTGCAGAGATCAGGTGGCTGGAATCTTCCATGAGTCCAAGGCCTGTGATCTTGGCTATTCCCAGCTGTTTGTAGAAGGCCTCATCCACTTCCTTTTCTTGGTCAGGTGGCCTGTAATAAATACTCAGTTTCACCCATGTTAGCCTGCCCCTTAATCCTTGTCCATAAACTCTCAATTAATTGTCCATCCTCCCCTAGACTTCAATATATTCCAGTTTCTCTCTCACATAAAAAGCAAATCAACCACCTCACAGAATCACAGAATCACGGAATATTCTGAGTTCAAAGGGACCCACAAGGATCATTGAGTCCAACTCTTAAGTGAATGGCCCATACAGGGATCAAACCCATGACCTTATTGTTATTCAATTGCCATCCATGGCAACATTCCAGAATTCCATGTGAGCTATCCTGCCATGTCTCTGTAATTGCAATAAGATCATGGTTGTGCTGTGGCATACAGATCTCCAATTTTTGCTGTCCATCCCCCATGCTGTGTGCATTGGTATAAAGCTATTTCAAAGAGGTAATAAAGCACAAAGGTTTGTCAGGCGGAGTGCAAGCGGATCCACCACAGCTACACACACACTTGAGGTGCTTGGCATTCTGATTCTCATGTGAGAAGGCAGCCAAGGAATTTTGTTGCTTCTCTGGTTGGCCTGGCTCATTTCCAGTTGGACACAACGGTGTGGACACTGTGACTTTGGACACTGGCCCCCAAGTCCTTAATTTTAAAGCTCACCTCACAAAACTAGTCTGCCTGCTGCCAAAGATTCCCTTGTCTCTTTTAGGCAGGTATATCTCATTCCTCCCTAAAAGGCTATAGTCATCAAAAAATGTCCACCCCCCCCCACCTTGTCATCAAAGTCAAATTACTCATGACAGCATTCATGAAGTCAGATGTTGATTTCCATTATGCATCTCTTTCTGGCTGCATCCTTTCCTCTAACTGGTGAAATGGAAGAAAACAATTTTTCAGTTGCACCTGCAGGGCTTTATAGGCTTCCTTGATTCTGCCTAGGTTTTGACTTGTAATGTCATTCATGCCCACATGACAGAGTAGCAGTGGACAGAAGTCTGCATTCTTGACAAGCTGTGGCACAGCCTGGGAAACATCGCAGACCTTAGATCCTGGAATGTAGCATAACCCACATGACTCCCTGTCAGGCCAGCAGATAGGTACCTTGGCTTTAACTCAAGAGTGAAAACGTGAGTATCTGACTGGCTCTTTACTTTTGGAATCTCTTTTCAGGTGCAGATTCTGCTATCATGAATCAACTTTAGTATTACTTTGCCTAATGACAAGACCTAATGTAACACTGAGGTTATTCCTGTTTTAATAAACTTAGCACAGTATGATTATCAGAGATGACCTGCATCCAGAGAGCCCATGGATGCATTCAGTTAAGACATGTCACATTTTCTAACGAACAACAAACGAGACAACAGCTGGGAAAACTTACAGCGAGGTCTTGAAGGAATAATCTTCATTCAGTAGGAGTCACAGAATCATGGAATCACAGACTGGGTCAGGTTGAAAGGGAACACAGTGGCTTGCCTGGTCCAACCTCCCTGCTCAAGCAGCATCATCCCAGAGCCCATGGCACAGGATTGGTCCAGACAGTTCTTGGGTATCTCCAGTGAGGGAGACTCCACACCCTCTCTGGGCAATCTGTGCCAGTGCTCAGTCACCCACACAATGAAGAAGTTCTTCCTCATGTTCAAGTGGAACTTCCTGGGCATCAGTTTCTGCCCATTGCCTCTTGTCCTATTGCTGGGCACCACTGAGCAGAGCCTGGTCCATCCTCTGACACCTCCCCTTAGGTACTGATGGACATTGATGAGGTCCCTTCTCTGTCACCTCTTTCTGAGGCTGAGCAGGCGCAGCTCCCTCAGCCTTTCCTCATAAGAGAGATTCTCCAATCCTTTAATATCTTCCTTTCTTCCACTGGACTCAGCCCAGGAGCTCCATGTCTCTCTTGTACTGAGGAGCCCAGAACTGCACACATCACTGCAGGTGAAGCTTTGCCAGGACTGAGCAGAGGGGCAGGATCCCCTCTCTGACCTGCAGGAAATGCTCCTCCTGATGCACACTGGGATACCTTTGACAAAGAAACAAAGCTTATACTCATATTCTTGAACTAAAGCAAGAAACCTTCCTGCATAAGAAAATTCCCACAACTAGCTGGCCTTCTCCAGCAGCAATATTTCAAGGCACCAAAGTGTCAGTTGTAACACATCCCACTTGCACAGGGACATTTATTTAGTGATGCAATGAACACAATCTGGAACTCACTGAGTCATCTCATTAAAATCTGTGTTGTCACTTTTGCAAGTTGACTAGTCAGACTAGACCTCCACTTCAAAGAAGCAGCATTTTAAATCCTAAAGTGAAACAAATTACACTTAACACAACATAAGATATTTCAAGGGTGTCTGCTATGGCCTGACTCTTGGAGGATTAAGGAAAAGTGAATGTTATGTTTGTCATTACAGAGTGATATTGCAAGAGTCACTTATTGACTGAACACTCTTATCAAGAAATAATTTGATTCAGGGAAATGTTCCTATTAATTTCTATTGTAAATCAACCATGTGGATCAATGATTGTCTAATTCAGCTCTACTCCAGCAATACAGCTGCTTAATCCTCTGTGCTGGTGAGCAAAAATGGATTGGACTTTCCAAAACATAAGACAAACACAATTTTAGTTTATTTATAAAACAAACAAACAAAGTGAAAAGCTGGTAACTGAACAAAATGACAAAAATAGTTTGTTCTTTAATTATTTCCCAAGCAAATGAAGAGTTCTCTGAAGAGTCCAGGCCCTTGCAGCACACAGACTTGGACGGGCTTCTATTCCTCTGCTAACTTGGATCTGCAAGACAAATTCAGATACTCTTGGGACTCTGGAATGTCTTTGCTATCAGCTGTCCTCTCTAAAATGCATTGCAAGAGAACATTAGACAATCTAGGTGTTTTAATCACATAGGCTTGAGATTTTGCAAATGAATGCAAAATAGACAAAAATATAAGAAATGAGCACCGTATCAATAGATTTTACACTGTAGTGATCGTAACACAGTGTACCCAAACATACACTTATGTGATCACTGAACTCCAGTAAGAACTATTATTAAATTCAACCACTCTGAGGATATGGAAAACATAATTAAGAAAAGCTTTTAGATTATAGGTCAGCATGATCCGGCAGCATGTTCTTGCAGCCCAGGAAGCCAGCTGTGTCCTGGGCTGCTTCAAAAGCCCCAGGGACAGCAGGTTGAGGAATATATAATATATATTCTCCCCATATGTTCTGCTCTTAGGAGACCCCACCTGCAGTCCTGTATTCTACTCTAGGGCTCACACCATAAAAAGAACATGGGCCTTTGGAGTGTCTCCAGAGAGTCACAAAGATGATCAGAGGACTGGAGCACTTCTCCTGAGGAAACAGACTGAGAGACAAGACATTAAGATGGCAAAGATACAGATTCTAATTAGTTTCATACTGTAAGAAAACTTGTGATGTTGTGTCTGTTAATTGGTGGGATAACACTGAAAAATTTTTTACCAAACCTGTTTGTCTTTGTTCAAACAGCACAGTCCATCAAGTCCACCGAGAAAAACTGTCATTATTTACGAGATTATGCTCATACTGGCTTTTGCTGTGTTAAAATTAAATCAGCTCAAGGATATATATATATACACACACATATGTATACATATGCACCAGAATTCACTGATATCCTGAGCATAATGCAAAGTTTTTGTTTTGAATGGCTGAGCAGCTGCAGATTGGATGTAGATGGTGTAGGCTAGAGTTTAAATGAAAATACAACACTATACTGAATACTTCAAAAACTAGATAGGGACACTGGGATACTTTACTATCTAAATATTTATAAACTCAGTGTAAAAAATTGGCTTTACTGAGAATTGCAATGAAAAAGCCTATTTATTTCTAGATTCAGCTTTCAGATTCCCTAGACATTACTGGTATTAAAAGCATGAGAAATGCCACATTGAATTGTAGTAGGATTGCACTGCTCTGATATCTTGTGTCAAACTGCACAAGTTTGGGGAAGTTTATGAGAAACTTGCAGCAGCATAGTATGGCACAATAACCCAACGATCAGATTACCATTCAAAGATTAACTCAGGGCTGAAAATAAGAGATTTACTTCCCTGTAAGTCTGTGCTGTAAGTGTAATGAATGATGGTTTTTACAGACAAAATTGTTACCAGTCCTTTTCTATATCCTCTTTACTTCCAGCCTAAAACTGCCTCCTGCAGCCAAGGATTCTATCAGATAATTACAGTATGAAATGGAACTTATTTCCTCTTTGCAATGTTCAGTTCTTCACATTTCAACTTCATTTTAACATCCTCACATAAGTTTGCTATGAAAAAAAGGGAACAGAATTCCTTGTCCGACCTTTTCCAGTTTATACAATATGTGTACGTATATAATTTTATCTTACGACTTAATTTACTTATTTCCATTCCATAGTAAACAACCCTGTGGTTTTCACTTCTTCCTTAGTTTGATATTTATTCCAGGTTATTGGACCTTTGTCAACACTTCTCAGGTCCTCTAGCTATGCTACAATATCCTCCTTAAAATGGGATGAAGAGCAACATATTCCATTCAAAATGAGTTAACTTATTACATAGCAAAGTAATGATATTGTCATTCTTTGCTTTCATTTGAATCTTTAATTTTATCTCTTTTTTCTGAATGTGAAATTGAAAGTAAAACAAGGATCTCTACTGCATTTTTGTGTCAATTTAGTAAATAAATAGCTCAATTTTATTACTGTAATATGCACTTTACATTTACTTTACATTTAGCAACAGTTGGTTATATCCAGCATTTTCTTGATTGCTAAAACCAAAGTTTTGTTGTTTCTTTCAATCATCTCTAGGTTTGAGTAACCTATTTTGTGTAACCTATGAATCATTCTGTGTTCTTACTAAATAATTCTAAATGAAAGGTTTTCATAATACTTAATGTAAAATGCAAGTACTACATTGGTCAGATAATCACTACATTAAAGTTTGATTCATCCTTTGTGTAATTTCAGTGATACAGTTAGGATTTTACCTAGGAAGCTTCTAGCCCAGCTGCAATTTTATATGTGTTTGTGTAGAAAAAATATTAATAATGATCTTGGACTTGGATCCATTCTGTGTTCTTACTAAATAATTCTAAATGAAAGGTTTTCATAATACTTAATGTAAAATGCAAGTACTACATTGGTCAGATAATCACTACATTAAAGTTTGATTCATCCTTTGTGTAATTTCAGTGATACAGTTAGGATTTTACCTAGGAAGCTTCTAGCCCAGCTGCAATTTTATATGTGTTTGTGTAGAAAAAATATTAATAATGATCTTGGACTTGGATCCTGATTCAGGATGCCATTTGATATAAAACCAGAGATACGAGTAACTGACTCAGATCCCAATGAAAGGTGCCATTTGAAGTTAATGGCTTCCGAATATTTTCAAATATTATGTTGAACAAACAGGAAAGGATTCAGAACTGCTTTGAGTTGTTCATCCTATGCATTCCTTCCCTGTCCCTCCCTAATCCAGACTGTCATGCTCCTAAACATGGAAAAATAGTGCTACTGGGACAGTTACAACTACATATATCAGAAACAAAAGACAAACAACAATTTTTCTTAAATTTTGCAGATTGCAGACAAAAGTAATGTAAGAATTTTAATAAATATGTGAGAGCAAAAGAATAGAACTTCAGACTTCTACTGAAATCAGTGACAGGATTTCAGAAAGAAGGAAAACTCCAACATTGTATAAAAACTGTTCAAATGCCTGTGTGTTAATTTTTTTGTACTGGTGTATACTTCCTTAAAGAGATTGCACAAGTCTGGAATTAATGTCTTATAAATGTCTTATAAAAGATCATATTTTAATCTTAGGATTGGAAAGCACTTGGAGATTATTTATTGCAAATCAGCATCATAAAACTACTTCACATGGTAATCACATCATTCAATATAATTATGAGCAACAAGTGAATGCTTGCTAATGTGCTTAGGATGCAAATTGAAGGCCTTTATTGTAGAACAGTTTTATTAATAAAGACTTAAAATTAAACAACTTTCAGCCTCCAAAGTGGTCATATGTCAGAATTGAGACACTCAGACTTGTTCAGAAGAGACTTTTGCCTACCATGAAGATACTTTTAATCACATGGCAGTTAATTAATTGTATCTTAGGGGATTTGAAGACTCCAAGTCTGGAAATGCTTACATTCAGGTACAAAATCCTCTTGAGGTGGCAGTTACAATACAGAGGATAGTCCTGACCTTCAGCCCAAAGCCAGCACATACCCTTAGTTTATCAAAATTTCTGGCTGCCAGGTTTCAACACAGACAGCAGAACGCAACTGAGGCATGTGTGCTCTGCAAAGAACATTTTTTTTTTCCAGGCTACATCTCCCAACTTTTCTACTGTTTCTGTTATTTCTCTTGTTCAAACAATGACAAGTTTCTCCCTTACCTGCAGACTGATCCCAGCTCTTTATCTGAAAATACCCAAAGGTAGAGGTACAAATGATAGCCCTCCTGCTTCTGTGACTTTTTCAGGGAGCAGATCCAGCTGGTGTGCTTGGCACATCCCTGCCTCCCCCAGTCTGGTTTCTTAAGTGTCCTGTTTACACCAAGGCCAAGAGCACAAGTGTATAATAGGAGCTACCTCTGCTGGAAATCCTCCTCAAATCCAAGTGCCACTTTTAGGACTGTTCTGATTCCAGACAGAGTAGGGACAGCAAAGACAGAGAATGAGGCCTGTTCTAACAGCTGAGGATCCAAGTACCTTGTCATGGTCAAGGTGACAGAACTTCAACTGTCTGTTGATTTTTTTAAAAAGAATTATAAATTTTTGTATATCCCTGAAGAGGCATCACTCTGGTTTCTGCAAATCTTCAATATCCAAAGAACCTAACACCAAATGCTGCTAACTGATTCAAGCAGATCACTGCTCTTTCTCTCAATTAATCCCCTGTTCAAAAATAAGCTGCTGAATTGTTATGCTCCTAGACTCTAAACCCCCAGTGTCTGAACAAACAAGCAAGGGAAAAACAGTTTAATAAGTAGTCTGTACAATGTGTAGGTTGTGGGAAGTGGGCTGGGAGTTTTTTTGGCAATGAATGCCAATAACATTTAAATCTAGATTAATTTTATATTATGAAATGCTAAATAAATAAGGTTTATTCTTAGGGAAGCTGCAATAAGAATCATCATTATAAATCTGTATCTCTAACAGTAGGCATCTAAACCAATATAGGCTCCCTTGATAGAAGCAGAGATCTATTTGTCTAGTCCTGAAGGAGGATTTATTAATTTTATTTATATCTCCTGCTAATCTATTAACTACAGGGAGATTCTCGTAGTGAGGAAACACCATATTGGTATTCTGCACTTGTATTAGAACACATTCATTTCAGAATTTCTGGGGAACTTGTAGAGAAGATCTAAAATACAAATACAATTATATGTATCACTTGGAATAGCTGCAGCTTCTGTAAAAAAGCTTTTAATGTATTATTGTAGGATGATTTAGCTGCATTGGAAAAGATGGGGATCTAAAAGTTAGATCTCTTAAGAACTTAAAGGAAGGTGATAGAGGGTCATGTAGTATCAGGATAAAAGGGAGTCTGAACATAGAATCAACAACACCACTGAGCACCTCAACAAAATCTTAATTTATAATTTAGTAAATAGAAGAGAGTAGGTAATGCTGAGAAGGTCAAAATGAGAGACATTGTCAACAGAGTAAGTTAAGAATTTTGTGAAATGAGATATCTAAAGTAATAGTGTAATAGAAATTGGATCAAGTTCAATAGTAGCAAATGAAAGATGTGTTAATTGAGGACTATTAAATCTTCAACCACGAGCTAAAGAAGGTTAGATGAAAAAGGAGGAAAAAAATATGTATTTTATAGCGGCAGACTCAACATGATAATGGTTGACATTTATTCTAGTATCTTCATCTGAAATATCTGTTTCATTACATGTCATACATTTAAGAGTATAAAATACCACGAAATCAAGAAATCCTGCAACTTTTTTTTTGTTGGAGAGTGTTAGAGAGCAGATGTACTACACATTCAGATCACACTGAGCTGGGTCTATCAGTCAAGCAAAAGGGCAAGGAAAGGACATATTTTAGTTGGAGCTTCATAAAGGCTTACAGCTTCCAGTAAAATTCCCCAAAGTTGTTTCCTGCAGTATGTTTCAAATACATTCAGAGGTGAGTCTGACCTCCACAGGCTGATGATGCTTCCACTTGGCAGCTGATTGGGTCATCATTCTCAGCCTCTTGAGCACAAAGGGAAGACTTTACTGTTGTATAAAAGGCTTTTAATCAAGATGTGCCATCATCCATCTTAATCTTTAATATGCTGGATCTGTCTTGATTTATGAAGAACCTTAATGACTCCCCCCCCCAAAACCAAAAAATGATAAAAAAATAATGGTTTCTTCAGAATAGAATAGAAGACACTTCCTTTGTAATAAGGTTGTTTATCAAAAGAAATTCACCTTCATGTATGATTGGAAATGTTAAAAAAATCAGTCATTTCTTTGCTAGTACCACCTTTCAAACACACAACAGAAAGGCTTTATGCTTCTCTTCCAGTAAAGGTGATCACACTGATTGCCAGAGTTGCTTTAAGTAATGCAGCTCTTGGCCATACAGGCCTTTTTATTCCCCTTCTTATTGTGGGAGAAAAGAACAGGGAGAGATGAGCAGTAACATTCTAAAAACAATCAGAGATGTTAGACTGATACAGATGGTCAACCGAAGAGTAGGGATTTCCACCAGTAAGATCTTAGTCCTGCTTGAGAAAAGTAAGTGACAAAATTTGTCAGTTCAGAATTCATTTTCAAATACTGTCATATTTTGCCTAAGTTGCAGAAGTCTGCTCAAATGAACAAGTTCCTCTGAGCATTTTTAAACATCCAACACACCAATGCTCTTAGGATCCTATGACACACACAGCTAGAAAGCCCTTTCCCTCCTTCTGAAAATATTCATCATTGACTTAAAGCATAATTTGCAGCCATCTGGAGATGTGAGATTTGTCTGAAAAAGAGCTGGGGAACTTGTGGAGTGTCAGAGTGGCTGAAGCCTTCTGTATCTACAGCTCCCACCAGCAGCACAGTGTGAGCACAGCAAGGGAGACATTTTTGAATTGTCCATGAAGCCATGTGCCACCACTGGAGGCTGTTGAAGACAGAAATGCTTTAACAGTGTCTTTATGGAGTAGTGAAAATACACCAGTAAACAACTTCCTTCCGAGTATGCCTCTGTAGAATTCATGTCTTGTTGATGGTATAAAAGATACTTTTTGCATTGTCTTTAGGAGCTGGTTTTCTAAATACTTCGCAGTAAAAGAAATATATTATTTCAGAAGCAATCAGCCTTTTATAGCTGTTATGTAGACAGAAGCAGCTACAAGCTATAGAGCTGAAAGGCCAATATCTCTCAGTCTATTCCAATTGTTTTCAATCAGCAATCTTCATTTCCCTGGAAATCCACTGACTGCCTTTGAGAAGTCCACAAAAGATGGAAAAGAAAGCTCTGTTTTCAGACAGCCTATGTGGGCCCAGAGTCTCCATAGAAGTAAGTTCTTCAGCCTCTGGTCAGTAGTGTTTCAATGTCTGAACTCTCCTTTTAAGAAGATTCCTTTTCCCATATACCTAAAGAAAAATGCAATTTCTTTGCCTTGCCTCCTGTGGTTATCACTGTGCACCAGTGATGATACCAGAATACGGCTCCATCTCCAGTGTAGCAACCCAACAGGCAGCTGTAAGAAATGTTTCCTTCAGTCTCAGTTTATTAATAAGCACAAATAAAATTTATTCAGAGATATCAAATCCATGAATGAAGTTTAAAGAGGTGTTCACTATTCCTCATTTATTATGTCCTTAGTCATATTAGTCATAACACTGATGTGCACACTGTACCAACAAAGTCAATCCTGCTGCCCCAGATCCATGAAGTGTGTTAATTCAGCTCTGGTATATTTTGTGAAAGTATTCTGCCACCTAAAGGAGATATTTCAGACAATATCTCCTAAAAATTGTTGATTTTCCATGATGAATTGAGACTATATGTAGTTATCCCAACTTTAATTTTGTGATTAAAAGATTCAGTTTTCACACTGTGAAACTATTTCTACCCCAGACAGTCAATCCTATACTGAAATTATTTTATTTCTGTAGGCTTCATGGCCTTAGCCTCTCAGTAGATCATTTTCTCATTTTTAAAATGTAAATGCCCTAGAATTAAAATAGTATTTGAGATTTTTGTCAATGACTTCTATGTCTTCAGAAGTTACTAATATTTCTCAAGGCCTTGGGCTCCTGCTAAAAATTAATTCCTCTCAAAGCATTTAAAACAAAATCTCTATGTCCTTTGGCATTATAAAGGACTACAGCTTTATCCCTAATTAAAAAAAATGTAGAATTTCTGAGAGATTGGCTGAAGGAAAGAGAAATGGCCATCTTAAAAATACTGCGACCCCGAGCCCAAACATCAAGGTAGATGTAGAGATGTACAAATATAGAAATCTCTTCAATTCCTTGACATATGGAGTAGTTCATTAAACCAGCTAATTGATAACAGATCTATTATTCATGCTTCCCCTAATGAGCCAAATATGCTTTACATTAATTCTATTGCCAGAGTTCCTTTTTCTCAGCTGAAAGGAGTGACATCCAAGCCAATGTTAGACAGAAATATTCTCAAAGCCTGAAGTTCGGACACAGCCCTAAAGCAAATGAGTTTATGCTCACCAGGTGAGTCCAAATTGTGCTAAGTGAAAAGATTTGAGTGCAGGAAGAGAGAGGGTAGTAATTCAAATAGAACAACATTTTTATATTATCTGACATTTTCCCATATTTTCTAACAATTATACGAAAATATTTTCCAATTATTTTTCCATCTCTTCAGATTGGTTGAACTCAACAGTAATTCTTACTGGAATCCAAAGACAAAAATAAATGTATGTTTGGGTACACTATGGTACTGTCATTGTAGCCCAATATTTATCAATATAATTCTCACATCTTATACTTTTCTGAAAATTGTATACATTTACAAAATCTCAAGCCTACATGAATAAAATATTATCTACTTTTCATTTGATATGTAACATAAATTATAGTTCAGAAGAGAAATTGCATTAATAATTTATTTTCTTTTTAGAACACTGGAAGAGCTATTTAGATTTTTTCACTTGAGTGTAATGTAATTACTTACATTAAGATCTAATTTTCAGGCTTGCACAAAAATAGAATTAAAAACCTTCCTTTATTTTTATGTGTATTTCAATAATCAGAGTTCTAAATAAATCTGTGAAATCGCTAAGTAATTACAAGAATACTGAGCTGTGTATATTTCATATTTTCTCTTCCAGAATCAGTCTTTAGTGGCCTTGTGATCCTGGGAGATCCTGTTTTTGTGGTTTCCAGGTTTTGTCTCTATTGTCTTCAGTAAGGCAATATTAATTCATTTACCCAAGATACCAATAAGAATACCAGCTCATTCTTGCCCAAAAATTTAAGAAAAAAAAGCCAAAAAAAACAACTGACTGATTTTTCAATAGTCATAGGAACCACAGGCACAGGTAGCAAATATACTGTCAGGCTTCTCAGTTCCTTTTTCAGCAAAACACTGTTTATTTTTATAATTCTCTGGTAGATTTTTGCAGTGCGGAAAGGAAATTTGGTTTGTGTTTTTTAATGATCAAAGAAAAATGTCTACAATGACGTTCAACATCTATCAACACTTTTTATTAGCAAAACAATCCCATTTCATGTAGTCAAAGCTAAGTTTTCCTTAAAATTGTACCAAAGTTGTTCATGGTTTCCTTTAATATTCTATGTTTTGTACATACTGGCTTATGCTTTCCCTTAAAATCAGGGAAACTTTTTTTTACCTATATCTCTGTTAACTTTAATTTTGTGGTGCCATCCACTTAACATGATGCAAGTGGATACTTTTTCCTTTTCTCTTTTTATTTTTTGGTATAGATGTACTTTTTTCTGAGGAAAACAAACCAAACACTTCGCATAACTTCTTTTTTTGGCCATCATCGTTCAGTTGCTTTAAGATTTTTTGACTATGAAGAGGAGTCAGGCAGGAACACAGAGTAAAGAAATCAAGATCCTCTTAAAACTGTCGATGTGTTGTACCAAGTCCCACCAAGCAAATCTTTTTTTCTAGACCAACAGGGTGAGGTTCAGGAAGGCCAGGGGCCAGGTCCTGCCCCTGGGTCACAACAACCCCTGGCAGCATTCCAGGCTGGGGGCAGAGGGGCTGGAAAACTTCCCAGAGGAAAAGGACCTGGGGTGCTGGTCCACAGCCACCTGAACATGAGCCAGAGTGTGCCCAGGTGGCCAAGAAGGGAAATGGAACCTGGTCTGTGTCAGGAATAGTGTGGCCAGCAGAGCAGGGCAGGGATTGTCCCCCTGTGCTGGGACTGGTGACATGACAAGTGCTGTGTCCAGTTTTGGGGCCCTTCATGACAAGAAAGACATCGAGGGGCTGGAGTGTGCCCAAGGCAATGGAGCTGGGGAAGGGTCTGGAGCACAAGTCTGATGAGGAGTAACTGAGGGAGCTGAGGGTGTTCAACCTGGAGAAAAGGAGAATCTGAGGAGACCTTATCACTCTGCACAACTCCTGAAAGGAGGCTGTAGCCAGGTGGGGGTCAGTCTCCCAGGTAGCAAGTGACAGGAGGAGAGGAAATGGCTTCACATTACACCAGGAAAGGTTTAGAGTGGATACTAGGAAAAACTTCTACATGGAAAGGGTTCTCAATCACTGAAACTGGCTGTTGAGAAAAGTGGTGGAGTCACCATCCCTGGAGGTGTTAAAGAAATAGCTGGACATGGCACTGAGTATCATGGTCTATCTAACAAGGTGGTGTCCTGTGGGAAGATAGGTTTTAAGCAGAGTGCAGGAGGCAATCATTCCCAAAGAATTAGAGCTGAACTGATTCCCAAGGAGTAGAAATAGCCTTGCCTGCCCAGTGAGGATGGGTGTTATAAAAGAGTGGGCTAGCTGGCTATAAATTACAGTTGCAGATGAAGTTGGAGACCCAGAGTTTGCTCAGTTTGGGATGGAGTCTGCTGGTGGTACTGTGGGTAGGAAGGGGCATGTGGTCATGCAAGGGACAGACAAGGTGAGAAGATGCTGTGTGAGGGACAGTCAAGGTAAGGTGGTTGGTAAGGGACAGGCTGGGGTTTGAACAGTTATGCAGGAGGAAGAAGGAAACTTGAGGAGAGAATGAGTCAGTGCTCTGTGGAGCTACCTATAACAAAAGGAGTCAGTGCTGTGTGAAGCAGCTAATGAGGAAAGGAGTCAGAGTTGCGTGGAGCTGCCTTATGAGGAAAGGAGTTAGAGTTTCCTGAGAGAAGTCTGTGGAAAGAAGGCATGAAAAGTTTTTGATGAAGGACTGGTTATGGTACCAGTTGTATATATGTATATATGCCTCAATATAATTACTACAGGGTCCAGTGAAGGGAACTGCTTGATGATCTCAGAGGTGTTTTCCAACCTACTTGATTCTGTAAATCAGAAAAATTTTTGAAAGAAAGTGAAAGTGCTTGGTAGCATTGTATCTCCATGCAAACAGCCCAAAAGATTTTTTTGTTTGTTTTGCACACACTTTATACAGTTAAGAAATTAATATCAGTTTCATAGAGGTCAGTTTAATCTTCAGACTGCTGCTCTTTAAATGAGATAAAAATACTTCTAAGGCTCAACAAGTACAAAGGATCTTATAGAGCCTCCCGAGAAAGTGTCAACAAGTATGCAATGCAATTATAATTTGAATCAGAGAATATTATGAGTTGGAAGGAACCCACAAGGATCATCAAGTCCAACTCCTGGCCCTGTACAAGACCGTCCTCAAGAATCCCCAAGAATGTGCCTGAGAGCATTGTCCAAACACTTCTTGAACTCTCTCAGGCTCGGTACTGTGACCTCTTCTCTGGGGAACCTATTCCAGAGCCCAAGAGCCCTCTGCATGAAGAACCTTTTCCTGATATCCAACCTGAACCTCCCCTGGCACAGCTTCAGGCCCTTCCCTTAGGTCCTGTCACTGGTCAGGAGAGAGAAGAAATCGGTGCCTGCCCCTCCAGTTCCCCCCATGAGGAAGTTGGAGACCACATTGAGGTCTGCCCTCAGTCTCCTCCAGGCTGGACAGACCGAGTGACTTCAGCTGGTCCTCCTCTGGCTTCCTCCCCAGGCCTCTCACCATCTTCATAGCCACCCTTTATATACTCTTCAATAGCTTACATTAATATTAATTTTTTCTATTGTGGCTCCCTAAACTGCACATAGCACCTCTGGTGAAACCTGTTCCCTAATTGATAGTCACAGGTTTCTAGGGCAGCCTGAATTCTTTCACAACATCTTTTAGGTAAAGACTGAAAGTTGAAGTATTACTCTACATTAGCTTTCCAAAAGATCATTTCTGCATTTGCTGCTTGCAAAGGAGAATGGCACAGAGGGATCCTGAGAAGACCAGGATCATTAATAGTTAGGCAGATTTGCCAACTATGCCAATCAATGATTTCTACTTGATGAGGTCTGAAATCTTTGGAAATTGAGATTTTATTGATGCAAATTTTTGAAATAAAAAAAACTCAGATCCCCCTCATTTTTATTTGAAATCCTATATTAACATCTTTTAAAACCCCTTCTTGCATCTACTCTGGTGAGGAAATTTTTTAGAAAGACTCATTCAGTAACATGTTAAAGCTGAGCGGAAATGACGTAAGGAAACAAAGTGAATGAAAATCCAAACTGACAACCAAGGAACTCTCCCTGTCAATGAGGGTGAATAGGGAGCTGTGAATAAACAGCAAGGCAATAGTGGAAGCTTCATCACAAGATCTGGTGAGAAGAGGAATAAATGAAACCATGAAACTGTGGAAAACCACCTCATATGATAAGAGTGAGGGATTGCTTCACTCTTCTTTTTCTATAGGCTGAACCCTGATATCTTTTAAAGTAAATGCCATGCTGTAATTCATGGGAATCTTGCTTGTGTAATGAATGATATCTGGGTTTTACTTTATGATTTTACAGACCCAATTCAACTTGGGCACAAATGAGCATAATTACTGTTGACATCAGTGAGGTGAGACCTAACACAGTGCATGACTTAATTGGATGATGGGATTTGCATTTCCCATGCATGCAAGCACTGCTCAGTGGCACACAAGTATGCTTAGAATACTATCAAGCATTAACCTTCAATTTGTGTGTCTAGTACCTAGAGTGTCTAGAATAAATGCTTGTCCATTCACAACTAAAATTAGAGCCAGATCAGATACTGATTTTTTTTATTAATTTATTTTCACATTTTTGGAAGGACAGGAAGAATATTTGTCTATTTGGAGTTCTGTACTACAGATAGAACAAGCAGCTCTCCTCTCTACAAATATCCTATGATATCTAGGAGTATCTTAAAACCTCACAGTCCTTCTCAGTCCTGCCCTGGATATCTCTCATGTCTTGAATTCCCTCAAATCTCAGTAGGAACCGTAGAAAGAAACACAAGAAATTTGCATTGCTCAGCCTTGAAATGTGCAGCTTAACTGCATAAATAGAAATATTTGCAAGTCATAGTTGCCAGCTTTACTGGAAGGCACAGCTGTCTGCATAATCCATCATAGCGAGACTGCCTGTATGAAAAAGAAGTAAAATGTAAAAATAACTATGTGTCTTCTAGCAAAAACACCACTGTGGCAGAAAGAGCACAGCGCAGTCAAAGAGATGGATAATTGCTCAGGTCACTGCTTTTCTGCTCATTATAAATCAGAGCCAAGAGGAAGCCCTGTCTGGCCATTATGTGCAGTTTGTGGCTGTGTTTATTCAGCTTTATGTCACCTTTCTGTCACCCCTATTCTTTTGCATACAATTCCAGTTATAACCCAGCACAGTTCCTTAAGTACAAAGGCAGCAGCAGAAGAGCTCAGCTCCCAGCTTGGATAAAATCACAAGCATCCCTTCCAGCTCTTGGTCTGTCCGGCAGCCCTCGGGAAAGTTCACTGACCATGTTGTGAACTCTTGTGAGCTGCTGTTTCACAACTCAGACAAAGCTGTGCATGCTGCTGTTAGGATATTATAAATTGTCACCAAAATTGGCAGATAGAGAAGGGCTGATGTTTACAGAGAGAAGAAGACCAGCTGGAAGGAAAGACCAATGTAGATTGAGCTCTGATTAGCCAGCAAATTCTCTCAGCCTCTAATAGGGCCTCTCTGGGAAGGGAGAGCAGGTATCAGTGATTCCTTCCACATGCCTTTCCAACATGACATGAAGAATGAGATCAGGCAGCTCCTGAAAACTGTGTGCCTTATAGTCAGTGACTGCTGGAAGACAGAGTTTTCTGTCCTGGGCACAACATTTTAGTGTCACTTGCTAATCACCACGCTCTGGGTGCTTCTTGGTATCTCTGAAAAACGTGCATGTATTAAAGTGTGACCCTTGTTGAGCCAAAAGCAGGAGGAGAAATGCAGCTATCCTTTTTCAGGCCCCTGGTCTCCTCAGCTCGGATTTTTTCACCTGTGCCCTGATCTTGATGGTGATCACGTTTACAGCAGAGCCACTCTGAGCTGAGCCTGCTGCAAGCTGCTGGTGGGAGTCCTAGCCCAGGGAACCAGCAGAGTGATAACACAAAGAAATGAAGAGAAGATTGTGTGTACTTAAAACCTCACAGAGTTAATTGATTTGCTCGTGCTCACATTAAAAGTTTGGGGCAGAGCTAGACGGGATCCAGAACTGCTCCATCCTGCTCCAGTATCTCCCAGTATAACTGTTCTTTGCTCTGCTGAATCCAGTGAGGCAGAATAATCTGTTTTTCTGATTTCTGGGCTGTCAGTGCTGGATGGTAACAGTAATAGCAACAGTCAAAATGTCGTCCTTTGAGAGATCTACTTTAATTTCCATGCAGGAGCTGATCTATGAACTAGGGATATAAAATTCTAAGCCTGCTAATTGCAGAGTCATTGTCTTTTGCTGGAACTGTTTAAGCCACCATGTGACTGCTAAGCATAGATAAGAGAATAGTGGATCTATGTCCTAATAATGGAGTTATCCTGGACCTGGAACTCACGGGTCCATATTTTATTTCCAGTTAAAATAAATATTATTAATATTTTTGCATCTCATTAGTGCCCAGAATTGACCAGGTACCCTCATGGGTCCTAGGGTGCTGTTGGCAGACTTTTACAAACATGCAGGTACTTTTGAATGCACTGATGATTAAACTGTTGAGAGATGGATTCGTGGGTCCTGGGTGGGAACTACCAATTCTTCTGCTGCTATTTAGAACAGTTAGTGCCTAAAATCAGTAATGAAACCTGAGACAAAAGAAAACACGTGGCAATGTCAAAACAGAGACATGAATGTAGGAACATTCTATTTGTTATAATTATTTTATTACTGTCTTTCTGAACCCTGTGTTTAATATTTGATAGGGATTCGTGGTCCCATTAATGAAATTATGGCAGTGCTGTTAAAACAATTTCTTTCCTTCTTGTAGCAGTTGTTTGTCATAAAAATTCTTAATTCTTAAGGATGACAGTTAAGTGTTTTGATATCCTGGTGTTTTCTTAATGAAACAAACTTTCTGTGGAACATTTCTTAAAGTTTCATTCTCTGCTGTCCTTTCTGTGAAGTCAAATATTCCTGCAAAACCAAATTGTTGCTTGACCACAAAATTCCAGTATTTCTTTAATGCCTTTCAGACTTTTGAGAAACCGTCTGATGATTTCTCTGTAGCAGACCTGCTTTCAGCTCCTGCTTGGTGTTGATACCATTGTAGTGTAAACTGAGCAATGACTGTAATCAAAACTTCAGTGTTTTCCCCAGAACACAGCAGGTTGCTATGTGGGTGGTAGCAGGGCAAGGAGAGTCTGCAGGAATGTTTTTTTAGGGGAGTTATTGTTGTCAGCAGAGATTTAGCCTGGGGGCTGTATTGACAGAAAAAGAAGCTGAACACAATAAAGTGAAGAATGAACTGTATTTTCACAAGCTGCTCTCTGTTGGTCACAGGGAATTTCATGCTAAAATTCTGCTGTTATCAGATCACTGAGCTCAACAGCTCCTTTCTGCAGAAGGTCTTCTTTCAATTACAAATATGTTTCCCCTTACAGTAGTAAAGTTGAATTCAATGTCTTTACTGCTTTTGATGTCATTTTAACTCCCACAGACCTGTATTAATGCATTATTTTTATAACTCAGAATTGAGCCACTTATGATTCACAAATCACAGAAGTAACAATATTTTGAACAGACTAAGATTCACTGACAAAATAATACCCAGATACTTCATTTATTTAATGGCATGTGCTACTCTGCAAGGTTGTTTCTTCACAACTAGCCTGATAAAAGTCCTCCCTGCTAGTTTGAACCTGAGTTTTTTTTAATATATACAGTACTGTGACAGGCTGCTGCCTTTTAAGTGTTCCATGGCACTGGAAAGAAATCTCCCAATTCCTACATAATGCTGAGAATGTGTCCCAGATTTATGTCTAATGACTGTTTATTTTGCTTAGTGCTGAGGATAAAGTTTTCACTCCCTGTTTCCAGTCAGTGAGAGCAATACCTTCATTACCTGTCAAGCATGAAATCCAAGGGAGTTCAATGGCCAGGTTGCACCTCTTAAGCTCTGGCTTTTGTGAATCCATCTCCAACCATGCCTTGGCACAGACATATATAAGCACTCAGAGTGCTTTGTGCTGCAGGATGACTTTGCTGCACATAGGCACCCTGATTATACCAGTAAATTTGATAGAGCTGGGGAATGTTCTTGGTCATGGAAATGTGACAGATTGTACTGTGAGACTGTTTGAACAGTCCCTGGTTCAATTTCAGCCTGTTATTAACAGTCTCCCAAAAGCTCCAGAGCACTGCCTGCACATTAAAGCAGTCTAGGGGCCATTCCTAGGAAATTATGTGTATGGAGCCACTGTGCTTTGGAGGCTGAGAGGGTTTATTAAAAACATGCAAGTTGGCTTCAGTGGCTAGGAAAATTCTTAGCCACATTCATCTCTAAGTGCAAACATTGCCATCAAGTCTCCTCAGCACTCACAGATTAACTACAAAGGACATAAGTACAGCTCTGGACTTTTTGTGCCTCATTCATAATTGGCCATCTCACCCAGGGCTCAGAGAACCAGGCTTTCTCTCTTCACTGTCTCTTTTGGGGAATGTCCTGCCCAATACCAAGATCCCTGTCAGTCTTTGAAAGACACCTTACAGTTGTGAAAATCCTCCCAAAAGGATTGGTCACAAACACCAATGCAAACAGGACTAGTAAACATCCTGAACTATTGATATTCAACATGTCACATATAAATAAGGTGGACTGGATTTACAGCTTCCCCTGCCAGCACCTGACCATGAAGGCAGGTGAAGTCTCAGTGCCAGCAAACCAAAGCCAAAGCCAGAAGCCTCAATGGTCAGTGGTCTCAATGTCAGCTGGCCACTGTAAGGTAAATATCTGATGACAAAACAGGAAAAGTAAATATCTGTGTTGTCACAGGGACTGTGAAGTTCAACAAATTGCAGTGCTTCACACAAGAGAAACAACTTCAAGGAAACCAGAAGCAGAAACTTCTGATTCATACTGGCAATTAAGTTGAATTTGTGAATCTGTGCTGTAATCAATTACTTTTACACACCAGTAGATTTTTCAGTTAAACATAGCATCATTTCTCTCTCCTTTACTTATTTTCTCCCTAATTATTTCTAAACAGAGAAACTGAAACACATATAAAAATGAAGTTAAAGCAGGCATGCAGATAGCCAGACCTGGCCTGAGGTTAATCCGGCAAAGTAAAAGTGTGATAAATTGTTCATTGCTGCAAGTAATGGAAGAGGAAAAACAGGTGGCCTAAGCCAAAGTGGAGTTAAGCCAATAAAACAATAATGGAGAACCTAGGAGGTAAAAGGTATTAAATGACTATTAGGAACTTTAGTGAGTGAAAATTACAAAAAACTATTAAAATTAGTATACTGGCTTACCAGCAGTGACTTCTGAAGGCCAGGATTGTCATAGGAGTGTTAAATCAGGAAAGCCAGGCCCCATAGAAAAGAACACAGCAATGAGCTATTCATCTGGGAGGGGAAAAGGTGGGAAATGTGGAATATAAGGTGGAGAAAGTGATGAGGTCATGGTTACTTGGGAAGTCCCTGTTGAGCAGTGTGGATTCTGATCCCTGCACTGGGGAAGGGAGATAGAGCACTGATCTGCCCATATCATGTGTGTCTGCCTTGTTTCCTCAGCCAGGGGCATCTGGGTTACCTTCTTTGCACAGACTGAGGGACATCATGGAGAGAAGATGGAGTGCAGCCCAAATATCCCAACATTCAATCTCTGAACAATGTGCTGGCTACAAGGACTGCCACAATGCCACTCAGAAATTCTGGTCAGAATTCAATTTAATAGGCCAAAATAAACTGTGGTGCCATTTAATTAACATTTCTGGGGACAACATTGGCCTGGTTTAGCAGGCTGGGTCTTTTAAAACAGTTTTGATTTCCAGTGGGAACAAAAGGGTAGAAAAAGAAAAGTAAATTGTCCACCTAGGACCAAAAAAAAGCCAAGGGAAATTCTAAATGATACATTCTCCCTTCTGTTAAATAAGATTGTAGTCACAGAGTACACACATACTCCTTGATGCATCAAGAGCTGTTCAAGAATAGAAAGTACAAAGTGGACTGAAGTGAAATCTCCAATTGAGTTGTTTTTCTGCTGCAGGCAATGAGATTTGGATCTGTGCCATATAATTCAGTGCACAAATACTAAACCTGAAGTATTAGCTCATATAAACAGAAGATGGAAAAGACTCAGGCTCTGTAGATCTGCCTCAGAACAAGTCACTACCCATGTTATCAACAAGCCCACAACTCAAACCAAACACAGCACCATGGAGCCCTCTCATCCAAGACTCAAACACAGGCTGAGGAAATCTCCTAGAGATCCACTGATGGATCTGCCATCTCCATGTGGATGTGCCTAGCACCTTCAGGCATTCCAGCTGCCAGCAGCCACTTGCTGCTCACACCAAAAGTCTCTTGAAGGTGACCTCAAGATATTCCTGAGCTCTGAGCTCCACCAGCTTTAGGTTCTGGGTTGTGGATCTCCATGGGAGCCTGAACTCAAGACCACAGGCAGATTCATACTGCTTTTTTTTTTTTTTTTAAGCAATAAACTGAGTGACATCAAAACCACTCCCAGGTTGCCAAGACATCCACATGGGAATTAGATCTTCCCTAAGACCTATTGGTGAGTCATGCTTTCTTGGGGCTGGGTCAGCCCACAGAACCCCAAAGGACACAGGAAGCTCCTATTTAGGCAACTCAAAAATGTCCTTATGATCACCTACAATGAAATGTTTCAACTGGAACAAAAGAAGACCAATGTGTTCCCAGCTGCATTACAGTCTGCCTGTAAGACTTCAGACAAGCAGTTTTAGTTTCTCATTTTTCACTTTGCAGTTTATAGGTAGTACTAAGAACTTCTTGAATTTAGCTGAAGAAGATGAGACAAGTTAAATCATTAATGTCAGTGAAATGAAAGTTTTATGACATTTCTGTATATTATGACAACAAGGAGGTAACTGTAAGTCTTGAAGCCTTAAACACATCGAGCTCTTTTATGTCCAGTTTGGAGACAAGAAATAATTCTCACAATTGCCCTCCACAATTGTCCTGACTTGTAGCAATGAAATGTTCTAGATCTACTCTGGATAAAAGACATTTAAAGCAAAAATAAAAGATAAATTAATGGTGACAACCTCTCATTTATCTTCTGGACAAGTTTGGACTTTTTTTGTCTTTTATTTGCAGTGCTACTTAGACTGTTTTCCATTATTGATCCATATTGATCCATTCTGTTAAGTGGTTTAGTGTTGTATAAACACTTCCAAAAAATCTCCATGTTTCTTGTTACTGCATCTTTGATTTAGAGGTCAAAACAGAGATAACGGCAGTTGTAAATGACATTTTTATTAACTTTCAATATGGCTGATTTTTTGACTTTGGATATGCTGTGAGCATTAGAGATTTAATATTCCTGTTTTTTAGAAAATATGCATTATATATACCTGACCCAGTGACTAAGGCAGAAAAAGTCACCAAGAACTTCATCTGTTCTCTGTGGGTTAGGTACTGTTGCGCTTAAAAAGCAAAGTGTGTGCAAGGGACAGATCATGTATTCACAGGATCATTATAAGGAAAAAAATTATTTATTGTGAGAGTGATGAGACACTGGCACAGGTTGCCCAGAGGAGCTGTGGATGCTCCATCCCTGGCAGTGTTCAGGGTCAGGCTGGATGGAGCTTTGAGCAACCTGCTCTCATGGAAAGTATCCCTCCCCATGGCAAGGGGGTTGGAGCAAGATAATTCTTTGGTTCCTTTCCATCCCAAACCTTTCTATGTTCTTGTGATTACGAATTTTTGTGTCTATTTCTAAGGTACCCAGCACAAGAAAAATATATAATCTTGTCATTGGCAACGTCAACCTGTCTCATTGAAATAATTAATCTGTATGTATGATAGAGATTAGAAATTCAGTTTCAAGGCCACACTGGATCTGATTCCAATGATCAGCTATGGTTTAGAAACAATCTACCTTGTATAACAATACAAATTCTTTTGGACCATCAACTGGCAAAAATTCTACCCTCGAAACACCATCCCCAGAACACAGGTTGGCATTACAGATCAGGCACTTTCTCCGATCATCTTCCTGATCATGTGTAGAAACAACAAATTAAATATGAAGTGACATGTTTTAAACTGTCATCACCACAACAAAGGAAAAATATACCTTGGATCTACCAGTATAAAGAATTAAATGGAAGTCAAGCATTGATATGTGAAGATAAATAGCAATGATGTAGTGGACTAAAGCAGATAAAACAGAATGTATTTATAAATGCTGAGAAGCTTGATGTTACTTGTTAAGCATTAATATATGGTAAAGACATACATGGAATTTGATACCAAGCTGTGTGGAATGATTTCTAGGAAGACTGAATGAATGGTTGAAAATTGTATCCAATTAAGGGATCCTGACCTGCCTGCAAGAACAAAGTGTTTACAGAGGAGAGTGCAATGGATGTGACGTCCAAAACAAAATGGATAAATATATAATCGCATCCTAATAAGAAATGTACTGCACATTTGATTGAGACTAATTCATGCAGAATTTTAATAGGAATTTCAGAATGTGACAGAGGAATGCAGCCACTCTGTCAGAAAGGAGTGTCCTCTGCACTCACATGAGTGTGGCACAGTTTGTATGTGTGTGTTGTGTGTGAGCACACGCATCTCTGACCAAGGCTGTGCCTGATGAAATGCTAAGTCCTCTGCCCCCTCACTCGAGGCTGCCTGAAGCCAATGCCCCTCAAGACTCAGTGCAAGGTGAATCCTTGCTGTAAATCACTGCATCTGCAGAGATGAAGGTGCAGTTGGACAGAAATTTGTTACAGCTCAAGACAAAGGCAGGTATTGGGATTGTCATCAAGATGGTTGCTAATAAAAGATATCCCAGAAGACCAAGGCATATAAATGCAGTGCAGGAAACACTGGCTCAGGTCTGAGGCCAAATCAGGGCAGCTTGTTAGAATAGACAGGTCTTGTGCTTCAGCAGAACAAATTATTTCAGACTCAGAGACAGGCTGCTTAGTTTCTACAGCTTCCTGGCCTGAAGGTGTTGCTGACATCTCCACATAATTTTCCTCTGCATGAAGACATTTCCTCTAAAGATTCCACTCAAGGTAAACAAGCTCAACCAAGGCTATTCACATTAGGATACGACAGGAACTCTCATTAAAATTTACAGCCAGTGCAATGAATGGATCAAAGCAGCATCTGTCTGTATTTGTGGTGCTATATATGGTGGTAAATATTCAGTCATGATGGCTTGAGCTCCATTTCCCCAGCAGCAGCTTGGGGAGTCAGGCAGCAGCACCCCAGCACATCTGTGCTGTGCCAGATGTGACTGTGGCACAACAGCTTTGTGAGCTAACCTCAGGCTTCAGAGCTGACAGCAGAGAACTTCAGGCTCTGTGGAGCCCCAGGCAGTGAGGGGCTACAGCATTTACCCATCTTGTTGGGTGTATTTTCAGTTTGTAAGGAAATCTAAGCTGCTGGTCTCTTCCACTAGAACCTGATGAAACTGGACAAGGACTTCTGTCTATACATGCCCCCAAGAGTCACAACTTGCAGAACTTGGATCATAACCTGAAATACACTCCAAGCTAAAACGATTATAAAACAAAGCCCATCTAGAATCCTTCAAAAGAGATCTGAAACAAGTTGCTAATTCTCCTGGACATTAATAAAGTATTCTCTTCTCTACTGATGCAGACTTGGTTTCCTGAAGAAAATCTTCCCCCATCTGTCTTTGACTAGTAGCTCATATAATGGATCTGACAGCAGATGGAATTTTTGCGTAGAAGTGCTGACCCTTCCCTGAGAAATGAATAAATCTTTCATTTATGAAGCAGACTCTGTATAAATAGAATGGCAGTCTGTAAAAAGGAGGTAGTCTAGGGAGGTAAATAGCTGGTTCCTGACAGCAGGAATGCAGTTCAAGGAAAAGTACTTTCATTTATTATAAGAAATGAGAAATATTACTAAGGAAAGGTGTTTTCTCAAGTAACGTCTATCTGCCTTGGCCTAATCCATTTGGAAAAAAGATTCTAAAATGGACAATGGCAAGATGTTCTCTGGTATTTTAAAACTGAGCCAGATACATAACAAGCAGGACCTGCTCCACTTCCTGTTATTGCTGGTCACCTATTTGTAATTTCCATGGGCTTGCTCTGAATTTTCACCAGTTCTAATAGTCAGCATCCTGCAGCATGAGAGCTGACAGAAGCTCAGTACTCAATACTATACAGCTTAAATTTTAAAAAACTCTGCCTTGGCTTTTCTCTGCTTTCTCTGCTTTGACATGCAGAGACAATCATCAAACAAAATTGAGCTTAAGCCAGCTGGGGTCATACTAACAGCACTCTCAGTTGCAAGAGGGTTTAGAGAAGCTCAAAGTCTTGTTTGATTTCAAGCAGAAGAGAATAACATCGCATTTTAATCAACCTGTTGATAATCACCCTCCTGTGCTTAGATTTATAAGAAAACAAATTAAATGTTGCTGTTCTGAAGTATAGTTATAATTTCTCATGTCTCAGATTACCAGTTAATTATACAATTACAGTTACTTTTGGCTAATGTAGGCTTTGCTTTATCTTTTTATTTCTCTTTAGTGTATGTTCATGTAACACAACTTGAAGGTAGATTAGCCCTGGGCTTCACTCTGTGGAAATCAGCAGACTGAGAAGAATAAGAATTATCTATTTTTCTGTATGGATACACATATACAACAGCTGTGTTGCTCAGCTGACACTCTGGAGGAAAGGGATCCCATCCAGAGGAATTTTGACACACTTAAGAGGTGGGATCGTGTGAACATCAGGAAGCTCAGCAAGGCCAAGTGCAAGGTCCTGCACCTATGTCAGGGCAATCCCAAGCACAAATACATAGGATTGAGAGCAGCCCTGAGGAGAAGGATATGGAGATGTTGGTGAATGAAAAACTCAAAATGACCCAGCAATGTGCTTTTGCAGCCCAGGAAGTCAAATGTGCAGCAAAAGCACCATAGGCAGCAGGTCAAGGGAGGTGTGTGAGACCCCACATAGAGTGCTCTGTCCATCTCTGGGGCTCTAAATATAAGAAGGACCTAGACCTGTTGGAGCACCTTTCCTGTAAAGACAGAGAGTTGGGGATGTTCAGCCTGGAGAAGGCTACAGGGAGAATTTATAATACTTTCTGGTACCTAAAAGGGTTACAAGAAAGCTGGAGAGGGACTTTTGACGTGGGCATGCAGTGATAGAAAAGGGTAAATGGCTTTTAACTGAAAGAACAGGTTTAGAGTAGATTTTAGGATGAAATTCTTTGCTGTGAGAGTGGTGAGATGCTGGGACAGGTTTCCTAGAGAAGCTGTGGATGCCCTGTCCCTTAGAAGTGTTCAAGGCCAGGCTGGAGCTCTGTGGCAGCTGTCGAGTGGCAGCTGTTCCTGCCCACAGCAGGGGGTTGGAACAAGATGATCTTTAAGTCCCTTTTGACCCAAACCATTCTATGATTCTGTGATATATTGTTCAATATTCAGATTTGGTATTAGCATTATGATCCCATCCAGCTTTATTTCATCCTCTTTTTTAATCTAGACTTTCAACTAAAACTCACACTGGTTTCACTAGGAGCATTTCAGTACCCATGTAAAGAGTAGGAATAATTTTAGAAATTAAATAACTCCTTTCATGTTACACACAGTGAACTGAAACTTGATGTCATTCCAAACTGTTAATAAATTCAGCCCATTTCTGAGAATCCCATTTGCTTTCCCAAGGCATGCAGACTAATAATTTAAGTGTTAAATAGTATAGCATTTTTATTTAGCAAACTCAGATTCTGATAAAAGGACAAAAATACACAGCAATCCCATATCTGGTGCAACTCCTCTGAGTTCTTGAGAGCTGCTCTGATCATAACATTTTTGAAAATTTTTCTTTAATCAGAGAAAATTATACTCTGAGTTTCAATTCCCAATGGAATTTACCAATGAGCTGACTGTCACAATATTCAGGGTTGACTTTTTTGGTGAGGTAAAAGGGGTACATAGACATAAACATCTTGCGATAGTCCAAAGAGGAAAGACAGAGGTTGGGGCTATATGAAATTAACTACCCCAAAAAACAGAGCAAAGCATGGTGAGAAGTTTAAGATTGTGGGTTTTGTTTTTTTTCAATCTCTGTTTAATTTAGAATTTCTTACCATTTAATGCTATATGAGAGCCTAGAAGGAGAAACTAAAACTGGCCTGATTCCACCCTTGTGATACATGTGAAACCCAGATAAGTTCACAGTGTGTTGACTATAGAAGTGACCAAAGAAATTATCCCAATTATTCCTCAAGCAAGGAGGAGGAGAGAAGCAGAACTGCTACCTGCCCCCGTTCCCTGAGGCCTCCTCCAGTGTGGTAAGGTAAACAGTTAAAATAGGTCCCTTGTGGTTTCCATTTTATAGATCCATTATTCTGTAACTGCTAACCATTTCCCAACCATTTTCCAACCATTGTAAATATCTGAGGTTTCATATATCCCTAAATAGCCTGAACTAAATGGACAAAACCTCATATCCATCCTCTGTAAATTAGCAGTTGAAAAGTAGTGAGAGATTGTCTCCAGAATCACGTGTATAGGTACATCTTGTTTGGGGAACTTTATTAAGTTTTCCTATTGTAGTCCTGTCCGTTCCAAAGGTCTGTTTTTTAGCATTCAGGAGTGCTGGGATTTGTACACCAAGAGATGAATGGATGAATGCTGCTGACTAGGGATTTCCCTTCCTTTCCTCCCCTTGCATGGGGAATTTTTGTGACACTGAATCATTACAGTTGATTCTTATGTTTTCTGCTGTAGTGTTGTATCAAGGATAGTTTATAGTCAATGTCTTATCTAACAATATTTGCGGGTTTCTTGGTTAGAAAAATTGGTTAGAAAATTAATAGTTGATTTTTTTTGAGGTTCAGTTGCACAGTATTGCTTTCATATGGGAATGGATATCCATGTCATCTTTTTGTCCAACCTCCATTTTTCAATGAATTCTTAACATTTCATTTATTTCTATTCTCTCCATCTTCTGCTTTTGTTCCTGTTAAAAAAAAGAAAAATCTATTGCAGTGCAAATCCTTGCAGGACTTCAGCCTGGAAATGCTTATTTGTGTGATAACTCCCTTAATGCTGGAATAACTTCAATGAACATCAACAGGTCCATGGAAAAGGGTGTGGATGGGCACAGTGGGCAAGGCATTATCCTCTCCCTTGTCTCAGGTTAATAGGCGTTGAGTATGTTCAGGGATGGCAAACCCATTCTATCCTTGTCTAATAGCTGAGAGATCCAGATACTCAGTCGAGTTGCTAAGAAACCTAAAGAATTTTAAAGTATGCAAGGTTACAAGGCTAATCCAAAGTTAGACTAATACTGTGTAGCATCCCCATGGCAACCAGAAGTGAACGGCATGTGAGGTGAAAGCAGAGAAAAAGACAGAATAATAATCAGTAATAAAACCTTGGCAGGGCTTAGTGTGATTTTCTTATCAATGAGTTAAAGAATAATGCTGGCCTGCTGAAGTTCAGCTTTTCTGCTGGGGACACAGCTTCTTGCTGCTCCAGAGCAAATGGTGGATGGCATTTCTAAAGTAAGGCTATACTGGCCAGCTCTGAAAGGGCTACTGCTGAAAGGGTCAAATGAAAGAGAAGTGCACCTGAACACATGTAATGTAACAAAACACTCTTTATTATTTAATATAAAGAAGAAAATTTCCACATCGGATCAAATAATTGTGCCAGTCCTCTCTTTAAATTTCCTGCAGCCCTGATCTGTTTGCTGTTATTTCCCCTAAAGCATAGTCTGCATAATTTTGCCATACTGTCTTAAGTATGTGAACTGTATTTTAAGCAGAACCTGGGTAAGGAAGTCAGTTTGAAAAATCAACTTTTTCCAGTATTGTGTTACAGCACAATTTTATCTGTCCACGTTCGTGCTCCCATGTAACCAAAGGACAAGGCTCCTGCCTGAGGAGATGTTGTCTGAATACCCTGCAGACCAGTGGGTCCATGACTTCAGGCTTCATGGCCACCACCACCATGACCCAGCAGCAGAGCTCATGTTTTCCAGCCTCAGCCTTGTGATCCAGCCACTAGTGCATGTGAGCCACTACAGTGCTTCCTGAAGTACTGAATGTCAAAAGAAAAATTTTCCTGAGTGGTCAATTAAAAAACTGGCAGTGCCCCATTCCTGAGGTTCACTCACTCAGAAAAAGTCTGATTTTTGGGTCTTTGAACTCAAGTTTATTTGAATGTTTTCATTGCATGGAATGGTAAATTAAAGCACTTTTGAACAGACTTCTCAATGCTAGATAACAATTACCCTGACATTTCACCTGAAATCTTCCTGGTTCTCTTCACAAGTCTTTGAGAAGACAACACTGTTAAATCATTAGAGAGTATCACTGTGTACTGCAAAAATACTGAGGTGAATATTTCTCACTCAGCCATCATCAGTCGTATCCTTCTGCACTTTGGATTTATGCAAACACTAAACTACGACAGGTTGGTCCTCTCAGCTTGACCATCAATGGGTGGATGGATGGATGTGCATGAAGTTCATGAATATTCTTTGGATCAAACCAGGTAATGTTCTTTTGTGTTTCACAGCTGAGTGCCATTACAGAGTGGAGATCTGAGCTCCAGGTTGCTTTCTGGTTGCTTCTCATACCCCACTGGCACAGGCCCTACATGGAAATGCTTTCTGTTCATCCTACCTGAGCTGGAGTACTTAGCAAGTTAAATCCTCATTTCTGCTGAGATTACAAAGGCAAGCAAAATAGGCACTTTGTAATCACTCTCTGCTCTGGAATTAATAAAATGCATTTTGTGAGGGTTATGGGTACACCTGAGCATCTGAGGCATTAAGACTCTCATTTTCTGCTTGGTAAACAAGGGTCTCACACAAACAAGCACAGCAAAAGACCCTTTCCCACGTTCTTGTGCCTGTGTAACATTAGAATATCTTAGAAATTGAGTTCTCTGATTAAATGTGGATTCTTCCAATAAAGACATCCACACCAAATCACTTTAAACTCTCATGCAAAGTCTTTACAAGGTGGATCATTCATCTTAAAGCAGGTGAATACCATTGGTCAAAGAAATCACATTCCTGATTTCACCAACTCACTCTATCTCCACCAAGTATAATAAGAGGGTCCCAAGCACTCCTGTCACAGAGCTGTAGTATAATTCTTTTCATTGTACTAATTTCAAAGATAACAAGGTGCCATTCTAGCTAGAGATAGGGATATAGAGAATGTTCTATTTTCTGTTTTCAAAAACAAAGAATGTTGCCAACTGCTCCAGATAGGGGTCACCTTGAACATTTTTGGCAACCTGGAACCTGAGCAGGTTTGATAAGGTTTTCTTGCCTTGGTATCATGGCATTGGAAGTTTAAAAGAAGAAACAATTGTTCTGCTAATATGACCATGAATTACTTGTTTAACATTACAGAGTAAGACTGAGGCATAGCAGAGATCTGAATTCAGTTCCTGGGAGCCTGTAGATGCCATAGAATCATAGAGGCAAATGGTTTGACTTAAAGACCATCTAGTTCCAGCATCCTGCCATGGTTCACCCTCTAGAACCAGGTTGCTCAGGACCCTATCCAGGCTGGTCTTGAGCACTTCCAGGGATTGAGCAACCACAACTTCTCTGGGTGACCTGTGCCAGTGTCTCACCACACTCTGAGTAAAGAATTTCTTCCTAATGTCTAATTTAAATCTCTTCTCTTTTAGTCTGAAACCATTACTCTTTGTTTTGTCACTATCTGCCCATGTATAAAAACACTCTCTCTTCTTTAGAAGCCCCCTTTATGTACTGAAAGGCTGCAATAAAATTTCCCTGGAGTCTCTTCTTCTCCAAGCTGAACAATTCCATCTTTCTCAGCCTTTCTTCATAGGAGAGGTGTTCCAGCCCTCTGAGCATCCTCTTGGGCCTCCTCTGATGTCCAACAACTGCTCTGTCCTCTTCCTAACTGAGTTTTTTCCTCTTTAATCCAATAACAGTGATGTAACTTCTGTCCATTGGGAAAGCTGTTCTTCCTGACAGATGAACTTTTCACTGGCTCCAACTGACCTGGAGCTTCATCAAGAGTAGGGAAAAAAACAAATTGTGGAAATATTGACTTCAACTCAAATCTCAAAGATGTCAGTAAAAGTCTTTCAGCAAGTTTCAGTGAGCTATGGATCAAGTCCACAATGTTTAAGCAATAAAACACTGTGACATTCACATTAGACAGTCAATGGTCCATGATGCCACATGTGGAAATCCTCTTAACATTATAAAATTAATCTATTCCATGATGACAGCCAATATTTGTTATAACTAGAGAATCAAGGACTCATTAATTTTTAATGTTTTAGTCTTAAATGCTTTCTCTGAAATTGTTTATATTTTCTATGTTTTAATCTACATTTCCTACACCTCCAATATAATACATTTAATATACTAATAATGCTGACTAATGGAAATGCTTACAGAAAAAAAAATTCCGCTATGAATTCATAAATGAAAGGAAAAACAATCATTCATTAATTCCTTAGTGAAAATAAAATGCATTAAAAATATTTGAATCAGGTTATTCAAAAAACCTAATTTTAATGAATGGAGTAATTATGCTATGTTAAGTAAATAACAATTGACTTTGAAAAGTGGCTAATTAAGCTTGCTGATTATAAATATAAATTAAGATAAGTTTCCATTAGAATATTACTGGATAATTTCATTACTATTTCAAAACTTGGGAAAAAAATGGAAAAAAAATGGAAAAACCAAACCATCATGGAATTTGGTTTGAAGTGTGCAGAAATAATCCAGTGACTTCTGCAAGTTTACAGACAAATCTTGCTGCTCCAGGTTGGGATATTCTAGGACAGATACTAAAGGCTAATAAATGAGTGATTTACTACCCTTTAGGAATCTGCTTTAAATTTTAGTGGAAGACTAGGATGCTATTTTTAAAAGCTAGCTTTAAAGTATTTCCAATCTGGAACCCTCATTGTCTGAAGATTTTATATGTGATGCACAGAACAGTTTATTAGGTGAAGAAACAACCTATTTCAAGCTTTTGAGGACTGTTATCAAAATATTTCCAGTCCTTAATTGGATCCCAACATTTTAACCTTGCAATGATTTTCTAAGTAAAAGAAAATCAGTTCTGCTTCTAATATTTTTCCTTTTTAAAATGTTTCCTTTCACTATATAAATTTGCCCAACATTACCAGAAGCCATTACCAGGAGAGATGTCATTCATCTGTGTGGCAATGTCCTCTTCTTTTGCCTTTGCAAGAGACTTTTTATAGATTCAATACCTGCCCATCATTCTGTTTCCAATACACTTTACCGTATCTGGGTTTAAGGGTTATTTTTCTTCCCACTTTTAGAGCATTTTCTTTTTAATTTGGAAGCTGCTGCTGCCATGAGCCATTCTTTGGTTCAGCTGCATATCCCAGGTCTGAAATTCATCCTAGCATCTGTTCCCTGAAACCTAAGCAGATGGAAGAGTCCAGGAGGGACTACTTGTGCCAGCATAAGGTAGCTTTGTCTTCTTGTGGTAAATGTTCTCCAAGACTAAAACTGAACCCCAGACAAACTTGGCAGGAAACCTACAGTAGTTAAGGGAAAGGATCTGTAAGTATATACTGTAGTATGTATGTCTTTGAGGAGAAAATAAACAAGTTTATATAAATTAAACTACAAAGCAACTATATTCTCAAATGTATTTATGGCCATATGGAGTAATTTTCCTTTAACTCTCTTGTGATTGTCCATATGATCACCTTAAGTTTGTGGCAGGTGCCCTTAGACAGCTCCTGAGCAAGAGAGGAGCAGAAAACCTAAACACATTTTCAGGAAAATTCGATTAAAATATGCACTGGATACCCTGTAAGATGGAGAGAAAAGAAATTCAAAATTTTGTCTGTTTCTTTGGTCCTTCTTGCAAAGCAAACTAGGGATCCTGGAAACCCAGGAGAAGGATGTACCTTCTCTGCACCAGATACCTGGGTGCTGAATTGTGTCTTCTATTGCATGGTGTCTTTTGAAGGTGCCTTTGGGACAGCCTAACCCCATACCACTTAAAATGTGGTTCTGTGTTTTTAATTCATTGAACAGTAATCTGTGATGCCAATCAGAACTCCTCAGTCATTGAGAGAGGCTTGGCTGCTGGGATGAGCGGAATAAGGAACATCAATTTTGATGAACATACTGCTTCAGGAAGAGCTGCTTTAGCTGCATATTATTACATTTCAGCTATTCAAGTTTCCTGTGTTTCTTTTAGAAGGAATGCAGCATTAGCCTTCATATGAAAGTTGTTTCGGGATCCTGGGATTGAAAGGTTTGATAAGAGGAATTTGTCTAATTGATGAGGGCATAGTCACTTCAAAGTCTCTCAAGAGTACATTCTTTTAATGGTTATTTTTTCAATTGTGCACACAGAAAAAACATTGATTTTATATCATGCACAATATAGCATAGGAAAATATCAACAAACATCTCCTGTAGAACACAATATTTCTGCTTCCTGACTGAGCCATTGACACCATCATTCAGTACAGGATTTAATTCTCTCCATTATGTACTCCTTGTATTTCTTGATTCCTTATCCTCTCCTTTACAGTTTTCACTGATTTATTATTGTTGTGTAGTGAAATAAGCATAATGCCAACTTTTTATTGACTGATAAATCTTCCATCTCTCCTGACTCTCTCCATGGGTGGGGACACTGCCCAGGAGGAGCCCCTGGAGGTGGAGAGCCCTCACTTTACAGATTGAGTGATTTTACATGGTGGGTTACCCTTCTAAAGCTTAGAAATCCTGAAGTATTGTGTCTAGTAGCAATTTCATTTGACATCCTAAGTCTGTAATCTATCAATTCTGGCAGAGCTTTAAATGGTTTGTAAAATAAATTTCATTTGAGTACATTTTTTGGCTCACTTAATGTATAAGTCTCTGTGACAGAGGTCACCTGCAATTTTTAAAAATAATATTAATTGACTTATTTTGATCAGAAAGAGCCCAATGACTTAGGATGTTCTGGAAAATAGAAAAGGGAAATGTTGTTTATATTATTAAAAAACAAAGAAATATCCCGGTCCCATTAACAGGATTTTGCTATTAAAATAATAACTTACTCGGAGACACTTTGCATTCCTAGCTGAGCAATTAGACCAGGCTTTTGGAATCTGTGCTTTAATTCAGCTGTTGTGTTGACTTGCCTTGGGAGTTCAGAAAACTCATCAACTTTTATGTGTAGACAAAAGAAGATTAAAAAGTTTGGTAGGAGCACTAAGATTTTTCCATGCTTCTACTTTGGTGAGTACCAGAGAGAAATGTAATATTCTTATTTTCTGACTGGTCACATTGAGATAATCTCAAGACATTTTCTGCCTGGATTTGTCCAGCTGTCTGCATTTAATTTCATCCTTGTTAAAAAGTGACATATATGAGTAGCTTTAAGAAAACAAGGTATTTCCCTTACAGTGAATAATGAAAGATTTTCTGCCCACTGAAATTCATAACTTTTAGCACTGTCAAAGTATGTTATTTTATTTTTTTTCTAAACAACACTTAGATTTTATTTTTAAACATCATCCAAGAAATTTTTAAAGAAACTGTATTTTTACAGTTTTCATCTAATAGGAAAATACCATTCCTATGCCATCTTCCACTTATAAACCTTCTAGTTCTGTTATCCTTGGAAAAGGGGAGAATATACTTTTTATAGTAATCCAGATAAGGAAAGACAAAAATAATTGTTCACACAGACTCACATGGAGGAAAAGTCTACAGCAACAGGAACAATTTTTGCATTACTTCAACAACACTTAAAATAATATGAGATTAATTCCACCATTCAGTCCATTTTAATTCAGTCCATTGCAGTACAGCAGGAGCAGCCCCCTCAGATTTACCAAAGAAAAGTTATGCCATAGTAACCTGGTCACCTTCCACAGCAAAATTTTGTCTTCTGTTGACATGGGGAGAGCAGTGGCTATTTTACCATGGACAGCAAAGGATTCCACATTGACTCCCACAGTCTTCTTCTAGACAAACTGGCAAGACACAGATGTGGGATGGTCTATTTGGTGTGCAGGAAAATTCTAATGGGGAGTAATGTTTTTACTCAGGCTGGCAGCCTATCACAAGTGGGGTCCCCCCAGGGATTGATACTGAGCTCCAGACTTTACAACACATTCCCAAGCGATCTGGATCCAGGATTGAAAGTGCTCTCATCAAATGTTCTGATAACACCAAGCTGGGTGTTGAGGAGGACACATCAGAAGGAAGAGATCTCACAGAGAGACCTGGATAGACTGGAAGAGTGGCTTAGTAAAAACTGTATGAAGTTTAACAAAGACAAGTGCAGATTCCTGCTCCTGGGATGACATAACCAGAGCCCTGTACAGGCTGGGCTCTGTGTGGATGGAGAGCAGCCTTGCTGAAAGAGGCCCTGGGACCTGGGGGATGAGTGCTGAACATGTGCCAGCAGTGAGGGTGCTGCAGTGATGAAGGTAAATGAACGTCAGTGAAGGTAAATGAAGGTCAATGAAGGTGAATGGGATCCTGGGCTCCATCCACAGGGATAAAGATGTACTTGTCAGGCCTGGAGTGGTGTCCAGCTCTTGTCCTCACAATTCACAAAAGGCACAGACAGACTGGAGAACATCCAAAGGCAGGCCATGAAGATGATCAAGGGGCTGGAGAGCCTCCTCTGTGAGGAAAGACTGATGGAGTTGAGTCTTTAAACTTTGAGAAGAGCTGGCTCAGGGGTGACATCATCACAGTATTCCAGTACTTAAAAGGGCACCTATCTAGATAAGGAGTGAAGGCTCTGTGTTCACAGGGAGTCACAAGGAGAGGACAAGGAGCAACAAGGACAAGTTGCTCAGAGAGAGATTTAATCTCAAAATAGGAAGTGAACATTTTGCAGTGAGAACCATCAATCACCAACAACCTCCCCAGGGATGTGGGTGAATTCATTTCACTGGGGGTTTTCAAGATGTGACTGCATGGTGTACTGGATGCTATCACCTAAGCTCCCTTTTCCACAAAAGATTGGATCAGGTGATCTTTCAAGGTCTCTTCCTACCTGGGCTGGTTTTTTATTGCTTATAATTGAGGCTTTACCTCAATTCCTCATCGGGGTGATTTAAAATAAAATTCTGACCTACTGTTGTAGAAAAAAAACATACCCAGCCCGCATATCTGAGCTGATGGTCACCTGGACCTTAAAAGACAATCTTGCAGCTGTAGGACAGATCCAGGTATCCTTAATGAATTTTGCCAGATCATTTTTCTAAAAGAAGCCATTGGCTGCTTTCTTGAGTCATTTCACTCAGTAGGAATAAGGACTGAAATGAAAATTCTGAAGATCAATAAAAAACATTTTAGAATAAAAGAAGAAGCATCAAACCTCCCTAACCATTGCACATCTGAACAGGCTCTATAGTGCTCATACTTACAGAAAACAAGCAGAGATAACTGAGAAACAGATGAACCAATTGAAAAAGCATACTTATAGTCATTTTCCCACACAATTTTAATGTAAGCAAGAATCTTATCTATGTACAGAGCTGAGTGACTCCCAGCACATATAAGCATGGGCAGCAACTTGAATTTTGTGCTACATATAGCTTCTGCAATTTTTCCTATTTGAAGTGTCACATTGTCCTGTGTCACTGAGTCTCCAGGGTCCCAAATATTTTTTTTTTTTTTGGTAATAGATAACAAAAAAACATTTTCCCTTCTATTTAACTCATGGAATAAAGTCTCAAACCAGGAGCTCTGCGAAACTGAATTAATTTGTGTCTGTGGAGCACTGTGAAGCACTGTGGGGAGACATCTCTTAAAATTGCAAAATACTTCTGCTCTTACAGTCAAACTCTCAGTAGAGTGATATGAAAAGAATGCTAAGTGTGAACAAATGTGCAGTTTGTGAATGGTACAGACATTTACTGACTGTGGTGAGCAAGTGCTGGTGTCTACCTCATCCACTCAGCTACAGAAACAGTCACTCAGCATTAATTGCAGCTTTGCTCCTTGGCAAACAGGTGTGCTGAGCCCTTCTTAAAATTCAGGAAAGAGGGTGGCATGGAAAGAGAATTTCTTTCTTTGGTGCTGACATTTTGCTGTGCTGGATCTCACAGTGTAATGACATACTGTGAAATGATTAAGTGGAAATTAGCATGTTTGCTTCTCTTCCTCCATTTTTGTGCTTTGAATAAATGCAGTTTCACAGTTTTGCCTATTTCAGTGGGTCACTTTTTCCTCAAGGTTTGAATAAAACTGCTGAAAGGTTTTCTTGGCCTAATGGGCTTTGGTTGGGCTTTTTAGCACAAGGTCAGCTACAGCACTGGTTGTAGTGCTCAGTGTCTGCCTCCAGAGCTAGGGTGGGATTTGTGCCCAGGTAATTCTTGGTCATTCTTCCCAAGAAAAACATAAACAAACAAAAACACAAAACAAACAAACAAGAAATTATGCAAAAAGAGAAAAATCTGGTACTGAGATTTGTTAACAATGAGCAAGACCAAGACACCAATATCTCACCTACAGACAATAACACTTTAGCCATTGGAGATGTAAAATGTTTCAGGATACTCATCCCAGAGCCCTTTTGCTCATAAAGATATTTATATCAAGCATCTGATTACCCTGATGTGTTTGATAACCCATCTAAGATGTGGTTCTACAGGGCACTGGGGAATCCCAGGGTTACTTGGCTGCACTCAGGGCTGCTCTGGCTTGACAAGCAAGGAGGTGATAACAATGCAGGAGCCCCTCTGTCCACAGCCCTTTGTGTTCACAAGGTAAAGGCTCCTACCTCTGGTACCAGTGACCACAATTGTGGGGTCCCCATGGACTGGGGACATGGCAGCCTGTGACATCCCTTCACAGGCTTCATATAAAATAACCGATAAAAGCAAATTTATTGTAATTTGGATCAACTTCCTTATGTAGAGCTCTGCACTGAAACACTGTTCCCAGTTTTATGAGTGAAAAACAAGTGATCTGTAATGATCTGTAAACACTCTTACATGATCTGTAAATACTCCCACCTTTACTAACAGTAGAAATGAGCCTAGGTTTTTCTCTTTGATGAAATCTGTGTTATTTATCTTACCCTCTGTGGCTAGACATTTTCCTAAAACACAATAGGGTAAGGTCAGCTTTCACAGATTCTGTAAGTGGGCTGGGTGCTGCCACTGAACTAATGACTAATTTTCCCTAGCTGCAGAACATAGACAGGAACAGCAGGTGTTTATTTTTTTCCCTCCTTCTGATGTATCATTTAGGAAGGAATATGTGTAGAAATAATGAGAAAATAATGAAAAGATAAATTCTTTGGACATGACAAGTCTATCTTGTGATAAGCTGGTGAAGAGCAATGGAAGCATCAAAACTTTCAGAGCAACCAAAGTTTACAGAGCAGTTAAAAAGAGACAGACAAAGATTTTCTTTCACAGTCTTTAACTGCAGCAAATATCATCATCCCAGAATGATTCTGACATTTGCCATTCAACTGAGAAAGAATGGCAGGAATTCTAGATGAGAGAGGGGATAAAAGCAAAGCAAAAAGGATTAAGTGACTCATGCAAGATCACACAGGAAATCTGGCAGAGATGCTGCAGGGTCTCCAAGTTCTATCCTGTTCACATCAGAGCAGAAATGTTAGACAACCAAGCAGGGTACTACACAGTCCTGTTTGGAAATGTTCTGGTAATGTGCTATTTTCTTATTGTAAAATAACCATTTGCTGCAACTTTTCATATGACTACAAGAGTTTTCCTGAATTTTGGCCAGAAGAGATTCTTTAGAAACAAGATAGAAATATTTCACAATATCTTCAGATATGGGAAAATCAGACCAAATAGCTAATTCAATTGATATTCCACTACTATTTAAGGTGAGACAGCTGTAACAGGAGAGCCTAGGACAGCCTGGTAAGGTATTTGGTATGAGCATGGATTTTCATATCACAGATTCTTGCATTTAGCCACCAGCTAATGCTGACCCACTTGAAGGGCTCAAATTCTTGGTTTCTGTAGCTGATCAGTTAGCTGGATTTTTTATGGCTTTGGCTTAACATTGTTCTTTAAATGAGAACAAAAAAAATTATCATCCTGAAATAACATAGAAAATCCATATTATCATCTCCAAAACAGTATTTCTCCAGTCACAAATAGCTGTATCCTACATTTCTTCCCAGTTTAGTTTTAACAATATGCTTAAAATCTTACCAGAAAATACTTTCATTAGGCACAAAACTGCGCATGGGTTTACAAGTTCAGCTTCCTGCATCTTACAACCAGGCCCTGTAGAACACAGTAAAAATGTAATGGAATCATGGAATCATGAAATGGTTTGGGTTGGAAGGGACCCTAAAGATCATCTAATCCAACCTTCCTGCCATGGGCAGGGACACCTCCCACTAGACCTGGTTGTTCAAAGTCCCTTCCAACCTGGTGTTGAACACTTCCAGGGATGGGACATCCACAGCTTCTCTGTGCCAGTGCCTCACCACCCTCACAATAAAGGATTTTTTCCCAATGTCCAATTTAAACCTCCCCTCCTGCACTTTGAAGCTATTGCCCTTTGTCCTACCAGCTCACTTCAGGCAGCCCATTTTGCATTTGTATGTGCTGTGTACAGCTTCTGTCTGCTCAGCCCCCAGCAAACAGCCTCTGCATCTTCCCTGCTCCTGCAGAAACCTCAGAAGAGCTGAAAGCTTGGATAAATTGCCTTTCCTCTTAAATGTGCTCTTGGATCATGGTGGTTTACACTGTTTCTAATCTCTAGATGGTAATTTCTTTTCCTAGGTGGAAAAACTTCAGCTCTTAAATCGACAGATGTGTTGTTTGTTGCTCTTTTGGTTGCTGTTACCTTTTGTTTATGAGCTGGGATGCCAAACTTCCAATCTCATTTCTCATGCATTTTCTGCATCATTAACTGTTTAAATTTCCTGTGCTTGGACGGCTGTTACTTCTCTCTAGCAATTCTCTCCAACGTGGCTCTGTTAAAATGCAGAAACTGTTATACAATCACAATAGAAAAAAGACCAGATGGCATCAATAACTGCTAATATACCCCCATGTTTATGCTCCAGCACGTGTCTGATGGATGGGATAAGTGCTAATCACTGGTATTCTGTTTTGTGTCATTGTTTGCTGAGCTTTTTGTTTTGTTTTGTTTTGTTTTTAATTAACCATATGCTCCCTAGGAAACCTTGAAAGAATTTTGCCTGGCTCCCCAAAAAACACCTGCATTGCACCTTAAAAATGGACAGCATTTTAAAACATAACCCCTTTTTCTTTGTAAAAAGAAAATATATTGTATGAAAAGAAACTGAACTACTTTCTCCCCTGAGTTTCTATTCTTGTTTTTTCCCCCAGCTGCTTTCTAATGAAGAGCCATTCATTCACATGTTTATTGGTCTCTAAGCTGCACAGTCTCTAAAGATGTGGTTTTGGTATACATTTTTTTTTAATCCAAACACCAGAATAATTATCAATATAACCAGACAATAGTTAGAGTCACTTTCATTGTTCAGTCTCCAAGGCACTCCTTAGATGTTTGTGAAAGCAGTGCAGCACACAGACTGTCACACACTGATTCTCTGTGCTGTCAATGAAAAGAAGCAGTCACATCCCTGAAATCTGGAATCCACAGTAAATGACTGAATATGCCATCCTAATTATACTTTTCCATCATTCATGCAGTCAGCCTTCATCTGGCAGCCTTAGGTAGCAGGTTTCTGGATTTGCCCCATGGTCTCACTCACTGTTTTCTCTCACATGTACTCAAAGCACAGAGGTCACACTCATGGCAGAGGAATTGTTTCTGGGGTTTGTGACTATAGGTAATTCTTAGAGGGAAGGGACAGCTGATCATGGCAGGGAGAAAGGCAATTTTATCCAGGCTTCACTGATAATTTGATTCTAACAAAATGGTTAGAGCAGTCTGGTTTTCACCGGCTTAATGGGGATTCAAAAAGTTTCCTAAATCATAGAATACCCTGAGTTGGAAGGGGTACCCACAAATATCATCAAGGCCAGCTCCTGGCCCTGCACAGGACAGACCCAGGAATCACATCACATACCTGAGAGCATTGTCCAAACAATCCTTGTACTCTGTCAGGCTTGGTGCTGTGACCACTTCCCCTATTCCAGAGTGTGTTATTTGCATTTCACTGTGGCTTTTAGGGCAGAGTTTGCATTCCCTAGATTTCCAAAACTTACCTAAGTAAATTAGCTATCCAGCAATGTAAGCATTGACATCTGAGCAATTTTCTTATGTTCCTATTATAGTTAATAGAAAACAAGTCCACAGAGTCAGTGAAGCATAGGGTGAGTCATTTAACCAAACATAGGTATTGACTTTAGGATGACATAAATCACACCCTACTCTTCACTGATCATCCAGAAACCCAAAGGCAACTTTTAAAGATGATTCTGCCACCTAACATTGTCTCATATGGTAGCTTAATTAGTGTGCTTTGCCTCCCACCTTAGTTTCTTGACTTGTGAAAGTGAAATTTTACAATCAGCCACCCAATTTGCAAGAGATGAAGATAATGAGTTCATGTTTGTACAGTACTGAGGAAATATTCTATCCAACAAGCTGTGCCTTAACGATATAGTCTTAACCCATAGAGATGAAGACATACTGTTTACACAGAGACAGCAAGAGAGCCATAAGCTCTGGTTATGCTGGCAGCCCTTCAGGGTCTCTTCATGGCTTTCAACATTAGGTATTTTGTAAATAGGAATGTTAGGGCAGATATGTTGGAAAACTTGCCTAAAGTAAAGCAGAATGTTAGCAACTGAGCTGGTTTTTTTGTGATTTTTTTTTTTTTGTGTACAGCTCCTGTGACAATTGCTAATTGTCAGCTGTAATGTAGTTCTGTTTTCCTGTGATTCACTCATTTACTCCTGAGGGAATACAGATGATTCTTACGTCACATTTCTATGTTGGCTACCAAAAGTCTAAGAAATGCCTTCAAATGTTTCAGGATGAAAGAGAGATGAATATTAATTTTCATTGCAAGTAAGATAATTTTTTCCAAAATTTCTGCAGTGTTCATCTAATGAGTCAGGGTGTTTCATAACTCATCAGATTTTCAGCTGATGTTTTATAGCTTTCTTATGTCAGAAGGAATAACTGATTGCAGTTGTTAAAAGCATGGATCAGTGCAGAGTTATTGCTACCCTCTATATGTTATACAAATATCTTAAAACAAATCTTGTCTACAGTGTTTCATGAGTATGATAAAACAGTAACAATTGAAATCTGTGGTATCAAGACACAAAAGTTGTTCACTTATTTTCCTGACAAAATTTTCAGCAGCAGTTAAGTTGCCATGTCCTTAGGGATGGAGTAAGATACTGCAGACATGAGATAATCTCTGATGTATAAATAATAAAACTTTACACTATAGCCATGTACATAAAAAATGACTGGATGGCATCATCCTTTCAGAAGAGTAAAACTACTGAGATAGATCTAATCTATTGAGTAGCAGCCTGATTTTCCCTTCTCCTCCCTGAAGTAATCATGAAAATTGCAGTCAGAAAGGCTAAACAGCACAACCACATACTGCTCTCATGGAATAAAGAAAGGCAATCAGGATAGATTGCACAAACACATCAGGAGTAAAATAAAACAATCACACCAAAAAAAAGAGACCAAACCCAAAGGGAAATGTAAGTCTATTTCTTATCTGAAAAGAATAACAAAAGAACAAGATTTAATTTTCAGTATTCCTATACTAGTTAAGTGACGTTGGGTTATTACATCTATTATTTTTTAAGAAAAGGATAAGAGTCCAACATATAATAGGAAAAAAATAGACTAAGGAATTTTTCAGGAAACAGATGTATTCAACAAAACAGTAAAATCAGCACTCAGTAATAAGTGGTATCCCTCAAAAGCACATTCTGGGACCAGTACTAATTGATATATTCATCAGTGACACAGTGAGTGGGGTCGAGTGCACTGTCAGCAAGTTTACAGACCACCAAGCTGAATGGTGCAGTGATATTCACTGGAGGCAATGGATTCACCAGTGGGACCTGGTGCCAGGTCCTACACCTGGGTTGGAAAATCCAGAAACAGGCTGGAGGATGAAGGGATTGAGACCAGCCCTGCAGAGGAGGACTTGGGGATGCTGGTGGATGCAAAAGTAGAGATGCACTGGCAAGGTGCACTCACCGACCAGAAAACCAACCACTGGGCTGCATAAAATCAAGCATGAACAACAGGTCAAGAGAGGTGATTCTGTCCCTCTATTCCACTTTTCTGAGAGCCCACCTGGAGTAATGTGTCCAGCTGTAGGACCCCCCACATCCTGTTGGAGAAAGTTCAGAGGAAGACATGAAGATGCTCTGAGGGGTGGAGCACCTCTCTGGAAAAGGCAGGCTGAGAGAGTTGGGTTTGTCCAGCCTGGAGGAGAGAAGGCTCCAGGGTGATCTTATTTTGGCCTTTCAGTATACAAAGGGGGCTTGTAAGAAAGATCAAGAGAGATTCTTACCAAGGCCTCTGCTTACAGGACAAAAGGAAACAGCTTTAAACTGAAAGAGGGTAGGTTTAGATTGGACATATGAAAGAACTTTTTTATAATGAGGGTGGAAAGACACTGGAACAGGTTGTTCAGGAAGATTGTGGATGTTCCACCACTGAAATGGTTCAAGATCATGTTGAACGGGGCTTTGAGGACCTTGATCTATTGAAAGATGTCCCTGACAGGGAGGATTGAAACTAGGTGATCTTTGAAGTTCTCTTCCAACTCAGATCATTCTGTGATTCTAATATTGATTCCTGCTACAGAAAGCAATTTCTATTTTGAAATTATCTTCTCTGTATAACATACTGAAAACATCAGACATCATTATTCCACTATAATTAGCAGTAGTAGTGGAGTCTGAGATAGAAATAAGTCACTGGCTCTGAGCACCACACATTACAAATATTTCTGAAAATTTTGGGAGAATGCAAGAAATACAAAAAACCCACCTCAAAACAGGATAACAATAATGTGGTAAGCATGACCTATGAGAGAATCAGAAAGAAGCGAGATTATGGGAAAGTATACAACAGTCCTCAAATATGTAAAAAAAAAATTCATTTCATATTCTCTGTGAAAGAACAAAACTAAATCAGTAATAATTTGTAGGAAGAATGACTTTAGGTACAGAATGGCATATATGAGGATGGTGACATGGAGTGACAAAGCTGCTGTATCGATCACTGGATGTCTCTAAAAATGCATCAGACAAGGTCAGAATATCTAAACAAGAAGATTGTCTGAACAGATCCAGCAGTTACAGCTCTGTTCCCCAAATATATTCTCACTGTTTTAAGTGGAGAGAGCAGAGAGGGCAAGAGCTAACAGATGGGCTCTGCTCATGAAAAGCTGTAAGTGGATCCTATACAGGTTATCAGAATTATACAAATGGATCATTTTGAAAATTCTCTTATTGCCCTGTTCATAGGGGAGCTAATGTGGAGGTTGTCAGAGACAGCCTCATTATGTGAAAGGCACTAACAAAGGAGGTTGGATTAGCCTGTGTTTGGAGCATCCCTTCAATTGCTCTCCTGATGCTTTTCCTAAAACATGGAATAAAAAATACTATGAATATATTCTGTCTATAAGTAGGAGTAATTGACTGAAGTAGTTTGCACACTCAGATTATTTTAAAGACAGGTTTTCACAGACATTAGTGTAAGTTTGAGAAAGAGTTGACATTAATTTCCAGTGGAACAGGAAATTTTTATGGGAATACATTTATCTTGTTTCAATTAATGGCCCCTGGAGAAGGTGTATCTTCAGCTAGTATTTCAGCTCGTGTTTTCCCTCCAAACATTCTGCCCCACCTCAGATAGTGTCTGACTCCTTCCATCTCCTTGCAAACTTCTGCAAGTTGCCATCTGTAATCTGATTACCCTGCCTGGTGCAGCACCCTCCTCTGCAGAGCCCATTCCTGCTCATCTCTGCCACAATCCACCTCTCCTTCAGCTCACTTCCCTGCCTTTAAGCACAAACATAAAACCCAGCGATACTTCCCTTGCTGTCTCCCAGCCTCCAGAAACCAGGGATGCAGAAATGGCTAATTGAGAATGGCATCTTGCTGGACTTGAATGGCATTGAGGAAAAGCAAGTGTGATTCAGCTAAAGGCTATGTGGGTATGTCAGCAGTTACAAAACACCAATTGGACAGCACAGGAGTGTGAAATGACGCTTCTTTAAAAAGTGAGGCCCTTGAGGTTTAGCAACACATTCATTAAATGCACTTGTGCCTGGAAGTTATTTTGGTTTCAAGCCTTTGACCAGAATGAGGTCACTCTAATTTGCTTCTCTGCTAAAGGAATTTGTTAATCTTGAAATATTTATGCTGAGCTTTAACAGTGTTGTTTCTTTAGGGGCTGCTTGTTTTGTGACACAATACTTTTTCAGTGCTTTATTTCTATGAGTTAGATGCATCAGGAGAAACCAACTGTGGATCTGGCTGTTTGTACAGGAGAACATGGGATCAAACCCAATATCTCTTCCTCTCTCATACTTACAAAAGACTGCCCCCAATTTTCCACCTATAATTTCTTCTATCTAAGACCATGAATAAAATCTCCTCCCATGTATTTCCTGGTAGACTTTATATGAACATTTAAATAAATTCTTTTTAACACCTTAAAGAATATAAAGAAATACAAGCTGGGCCTACTTTCTAGCATGCCTTCACCTGAAACAGAGCACACCTCCTTTGAGAAAAAGACCCTTGAAACTGAAAACAAAAAAAAAAATTATCAAATGGATATATATATGAATTTGAAGAAGTAAGAAACAGACTGGATGCAATAAAATCCTGCCTCATTTCCTTAGGAGAGGATAGAAAAAAAACAGTATTGAGATCAGTGACAGCTCCTTGAGGCAGCTGGTGACATATTTTGGAAGGATGTGTGGAAATAGACAATCTAAAAGGCTGTGGAAGACAGGTTTTATGAATAAAAAGAAGCATCAAATCTCACTTTTGATGCTTACCTTCTAAAGTTCTGTAAATTTGTGGCTCTCAAATAGCCCAAGAATAGACAGTCATACTGACAGGTCTCAAATGGTCAATTTGAAAAACTGCTTCAAAGCCACTTATGAGAGGCCTATCAGACCCAGCTACACCTTTTATAAAATATTTATTGCTGTTCTGTTGAAAACTGGTGCAGCAGCTTCATAACTTTTCAGTCCTGGATGAGGAATTCAGAGTGCATCACACTAACTAATTTAGTTTCCCTTTTGCCTAAAGCAATAAATATAACAAAATATACTGGACAAGAGATATGTTCTAAGTTCTGCCATGGTTTTGGGACTTGAAGCTAAAATTTCCAAGGGCTGGGTAAGGTTTAATCACCAAGTGAGACCTTATCACACAAACTCAGCAGTATGACAGTTGCAGATCTCAGATGGAAACTTTTGAAAGGCGCTTTAATTCAGATGAAAAGAATGATTTCCCTAATCAAGAGAGACGATAGGCATTTCTCCTAACATAATCATCAACTACCAGATCAGGACACACTTTCCTGGAACACTGCTTCCTCCCACCAGGTGTTGTTACATGAAGATCAGAGAAGAACATCCCTAAGGAGCAGGTCCTCATTGCCTGATTGCTCGTTCTGCAATAGCCCTCACTAACAGGATCTCCTCTTCTGCTTGGAGGTACACAACCATCAAGTAAAAAAATACCACTTTCATCTCAGAAGTGAAACTCCTCATGGCAAAATCAGAGTGACTCCAAACTAGCTCAGATCCTAGGGATGAATTCTTGGCTTAAATAAAATCAAGAATTAAATTTATGCCATAAATTGCAGCCTCTTGAAGCAACAAGAGACTTTCCATGGATTTCAGGAGGCTGTGATTAAATGAAGAAAACAAGTCTTATTAGGTAGATAAAAAATGTAAGTGCTGAATAGGAAGATAGCCTACCTATTACAGCTATGTGTTTTAGCATTGAGCAGTTACACATACAGAGGAGTGCTCATCATAGCTGTCCAAAGCTCTTCCATGAAATCTTATGGAAGGGACAAGGTAGAAGTTAAAGTGTTCTGAGGCAGGAAACAAAAGGGAGCTGCTTTCTGTAGAGAAGAAAAAGGAAAATATCTTGCTGATTAGAATTGGCCACAGACAAAGCAGCTGAGTACTTACTGAGAGATTACACCTTTAGGAAATTATCTGCTCTCTCTGTACATGCCATTTGACCCTTTGCCTGCTGTTTGCATGACCAGGATAAAGATGTGATTGTTGAAAAACAGCTCTTCCCACCCTGATATGGTCCAGAGGCAGATTATGGTGGTGAAAGCTCTGCACCAAGCCCTGTCAGAGGATTCTGCAATCTCATGGCAATTAACCCTGCCCCAGGGATTTTTCCTCTGCTCAGCTCCAGCTACTCCTCTCCCATTGCCAGTGAGCCATTGCCAAAGCCCACTCTCACCTGCTCCTGTGACCTGGCAGCTGCCTGGGCGTTCTGCTGTCTGCACAGGTCAGCAATGTGTGGTAAATGTGGTGGGAATGTGATGTAAGTGTGTGGTAAATGTGGTGTGAATGTGGTGTAAGTGTGTGGCAAATGTGGTGTAACTGTCTGGTAAATGTATGGTAAATGTGGTGGCACTGGGGACAGGGCACACAGGGCACACAGAGCACATACCTTCTCAGCACAAAGCCAGAGCTCACCAGACATAATTTTTCTTGCCCAGGCTTACTGGAGAGTATGTCAATGGCCAGGCAGTAAGCAGACAAAAACATAGAGGAGAAACTGCTAAAAAAGAAAATTGCTTCACTAGGAAGGCAGACTGATTTGAAATTTTGCAATTGCTTTTACCTTGATTTTGGGAAAACAACAAGAATAATTTTTTCACTAAATTTACCTCCATCTGATTACCTGTCATCCTCAATCCTTCTGTTTTTGCCACCATCACCTTCCTGTTCTCATTTGTCTGGGAAACATTCTCATCTGAGGTCTTCTCCCCATTTATCCTTAGGGCACTGAATACCCCACAGCCCAGATTTCTCTTAGACTGAGCATTCATTCAACATACATTAATAACCTTGTTATGCCTGTGAATTCTTAAGTATATCCTTGCAGGTTTATAGTTTTAAAAAGTACAAACAAGCACACACACACACAAAGCCAGACAAACCCCTACAAAAATTCATCCACAACTTTTCGTGGCTCAGAGCTCAAAAAATGATTGCTCTTCGAGTAACATTCTAGTGAGAAGGCTGAGAACTCAGGAAAGGCAGGAGGATCACAAGTAATTGTGTTACAGCTATTTAATGAGCTCCCGGTCACCTGTCAAACCACAGTAAATTTGATATTTATTTTCATATGCTTTCCCACCTACTGTGTGAAATACATTCTCTGAAATCACTATTTGACTTGTTAAGTAGTTAGACCACTTTCAGATAGCTGTTAATACTCTGAGGATGTTTAGTTACAGTCAAGTCTCTCTTCATTTAAAATGCATATATGAAAAGCAATAGGAAAACATTGCTAGATGATTCACATTGTTTCTCTCTGCTTTTCATGAAGGCCTTGGTGAATAGCAGAGCAAATTATCAGTAAATTTCCCTTAAGAATTTGAAATTAACTTGTTTCATCTGTGCTTATGCAAGTTTCATTCTCCTTTCTGCAAACATGCAAGTAATTGCTTTTTATTGTCCATGGAAAGTGAATTTAGAGATGCAGCTTTTACATGACAGTATTTGTGCTGGCAATGATTGTGTACAATCAGAAGCTTGAGAAAGAAATGTGAGTTACCTGAGACAGCTCAGCTTTTGAATATCCCAAATCAGTCTGTAAAGTTAAATATCTGTTAAAATAGTCCTTAATTAGGCTATCATAGCAAGTTCATTGGAGAAAGTTGAGAATATGTCTTTCTGTATTCTAAACCTGGAAAATAAGTCACTAAATTAACATATTATTCATGTGCACTTCTCTTCAGATCTAATTGCTGCCCTCTTTGCATGTCTTCTTTATGCAGGAGAGTCTAATGACTATGAATAGATAATACACTCTTTGGGGAATGATTACATGGTTTCAGACTTGACTTCCTTGAGTATAGAAAGAGGTGGCAGATTAAACTTTATGGGCTGTCATTCCTCCACTCTGTGTGGGACAACACTTTAATGACATTTTCCCAGGCACTTGTATCAAAGGCATGGAGCATTTGGGAGAGAAAATTGCTTTGAGATATGAATTCATGTGAAGTGCAGTGGCATTTAGGAGAGGGGCAAGTCAGATCCCATCCAATATCACACTTCCTTGATCGATCCAAGGTGAGAGGGGCACTATGGTTTGACTGTGCCGGAGCTGTGCCCAACTTACAGGTGAGCACTGTGTCACCTCTTCTGCTCCTCTCACCTGTTTTCACCTACTCACATGGCCTGACAGCTCCCTGGAAGTTTGCTTGCCTTGCTGAATTCCCTGGACAGCAGTTTACACATGCATACTAAAGAAACAAATTAAAAATCTCCAGATAAAGTAATTCTAGAAGGATATTACTGCTCAGAAACATCATTATAATTTTGTCTTTATGAAATTACTGACCTACATAATTTATACTCAGAAGTGTGAGTGATATTGTAGATGACCTATCTCCCATTAGATCCCAGCAATGGAGCTTGGCATCTTTTGAAACTGATGCATTAGCTTGTGTCACATTCAGACAGCCATCTGAAATTACTAGCTGTGATTAATATAATTAATTATCTACCATTATGTGTGCCCAAATTTTGGTAGGACCCTTTCAGAGAGTGAGATAATTTGATATATTAGCTGGAAAACATCCAGACAGTTTATATCTAAAATGATTAGGAAGTAATAAGACACGTTTCCTGCTTTCCCAAATAGTTCTGTAACGAGGTTGTAGAAAAACAATGAAGTTTACAAGTAATAAATCAAAGTAATGTTAAAACTGTTGATAATTGCACTGCAAATAGAATCTGAAAACATTTTCTGGTAAAGAGTTTTTGTCATGACTGAGCAATACAGCTTTGAGGACTGACTCTATTCACTAATTGAGGGGACAGATTGGTCAAAGGAAGAGATGAGACTTTGGTGGAGATGACACAATATTGCTCATTGGTGCTTTGACTTCTTAAAATGGCTTTTTGTTTCAAAAGTGAGTAAGCAACCTGAAAAGGCTAACTAAACCCAAATAAAAATTATACCTTTTCCTTGTGATCAATCTTCACTTGGTGACACAAAAAGGAAACAAAGAGTGGATTTGCTAAAAAAAAATCCTGTCAGCTCCAAAACCATATATTATTAATATATTTTCTTTCTTGAAAAAGTCCAAAATCACTTCACTCTTCCCCCTTTTTTTCTAATGTTCAGCTGAGCAACAAAAAAATTAATTTTCTCTGTCTTAGCCATGACCTCAATAGAAATTTCTTACACTATGACACAAAGTGTAAGATGCATTTTATACTCCAGCAAGAAGTATTTCAGACAGAACAATGACTATTCTATCATATTAAATTTTCACCAGTCTCTGCTGTGCTGCACTGCAAGCACACATTGCAACCTGTCTGTGAAAAAGAGGAGGCAAGCTATTGAAGGGATTATTGGGTAAACAAAAGCAGGAGATGCACAAAGGTTATGCTGTCCTTATGAGCAGTGTAGTAATGGCAATACTCTTCTGTTAATGATTATATGGTGACAGAAATAGGGCAAAACACACAACTTTTTCACAGTTACATTCATGCCATGAAACAATGGACCAATACTTCCCTTTGTGCTGCCCAGATAACATATCCACACTGTGCAGGGCTGTAGGACAAGGTTCTGGCCCTGGCCTGAAACCTATTTACAACCTCATGTGCCTTCTGACAGCTCCAGTGGTTTTTAGCTGGTGAGGTCTCAAGAAAATAATGTAGTGGGCATTAATCTGTGTGCATGTGTATACCACAATGTAGAATTAAGAGAATGATAACATTTAAAGAAAGAACAGTAAAGGTTATCCTTTGGAAAGATACAACTAACAAGACAAGACTATTTATTTGTTACAGACTGGAAAGCTGAGAATATTGCCATTGTCTAAAAGACCTTATAACTTCCTCCTACAAACCGTTTTTGTGCTCAGCCCAGCTAGATAAATCCTCTCTGAGGGTTGTGGTGCTGGCACACAGACACATAAAATCTCTGCATCTTCTCTAAAGATACATCAGTATGCAGGTATATGGACATTTACCACATGTTGTATCAGGTTGTTGTAAATCTTTACTTGGGAATTTCGCTGGCTCCATCCAAGTTCACAAAAGATGGAAATGTGGCAACAAATGAGCTCAAATAAGGATGTGTAGGAGGAACTTGCAAAGTCCTTTACAAGAATGTGGATCCTTTTTTTACCTCCCCACACATAACCACTAAATGTTCTCAACCTGTTAGTATTATCTTCACCAAGAATGGCATCTGCTACTGCTGTTTTATACAAAATGTTCTAAACCTTTAGTGTGTTTTGGCCCTGCTGTTTGCCACTGTTAAGGCAGAAAGCAAGGAAAGATTTTGTGAGGCTTATAAAGCTCCAGTGGGGTGAGTTGTGCTAACACTGAAGTCAGAACCAGCCCTGCATGTGACAACATGCTGAGACTAATAATTCTGACTTTTGGTTGCTTACTATGTGCTAAGGACATTATTTCATTTCACAATTGAGATCATCAAGTATGAGATAGCCTGCTTGTATTAGACCAGGTTATTTGGGCTCAGATTATTTGACAGAGTATCCTGTCTCCAGCAAGGATCAGCAAGTGGATACAAAGGAAGGAGCAGAACGAAAAAGCAGGTATGCAGTAATTCCTTTCCAGGGTGCTCTGCTAGTCTCCAAATTCACTTGTAACTCGCAGATTTCTTGGAAAGTTGCCTTTGCTGTCGATAGCCTCCATTAGATCTGGACTCCAAGAAGTTACCCAGACACTGCATCTAAACTTCTAGCATCCACAGCATGCTAGAGAGGCAGTTCCCTGTTCCCACTGGGTACCACCAAAGAGCTTATTCTCACAGCCCAAGCAATTCTTTTCCTTCCCATTGCCATCTAGCAGCTCCAACTTCAAATAAGCTGCAACTCTAAAGAAAGGAAAACAAATTCCCAATGACCAATAACCCATGTTTTGAAAACCAGAGTGCCCAGAATTTTTTTCCATCTCTTTCTAGTTCACCCACACATCTCTTCTGACTGTGAGACATTTGAATTTTAATTTCCCCGAGGATGACAGATCCGATTCCTATCGCAGGCTGCCAAAATCTGTCAACTCATTTGTCCTTCTGCCAAATCTCACTAGCAGTAGGCTCCTTCTTGCTCTTCCAGAAAGGAGCAGCTCCATCTTTCCTGCTCTCCCACATTGACCAGAGCCTGAGAGGAAGGGTCAAGGCACCAAGCAGGACTGGTCCAGCCCAAACTGGGGCCACAGTTACAGTAGTACAGGTTAGCTGCTCCCAGCTGCCCCATGTGCAGACAACTGCCTTCTGATGCCTGCAGCCAGACATTTGCTGGGTTCTTCTTTTTGTCAGGAGAGTTAAGACCTTCATCACAGACTAAATGCCAGAACAACTGATTTTAGAGATGCTTTTCTGCCATTTTTCGATTCTAAATTTATATTATGATAAATATTTAAGTGCAAATTATTTTTTCCTCATTTGACAAAAAGTAAACTGTGAACTTCCTGTGAATAAAAAACAATGTAGAGATTGAAAATAATTTTAACAGATGACTCATAAGTCTACATTGGTTTTTGCATCAGCAAATAAAAATTGGACAGGATAGATGGGAAAAAGTACATTGAAGTACCAAATGCATCTTCCAAGCCCTCATTACCAAACCCTTTTCAAATGAAGTCTTTTTCATCATAAATCACCCAGCTATGTTTTGCATTTGCAAATTTTTTTTTTAATTAAAAAGCAGAAGAAAAATGGAATAGGCTTTCTTAGTGACACATCTGAAGAACAAAGGGCTCTCCAAAATGCAAACAATTAGAGAAGTCAAAGTTATATACGCATTCACACAAAGGGAAAAAATCCCCCCCCAAAACAGTGAAGGAGGAATTATTCTGCCAAGTGAAGGTTTTTTCCAGCTTTTACTTATTCATTGTTTCTCCCTTATGGTTTTCTGTTGAAACTCTTGTAATTCATCAGCAGCTCTTTTCCTGTACGACTCTAAACTTTGCCAAATTGGACCAAAATGACCCATTAATATGGTCAGCTATTGCCTATACTCTTCTGCTAAGATTTGCCAGTACTGACTATTTGAGGTGAATATTGAATGGATGGGGGTGAATAAAGGCTGGCTAAAATACTGGAATATTAACTATTTTCTCTTTTAAGAATATTTTCTCCCATTCTCTGATATTTGGGAATGTGAAGAAGGGACTCCTTTCCTTGAAAGAGACATCATTCACAGTCTTTTCTGGAACTGTTTCTTCTCTTACCTAACTTTTTGTTCTCCATTATGAAATTATTTGAATCCTAGTCAGCCTGGGGAGAAGGGGATATCCCATCTCTGCAAGTCCTTGAAAAGAAAGTTAAAGGACATGTGGGAAACACAAACATAAAGAAGTTTAATAAAGAAACTTAAAGATTTGCTGGGATTGTGTCAATGACAGATAGAAGAATATTTAATGAGGACCAAATCTTGAATTTCTTTTGCCATGAACTAATTTATTTGAAACAATAGGAGCAGCTGTTTTATCTCAACCGAATGAAGCAACACGATGGAGTCAGGTGTTTTATTCAGCTAGTACAGGCCCCCAAGGATTGACCAAAGAGCCATGTAGAAATGCTTGAGACTAAATGCTGCTTTAAAGAAATCTGAATATGATCCCTTCGTGGAGCTTGTACATTTACTTTTCTCCTGAACCCAGATTACTGAGCAGGATTCACACTGCTGCTGCCATCACTTGTATCCTGAATAAAGCTTGGTGCTTATGGCATTCACCCAGCAAATTCCTGAAGTCCCTCCTTAACAAAGAGCATTCCTTGCCCATTTCCCAGATATTTAACCACCAGGATGTATCAAATGGATCATCATACTGCCAAGCCTCTGTTGAAGCTGGGTCACTGTGCCAGACCACAGGAGGTGGATAACTGCTGAGTGGGTGTTGGGGTCATGTCCCTCTTTCAAGGACTATTTATGCTCTTCACACTGGACAGCTGTTGTCTGTCTCACCATGACCACTATTCTACAGCCTGCTGGCTGCTGTATTTCCTGAGGATCTGAATCCCTGGGTATTGCATGCTAGAAACCTCCAAATATGATCAAGTGAACTTAGGAGTTAAGATTGCAGTGAGTACTCCTCTTACCTCTACACTGAACACAGAGTGTACTCAACACCATTCCTCTGTGCTTTCTCTGTAGTCAAGTATTCTTTGGTGCTACTGCACTGTCTTTTTGAAAGGTTTTCTGCTGGTGAGTTGGTAGGAAGTGAGAGGGGATTACCTGGGAGATGGCAGCAACACTTTGCTATGAACACAAGAACCATGAAAGCTATCCTGCTGCTGACCTGCTGCGGCATGGACATCTGGCTCTGTGCCTGTAGGACTGTTCATCCAGCAGTAGGGCTGTCCCAGGGATCAGGGATCCTGGCATGACTGTACCTGCACAGTGTCCTCTGAATTCAGCCTGAACCCACCCTTCCCTGCCTCTGTCATACCTCAATGTTTCTGTCACAGCTGTCAATGGGAACTTCCTAGACAGCAGTCTAATGATTGTTCCCTGCTTCAGGGCTGTCTGTATCTGTAGGGAGAACATTCACCTCTACAGGAGGAAACTGCAAAGTTGTTGGCAAACTGCCCTTGATTGGTGCCTGTAGCACCTCTGGAGTTCCCAGATGTGACAAAAAAATTTAGAAGATGAAGGTGGAAGGTGAAAGGCTGGAGCCAGACTCAGAATTGGGCTTTCAGCAGAACTTGCAGGATCAATTCAGATTGGCCTCAGGAGATGAGGCTGGGAAATTTATAGTCAGGATAGTTGTTGGCTCTGGGCATTAGGCCAATCTCATTATCTTGGACACAGTCAAAGAAGATGAACTCACAGAGTACAAACCTTGCACTGCAAACCACTTACACAGCTCTGCTGTACTAATTACGTTAGTATTGGTTTTCCTTCCAGCCAATTGCTGGTCCTGCCTCACCTGGCACCTAGAATTCAAACTCCTGCTCATCTTCCTCACAAGCCCTGCTGTTCAGTGACCTGCTACCTGTTAACAGCCCACAGTGCCCATGGCAGCAAGGCAGGTGTTTTGTTTTGGTGATGGGTGAAGTCATTTCCATATACGATTGATAAAGGTTCTGGGATGAATGGCAAGACACTACATTTTATTAATGTGGCCAATCTCTGAACTGTTTTTCCAGATTCCACAACAGCTTCTTCTCATAAAGGGCTTCAAAAACTTAATCAGCTGAATAACTAAATCCACATCGAGAGGCCTGCACCAGTTCAGCCTACTGCTAACAATGCTCTGGATCATCACATGGAGAAAGTCTCATAAAAGGTTTTTTTTTCCATCAACTGTTGTTAGAAGAAAAGCTTTTTTTTTTTTTAACTGCCAGCTACATCCCTTTCTCTGCTCCCTGAATAGCTTTGTTCAGCTTCCAAATCACAACATGACCAAAACAGAGAAACTTTCTTTGCTTTCCCCACAGCCTCAGGAATTAGGGCCCACACAGAAAACAAATGCATGAGCACATAAACGTCTTTAGGCACACACATGAATCCATCTTTTTAGACAAAGGCTTGCACACAGTTAATTTTTTTGTTGAACTAGGCTCAGTACCATGAAAATTATCTCATTAATTAGGATTTAGAAATCACCATATTATTGATTTTATTTTAATTACTGGCACATGTGTCTGAAACAATTTTTGTCAGGGTCCCACAAGGGCCATTTTAATGGTAGCTGAGCAAGGGAAATGCAAAGCTTTCCAAGGAAAAACAAAGGTTAGGCAGATTGTCTTCAACATAGGACATATCTCTCTTATTCATGTAACATTTGTATTTCTTGTGTTCTCTGGCATCCAACTGCTGGTATTTGCTTAGGGTAGGATGACACTGGTTCAAGTCTCTGCCATGCACACAGTCCAGCTGCAGGATACACACATCAGTCATGATTAAAAACAGCACAGTATGCCAATCTTCTAAGGACTTACACCTAAACATCAGGGCTAAGTTAGCAGGTGGCAGCTGCTGTGCAATGAAATTGCAGTGCTGTCTCTGCAAAATAGAGCTCTAGACTGACTTCAATGTTTATTCATTACAAATAAACATTGAAAATTATTTAAGGTGGTGGTTAAAACCTCCCTGGAACTTCAAAGGAGCATGCAAGGTTTCTTTATGGTCTTAGGAAAGAAGATCTTGTTCCATTGACATCTTTAGGTCAAGGATTTCTGCCACTCTCCCAAGGACAGATAAACACACACAGTCTACCATTAAAGTGTCTCAGCTTTGTTTTGTAATAAATATTGTAATAAAAATTCTATTTCAGACCGGAGGCATTTTCTAAGCAAGGGTGAGGAGCACTGATCTGAGCTCCTTAGCTAATCAATACTTCTTTTGCATGAATATCTGGAAACTTTTGAACCTCCCAACCCCAGCTCCATTTCACCAACTACATTAAGAAAGGTTAAGCTTGGATTTATTTTTATAAGCAATCTGATTAAGAAAAAAAATATTTTTTGCCTCTTTTTCAGTACTTAAAAAGTTCATAAAGCCACAATCTAAGTAACATATTTGTATTTGAGAACTGCATGTCTTCCTAACAGCTCCATAAAACAGTATGTTTGTAATGCAGATAACACATTAATTTCTTTAAGAACTGACATCATATTCCTGAATATTTTGCAAAACTGTGAAGCTTGTTGTGCTGAGTAGAAGGATGCAATGTTTTAATGTGTTTCCACAACAAAGTGCTGGATCACGAAGAAGCAAAGGAGACCTTCAGACAGTGGGAAGAAACAAAAAGGTCACAGACCTTAGTATTTTTGGGAGTTTCAATGACCCCAATAGCAGCTGCCCAGAGAAGGGCAGTGGAGAACCCCAGAGTGATGCACTGGGGGAGTCCCTGAATCAAGGGAACCTTAAGAGGGGCATGGAGAGACCCACTAGGAGCCACAGCTCAGCACCAGGAGACGTGCACAGGGCCAGGAGTGACAGTGGCCAAACCATTCTCCCCATAAAAGAATCCCTTAGGAAGTGCTGGAACCAGGAGCACTGCAGCACTTGGCAGGCAAGAAGGGCTCTGAGCTCTGCCAGCTCAACCAGGGAGAAATGGTCTCCAGAGGCAGAAATCCCTGTCCTCTCTCAGCTCTGTGCCCACCACAGCTGATGCAGCTGCACAGACAGAGCTCAGAGGGAACACTCTGCCACCCCAGTGCCAGCAGGAAGAGCCAGCAGATCAATTCCTGCCTCGAACCCTGGTGTCACCAGCAGAATTTGGGGATTTTTCATCATGAGTCTATCTACATGACCCAGGCCCTCTGGAACAGATGTGGTCACCAAGGGGGAAAAAGGAACTTAGTGCTAAAGTGAGCAGGGCTGATCAAGAGAGCTTTAATGTGGATTTGAAGGGGAAAAGAGATAATATTAGGTTCACTAGAGATAAACCTGTCTAGCTAGGTGGCATACAAATGTTTGAGGGATGGTGTGAGAGGGAGGACCTTCAGCCTGCTCCAGGCTGTGCTGAGCACACTGGAGCCCATCTGAAATATCCCTGTAAGAACATTCACAACCTCTCAGCCATCACCATGGGCCCAGGGGATGGAGATCCAGTGGCAGCAAACATGTAGGGGTGATTCATGGTCTCAATTCAGGCTATTTACAGGAAAATAAAGACCTTCATTTTGATTAGAGCCCTCTGAATTAGAAGTTTGGATTTATTGTCAACGGGATGTCATGAGTTTACCTCATCTTTCAACCCCATGATATTTACTGTGGACATGACTCTAGCCTGCTGCACTGAGTCCACTGCATTACTTTGGTTATTTCTCAGTGTCCACAGTGGTTTCAGAACAACGGTGGAAATGAGAATAATTACAGGATGAGGTTTGGAAGGTGAGGGGAGTATGAGACCTCATTCTTCACTTACTTCACTGAACTGCAGATAAAGTTGGTGAATTCACAGTAATGCACTACCCATGGCTAAATCCAACCAACAGGACAAAGCATAGCAGACAGATTCCCTTTATTTTTCAAATATATACTTGGATTTCAAGCCTCCAAATTTCCCAGGTTTCATAAAACTGTCTAGTTCAAGCTTTTGTTGGCAGTTTAATTTTTTTAGGTTGGTGTAGATGGCAATGTCTTTGATAGATCATCTTTTCTGAATTTCTTCCTAAACCTTTTTTCTTTCAAAGCTCATTTCAGTACTAACAAGAAACAATGAATTTACAACAGAGAGTTTTAAATAAAAAGAAGGTAGATGCCACTACTACCTAGCTCTTCCAGGTCAAAATGGACAGTCAAATAATATCACTGTGATGCTACTTTTTTAAACTTTAGATAAATTTTAAGGAAGACTAATAAATGAATGCTTAGCAAAAAAAACATTAAGACAGGCATTTCTGAAAAGGAAAGAAGTAATGAGTTTGAAATTATATCTCATTATTATTAAAAAAATCCATCCTTATTTGAGTTGGAAGGAGAAAATATTAATATTTTATGACCTAACTCCCTAAAAAGAAATTAAATATTCTGAGTACTCTAATACTTAAAATAAAACTGCCTTTCCTCAAATATTTTATGCTTTTCAGTAGATAGGGAGTATCCACCATATCTCTGTCTTACTATGAGTTTTGTCATAAGCTACTATATTTTAGTGATATTACTATAAAGCCCGTAATTTGCCTTCAGAAAATCGTAACAATCATAATAATAAAATGAAAGAAAACAAAACAAAAATTTTACGGCTATATACTGGACAAACAGCCACTGGTCAGTATCTCTCTTTGGAGATATATATACTCTCCAAAATGAAGAGGGATTCCCCAAAATTATATTTAAACAAGGCCTAATTTTACGAAAAAATCTAGGATCATTTGTGTTGAAGTTTGAAGGAAAATAGAAGACCTATTCCAGAGGATGTTAAATTCTGGTTAGATTCTGACATTTAAGTTTCATGTGAGGCAGAGTCCAAAGCCTCTTCTTCTAAATTTCGTATTTAGAACTAATAAAAATATTTTCTTCAAAAAAAACCTGAAACACTTTGCTCCAAATACAATTTCTTCCATTTAATTAATTACATATATAGATTTGAAATCAGTTACTTTTAGGTGAAAGAAAAAAAATTATACAATTCTGAAAGAATCAAAGTAGAGCACTAAATGTTAAGAAAATGCATTAATTTGTGAATCAGGGAATTTCACCACAAAAGTATATTTCTGCAAAATACTACAACACAGCCATTTTCTAGTGGTAGATTGGTTCTGCTGATGGTACCCAAACTGGCTGCAGTTCCTATGTGTGATGAACTTCTTGCTCAGTTTGCTTATCTCCTTTGTACTCTCAGCCCTCTTTACAATACTCAGCTTGTCACAATGATTCAGAAAGTGTCCTCCTTCCCACCTTATACTTAAAAGCCCAGCATAAAAATACCCATTAAAACCCAAATAGTATTAATCTCTTGCCTCTGTTCTGAATCCTAAAAGATGAAAAGAGGAAAGATGTAATTTACCCATCGTCTTGCTTCAACTTAGGGTTAATTATATATAATTATATATAAATCAAGAAACATTTGTCATTTTTTTCCCCAAAAACATCCAATGATTGAGACACCAGAACTCTTTAGACAGCCTGTTTTCTACTTTTTTTGTGCAAGTTTTAAAGAGTGTCTAATCTTAACTGGAAATTTCCCTTTGGAGTTTGAATCTAATAAGTCTTCCTTCTATAGATGCCATTCAAGTCAGACAGGAGTTTGTTGCCTGTTTTTCATGCTGTCCTGTTATACATTTGAAAACAGTTATAATTGTCCATCTAGTCTTCCCTTTCAAGGCCAAGTAGTTGTTATTTATTCAATTATTCCCTGTAAGTCATGTTTTCCAGATCTCTAATTATCATATCTAGGTTTTCACCATTTAGTCCATGTTAGTCTACTGCTTTCTTGATGCTGAACCCTGGGCTTTGAGCTTCAGAATACACATCCCAGGTAGTTTCTTTCAAGTGTCTGACCCAGGATCAGCACTTCTTTTTTTCTTTGTTTTGGTGTGGGTCTTTTAGGGATTTTGGTTTACTTTTTTTATGTTTATTTTGGTTGGTGAGTGATTTGGGGGGGATTTTTTGTTTTGTGGAAATGTTTGTGCATGAGGAATGTTGTGTTTGTTGTGATTTTTGTGGGATTTTTTCAGCAGAATAATACTGTTGGATCTCATTAATGTCATCAAATTAGTGAAGGTACTTTTCCCATATCCCTAAATTCTCTGAATTCCTCTGAAGTTTGTACTGAAGATTGTTCTGAAAAATATGTGTGTTTCAAAATCATACCACATGATCTGATATGACATAACATCTAAATTCAAATCTTTCTTCCTATAAAATTCTTGGTTTTGTTCCTACAAGTGCACTTGTATTTGCAGTTTTTTCCACTCTGGGAGAAAAATAAAATACATTGAGAAAAGGACTGCACTAAAACCTTGCAAAAATGTCCAAAGCTTCAAATGTATCTGGAAAAAGGAAGTATAGACAAGAAGTAATTATACCAAACACTTTTAATAAAAAATGAACTTATTTGTGGGAAGAAAAAAATAAATTTTCAAGCTCCATTAGGTTGCTATTAGAAACATCACTCTAAAATAAAGAAGAGATAAAATTTCTGAACCATTTGTTAGAGATCTTAACATCTATTTAGGCAGAGGCATTTATAGAGATCTGAATGTTGAGAAATTTTTGTTGTGAAGCAAATAATGGTGACAATGGCTTTTCTCCAAACTTTTTGGAATAAGCTCTAGACAAATTATGAAGAGAACTCTTTCCTGCATAAGGTCTTAAACACCAGTAACCTGGAGAGTCTTAAATTATGTTGGGGGAGACAGCAGAGATGTGAACACCTTTTTGTGCTTAGGAAATCATACCACCATCATGTTTCAATAGCTAAGGTGATTTACCACTGGAACAACCTGACAAGCACCACAAAGATTTCTTCACCACAGAACAATGTTCATGTTTATTTCCCATTTAAAATATTACTTAAAATAAATAAATAAATAACTGTGGCAATCCTCAGGGCAGCAGTGGGTTACAGCCATGCTGAGGTTACTGCAGACACTTTTCTGGCTTTTTATTCTGCCATGGAGAGAACACTGGAGATGTCCCAATCTTTGTGGAAGCTATTCTGAGGAACTATGTTCAGAATCCAAAGATCAACTAAATTTACCATTAACTCACCTAAAATGAAAAGGCAGGCTGAGAGAACAGAAAGAAAAAACAATGCTTCATTTTTCAGCTCAGCCCACTATCACATTTACCTGCCTTTCAAAGTAAGCAATTAATGTAAGCAAGGAAGGTTTTCTGTCACTCTCTGGAGAGGGATGAGGAAATTAAGGCTTTGATCTTCCTGGGAAATCGCTGTGCTAAGGGAATGTCATGTTTGTAGCATAGTCATGGACACAGCCCTGTGTTAACCCAGCTGGCAACATCACAGATGACAGGAGTTGTGTTCACTAAAACTGAAACTCTCCCAGCAGTTGCCTTGGAACACCCTGCCTGCAACATGAGCACTGCCTAAATCCCTTCAGCTTTGGAGATGGGAATAGAGTGCAAAAAGAGTTTAACCCCAAAGCAGAAAAACTCCCCTTCCCACTATATTTCCAGATTAAATGAGGACTGGTTTAGAGAGGCTTCTTATTTCAGATTTTTCTGTTTCAGCTGTGGTTAGATATTATATGGTTCATTTCACCAGCACATCAATAGAAAAATATGTCTCCTGAGGAAGCAAGGATGCCTGGCTCTCCTGGGGCAGGTATGGTCCTTGTCTCACCAGGGACAGCAGCACCATCTGCTCAGCAGTGCCAGGTCATTCATGCACAAACAGGACATTAATGAAACTGATGTGTGAAAGTCTGGGATAAAATAGAAGAAGGCAGCCCTACGTGGCTGTAAATCACTTCTCACCCTGCTGACACATGCACTGGATGGGATTTAATGCAGGTATCTCCTCTCTGCAGGGCCCTGATCCCACAGACATGAGTGATTTGTTGCCAGCATCCCCTGTTTGGTGGAGGGCAGGATGGGGAGAAGCAATTTCAGGTTTGTAGACAAGGGAAGAGTGGTGAGGAAGCTAGAAATTGCTCCAGTGAGCTGGATTTGACCTCCATGTCTTTATAGTGGCATAGGAAAAGGTATTTTGCCTAGGCAACATTTTAGAAGGCTATGAATTAATTGCAGCTTAACTGAAAACACAGAGCAGGTTTTGTGTCAGTGGGAGCCGTGGTGCTCAGAGACAGACAGAGGGGCAAAGGCACAAGCTCTGGAAAAAACAAGGATCAGCCATGTCACTCTGGGTATCCCAAAATTACCCTGTGTTCCTTTACCTGAAGTTCTCTGTGCTTTCTCAGGGTCAGAAGGGATTGTATCTTAATATTTCAGAAAGTTTTACGCAGACTAAATCATTAATATTTGTGAAATACTAATTTAAACTGAACAAAGAACGACAGAAATGTCCTGAAGAAACCTAAGTGGGGCAAATTTTGACTGATATTCCTTCCACAAGGCTGATACCAGGCATTTAGGAATGTCACTGATGCAGAATATTAAAATAACTGCTATATTAATGAAAACATATAAGGGACTGCAGCAACAGAGCCATGACAGACCTTCACAGAGAGCAGCCCACCTTGAAACAGGTGCATTGATGATGCCAATTCACATCAGTGATGGAACAGAATAATTGTTTTCACAGAATTCTAGCTGAGAGACAAGCTTTACATAGGGGAGAAATGAATATACATAAAACTACTGACCATGTAAGGTACAAGCTGGCATCTCTGGAAGTAAATTTGCAAGGATTTGTTGGCTTGCAGGCAGATACTGCCCCTGCTGCTGTTCATTCTTTTGCCATGCAGTGGGAGGTGATGATTAGAAGTTTCAGAGCCCAGGCAAAAAATTGTCACCCAGCCCTTCAGCAGGAGCAGGGAGAAGTGCAAATTCTCAGAGATCTCCCAGTTCCTGAAGATAGCAGAGTCCCTGAGGTGGAGGGGAGCATTTGTAGCCTGGCTGATTCCAGATGAGCAGCACAGGGCAGGGTGTGAGTGGATCACAGCTCCTGAGCTCCTGCCACCCCACGGTGACATTATCATTCCTGTCAGCATCTTCAGCTGCACAGGGACAACTGTCAGGAATGTCAATTTTGCAGTGCAGCTGCAAGGAGAGGATTTTGTTTTGTAAACACAATAATCAGGTGTGCCGGGTGTGAGATTTTCTTTGAAATTTCCCATTCATAGAAAATTCTGAACATTGCTGCCCACTCCAGTCTAATTCAGACTAAATACATTTCTTAGGTGAAATTTCCAAGGAAATGGGAATGCTGATTTTCCATCAGTTCTGCCAGACAGTTACAGGCAAATTTAAAAACAAGTAAAACCAAACAAGCAAAAAAAAAAAACCAAAAACACAAAAACAAAAAAACCAACCAACCAACCAAACAAACAAAAAAAACCAAACCAAAACAAAAAAAAGACACAAACAAAAAATTAGATGGGGCAATTTTCTTCTTTTTCAGAGAAATCTAAGGAAATCATATCACTCTCCTCCTACTGCATGAAAAAGATTACAAGGGATCCAAATGTCAGTGGAAGACAGAGATCTGCAACAACTCCATCACTCTTAATCCTCTTGAGAGGACTGTGAAATCTAGGGTGCCAGAGGCAGGGGAGATGATTGTACAGAGAATGTGTTTTGCAGAGATTTTGGCAGTGAGACATGTGGGAAGAGGCAAGGAAGAGGCAAGACAGAACGTCCCTGTCCTCCAGCCATTACAGAAAGGAGAGTGTCAAATTGATTAGACATGAAGTACAAGTGGCATCTCTGTTTTACATTTTCTTAGAGCCAGGTCCAGAAATATCACCCAGGTAGGTTCACAATTTATCCTTTCCACTCACTGCAGAGATTGCTTTCAAAGATGTCAGCCATCCTGGACATTTTCCTTTGTAATGCTCTGGGTTAGTAGCTATCAGAGTCGGATAATTAACTGGAATCCATTAATTTTGCTGATCTGCCTATGGCTGTTAATTTTTGTTTTCCAGAAAGCAAATGCCTTGTCACTTTATCAAAGTGTTATGGCTCCAGACTACTTCAATGCATATACAACATATATCCAATAAATGAGCCAAATAACATGTACAAAGAAGGAAGTATCATCTACTAAATCAGCTGAAAAAACAGTTGTTGAAAAATATCACGCCTCAAACTAGTTGGTCTATGTTTATTAATTAATATGAAATACAAGTAGCAATAACACAGAATGTAATCTTTTTCTGTTTTGCTTCTTAATTAGTACAATAAAATGTTAACTATGAAAGGAATTTATGTCCTAGCCTTATTAAACTGGAATTTTCCACTGCTGCGTTGAACACTGAGAAAGAAAAAGCTATGTTGTAATTCTGCAATAATCTACGTTCTGAATAATTCAAAAGGGAAGTTCACTGTATGCCTGCAACTCTGATTACAGTGAAAGACAGTGGCACTAGACTGCCCACTGATTAAAAGCATCTCCAGCACCTTATTTATAATTAGGGACCTGTAAAAAACAGTGCAAGAAAATGTGTAAGTGTTCCTCAAATATCATAGAAAGTGCTGAGGCTGTTGAGTGATAAATTACCAGACCTGTAATTTAATCTTAGCTTTCTAATGATCTCATCGATCAGTCATGTCTCGTGGCTGTGATTCATGATATCATCTGAACCCCCTCCTATTGAGTTATGGCTTTGTTATAAAGCCCACATTACCTATTATCCTTACATGGAATATACTCTACCTTATTACAGGAACACTCAACTGCCCTGAGAGACTTGAGGGGCTATTGGTTTTCCTATCAGGAATTCTGGTTCTCAAAGGATTACAGGTCAGCTAGGAGAATAAACTCTGAGCTGAGCATCTCTGCCTAACCTTAGCAAGGGGAGGATGAGATTGTGATTTGGGTGATAACCTTGGCCTGGCAAAAAGCTTATGCAATTCCTTGCTCATACAGGCTACACACACAGCCTTGCCCAAGTCATTTGAGCAGCTGAAGTGCTCGAGGGTGTGGCTGTATCACCTGGTAAATTGGAGACCAGAGGGGTCTGGACCTGCTCCTGGCACTGGTGAGCAGCATCCATGCAGGGCTGAGTGAACCCTCTGATGAAGGGGTCTGGCTGAGGCACCTCTGCCTCAGAAGAAGCTTTACTGTGTCTGTCTTTATTTATATGGGGAAGGTGGAGTGGATCAGGCTCTTTGCTTCTTTGGAAAGAAAAGGAAGAAAAAAAAATATTCTGGTATTCACAGTCCTTTTGCAAGAGGCTGAGTTAGCAGAATGCTGTACAATTCCAAGGGTAATGGAGCCACCTGCACACACTTCACCACTGTGATGGCATTGACAGGGGAAATGCAATCAGTTTAGGAGGAAAAAAATGGTTCTCAGTGCTTTGAGGTTCCTTGCATGATGCCACAATGGATCTGTGTACTCCAAGCTGACCTAAACTGGGGCATAGCTAAGCAGGGCTCTGTGTGTCTGGGGGATCTGGAGACCTGCCCAGGCAAGGGGCTCCTGAGACTTGTGGCTCCCTCCTTGCCAGGAGGCAACCCCGCCCCCCCTCCAAAACACCCAATTTCTTGGCAGTGCTGAGGGTAGTGGTGGATGAGCTCTTGACTCCTCAAGTATCCACAGTGCTAAATGAGAGATGTTGGCACGACCCAGTGCCAGGGAGCAGCAGGAGTGGGGCTGCTCCAGGAGGGACACGAGCCAGGAGGCCATGCACAGGCAGACACTGTGCCTTCAGCAGCAGGGCACAGACCCCCAGCTTCAGTGACACGATCCCTGACCAACAGCCCCAGGCAAGACTCAGGTCCAGACTCCATCAGAGTGCAGTCAGGAGTAGCAGGATGTGGGGCTGGTGACATTGTCCATTTCTCTCTCTTGAATGCCACCAGTCTCACCTTCTAACCAATTAACACACAACAGCACAGCCAAGGACTTTCTTCTCCTTTCTCTCCTGTCCCAGATCACCTGTTCTGCTCTTTGGTCAGACTGTTGATTGTGTGTATGAACAAGATGAGGAAATGCCAGACCATGGATTCAATCCACTGAGCCAAGGAGGTGTTTGCTGCTAGTGGAGCTCAGAAGGCTGAGGTCACACAGGTTGTATTGAAATGTCTTGTCATGTCTTCCAAAAGCAGGAGCTGAAAAGAACAGGGCTTTCTCTTACTTAGCACACTGATGTCTTCTGATAATGCTTCTGCAGCCCAATCTCTGTCTGAACTGTCTCTGCACTTCAACAGAAAAGCATGTTACTTTTTTTCCCCAAAGCAAAGTGATTAATTAAACCTGTCTAAGTCAGTTAAATTCCTCTTTAAGCCATTCCTCTATTTTTAGAACATATAATTCTGGTATTGTGACATTTTAAAGTTCAGTGACAGTTTGGGGGTAGTCTGGTCTGAAGTGTCAAGGTGAATTTTCAGTGAGCAATTCAATGACGTTTCAAAAATTCTCACCAAGATAGTTAAAAAACTCCAGCCAAAAATTAATTTTAAACTGGTATCCTTATTCCAGCTATTAAAATCTTAGCCTCATCTGCAAAATGGTCTAGATGCTAACATCTGTGCATGGGATCAATAAAAAAAGGTGTAAGAAAAAAATCATAAGGACCTGTTCAGTCCTTTGCAAGGACAATGTGTGGATGATAAACAAGTACAATGCATGTATTTTTTCCCCATAGCTGTAGCTATTAATTTCTTTTTAATTAGCAGTAATCATCTAATTAAGTAATCATTTGCTATTAAAGAAAATTTATTATTGCTCGTAAAAATTGGCATCTTATCCTAATTTTTGTTAAATGTTTATCCATCCACCTGCTGTAAGCAGATAGGGCAATGAGTGAGTTACCTGCTCACCTTTACTGGTCAGCTGATCCTTCTTACAGAGAGACCAGTTTCCTTTCCTGAAAAGATCATCAGTAAAATTGTCAGAACTTTGCTTTGTGTGGAGGTCAGACTGGATAGTTCTGTGTATTTTGTTTCCAGTCAGTTCCACCATATCCATCTACTTTTAGTAAAGAAAAAAAAAAAACAAAAAACCACATTGTGTACTCATTTGTATGTGCTGAATCTAGTGGAAAAATGTGATAAGGTGGGAAGGAAAGAATAAAGCAAGATTCTCAGAGCCAGTTTATGTCACTGCTAATTAAAAGAAACATCATTAGTTTCTCTCCTCTGTAAGCTAGATGCATTTAATAATGTGAAAAGAAAAAAAAAATCATAATAAAAAAAGCTGTAGCTGTTTTCATGAATCACACCTTAAGACATTACATTCTTTAAGGACACATTCCAAAAGCCATTAATAAATCTGCATCAGTTTTTGCAAACTTTGGTGCAAACCTAAGAAGTTTCCGGTTTGCTGCCAGCAGCCAGTGTGAATGGTGGTCATTAATGCTCCAGGTAAAGGGAATTCAGTTCCAACATGTAGATATTTTATTTAGGTGTCCACTTCAAGAGATGTGATTCAGTGGCCACAGCAGGGGCTGGGGCCATTTGAGGTGCCCAGCAGTTCCCACCTGGACTGCAGGTGCTGTTCCATTGATGTACCAGCCCCATGTGGTCACTTGACACACAGGAGTTTTGAGAGCTGGATAAAGCCTTTGGTCTCCAGTGACTGTAGTGGGACCTGAAATGTCTGACTCACATGGACATGTGAATTTAGGCATCTAAATTCATTAGTTATGAGCTGAAGGCCTTCCCAATTTTCTAAGTGTGCTCTGGAAAAACCAGCAGTGTGCACAGTTAGTTCTCTTCAGTCAGTTTTAGGGCCACATAATATGTTCCTATTTGCAGTCTCCAGTGATGGAAACAGGAACATAGGATAGCCTGGTGTTACCTCCAGGGAAGAAAAAATGCTAAAGGGTGAAGGCTGGGTAGGGTTAGAGTTGCTAAGCTAGTTCAGCACATTGCAGAGAAACAGAAAGTTCTCTCAATACTTCTGATTACAAATGCATTTGAACGCAGGAAAACACTCAGATGGTAAAAGACATGATGGTAACAACAAGCAAGCTTTGCGATCTGACAAAGGGCAGGAAGAGCCTTTTAAATTGCATTTCCTCCCTGACAAAGCCATTACAAAGAAAAGCTTCCTAGTGATCTATATAGAACAGGAATAAACTGAAATGTGTGTTTTACCAAACAGGCCCAGTAGCACTGGAGTTGAACTGCCTCTGAGGACAAAATGAGATGCCGCACTCTTCTCTGGACCTGTGTAGTCACACTAACCAATGCAAATGCACTGTGACAGCCAGACAGCCTTAATCACTGTCACAAAAACCTGTCCCTGCCACATATTTACCCCCTGCTTATGAGATAGATTCAGGTCCTCTGGTCACTGAATCCATTGCATGGTCTGCTTCAGCAAGATAACAAAAATTCCAGTGGGAAGTGTGAAAGGAGCTGCCCCAGTTATCCATCCCCTGTCATGCACTGAATAACTTGCTTCTCTGAGACTTGGGGCTTGCTGGGGAGGGGAGAAGGGACAACCAGACAGTTTCCTTTTGGATCTGTGCTGAAACTCAGATTAACAGTCATACCAAGGAAAAAAGTATGTGAAATGCCCAGTATGTCTGTTTTATCACTCATGAATATAAATTAAAGAGTTTAAGTGGTCCTTAAATAGATATTTGGACTAATACTTCTCATTATAATAGATTACATAACTGGCTGTTAGGAAGCCAAACGGAAAGATTATTAAAATCCTGAAAGCATTCCTTATATTTTTTGTCAATTATGTAAGTGCTTATCAAAGCTGGAATAGAATGAAGGCATACCGACAGACACCTATTTGGTAACCATTAGATAGCAAATGAAGCAAAGATCCATGACTCCTTTTCCAGCAGCAGGAGAAAGTAGGAAATTATGTCAGAAAGCTGCATTTTCTGATCGCAGCACCTTTCCTTCAGGTGTATCCTGGTGACAAAAAACCGTGGAGTTGTGTTTCAGTCTGGATATGTGAGCCTAACCTACTCTATGCTATTAGACCTATAAGTGAGGTGCATCTTACCTTTAATGCTCTACAAATCAAGACATCAGTGTTACCTCCTCGTTTAGGCTTCTCCTAACGGTGATGGAGAGGACTCTGTGGGAACAATTAATTCCTTCTGCTTTAGGATGTGTTATCCCATATCTGAATTCACCTCAGTGCATCTTGGAGCAGCAACTGCCGCCCCTTGCCAGCCAAATCAGTAATCCTTCTCTTAAAAGGACAACCTCTATGAATATAAGTTTAGAAGACAAATGCAGAAATTTGTCTAGTTGTAAGATTAATGTCTTGGAATGAACATGATAGTTATGTAATTTAAGTGCCTGGCCTGGCAGATTTTTATGGGAACTGGGTATTTAAGAATGATCATCCTGATGAAGTTTCAGAAACATGAAGATACTCTAGAGGAAAATTTGAGCTTTTGAATATGCAACAATGCATATTTGATGCCCAATTATGTGTAAAACACTTGCCCAGAGTGCAATAAGCAGGAAAACCTGGCATGTGCCTCGCTCTCAGGCTCTCTCCACCCAAACAGAGCTCAGTGATTGGGCAACCTGGAGCATGTGGAACTTGGTTTGACCTACTTAGCTCCAGAGTTCGACTGAAACATGCAAGGTAAAATAAAAGAGAAACAATAGCACTTGCAAGAGCAACTGCAGTCCTGGGGTTTGTAGCTCTGTGGCATCCAAGGTTGCCATGGTGATGCTACAGGCTTCCGCAATAGTTACAGGTGTAGTTAAGGTTACCAATTTCATTCCATGCCTTTGGATTCTCACACCTTTGTCCTACAAAAACTCCCACTAAATCAGGCATGTACAATTCATTGTGAAGATATTAATCTGAATCTGCAACTCTGTTCCATTTGCACAGTGCTTGAAAATAAAGCAAAGCTCACCTAGAAGATGAAGGTTTTATGGCTGTTTACAATCAACCAGTTATTTCGCTTTTGTTTAAAGTTAAACAAGGTTTGCTTAATCCATTTTCCAGCTGGGTTAGAGGAGATGGAAAAGACTGCTTTTCTTGAAAAAAAAAGTCAGAACCTATAAACAACTTACATGCCTTTGAAAGGCACAATTATAATATTGTTTAGATACAGGATTGCAAATTTAACGTGTGCATGTATTTGCTAAATTGGGTGTCAGAGCCTGTAAATGTCACTTGCATATTCAGTTATCAGTCCTGTAAACTCCCCTCTCATTGAATTCACAGCTGCCCTAATGTGCATAAGAAACATTCCCAAAACCACAGAACACCTAATGAAAACAAAGAAACAGAGGCAAAGCAATGCAGCAGTTACTTGTACTTCTGAGCACAAAAAGCTGCCTTTGTGTACATCAATTCCATTGTTCCTATTGTCACAGAACCTGCCAGCTCAGTTATAAATGAAATAAAGAATGAGTCCATCAAGAACCTTTACCTGTAGCATCAAACATGGGGATGAAGCAGGGCTGTTTGACTAACAGAGCTCCCCTGCTCTGTTTGTGACAGCCAGGGATGACCATGCACACCCCTACTCGTGGTGAGATTACTGCTATCAGACAGTCTTTGAGCCACCTGCCATCACATTGTTCACATATTAGCAAACCCAGACCTGTGCTGTCACTAGAGTAAAGGAAAGCCACTCTCTCCTGGTCCTGGGAAAACTGTCTCATTACAGTGATAACAGCAATCATTCCAAGGAGAGGAGCTACCTGACAGCGGACTGCTTTCTTTAGTGTTTTCAGTGCAGTTCTAGGGAAAGTGAAAAGAAAACAAAAAGCAGAGAGATGACAGCAGGTGCAGTTACAAGAGTCCAGGACAGCCCAAGATTGTCACAAAAACAAAGAGCACAAAGTGCTGAAAATACCAAGTATCCCTTCAGGAAGCTCAACTCCTTCCACCCACCCTCAGGCAGACCCTCTGTGGATCCTCAGCCTGCCTTTCTCTCCATGAGGACATCTCTGTGCTCAGCAGTCTCCCTGATGAACAGAACAACTAATCAGAACTAAATCAACAACATGCTAACAGATTATACTGATGAAGGAGTTTTTAAGAGCCCCATGCTCAGTATTTTTCTTTCTCAGACTCTGTCCTGACGTTTGCTCAGTTTCAATGCTCAGTTGTCCCAGGTTAGAAAATATGGAGGGAGTCAAATATGAGATAGCAGGTAAGCAAGAGAATTTACTACTCCAAATTTGTGGTAATTTGATCTCAATATAATAACTAGGTCCATCTGTGGATGAAAAAAAAAATATTGTTGGTTTTATACTGGCACCAGGGGAGTTGGAGTAAGGCTCAGTCTCACCTCCTGGCTAAGGTGGAAGTGGACACCAGGAAGAGCAGAGTCCTTCCTCTTCCCTGGGTTTAGATTACTATCTCCATACCACAGATTGGCACGTTATTTGTACTAATTTTTCAGCAGTCCAACCCAATACTTTTTCCCTGGCTCTGCTCCAGCCTTTTTTTAGCAGAGGAAAGAGGACAATAGGAGACACTTCCATCCTGTCAAAAATATTTTTTTCTTACTGAGATGCAGGTGCCAAGCATGTCTCTGAATCCATCTGCCTGTAGAAATCTGAGAGCCTTGTTCATTGACATTCAGATCTGAATACAGTAAGGATATGACACACAGGAAAATTTGGTCCTATTCCTGATGTGGATGTTATAATACACCAGTATCTGTGACATTTAAGGCTTATTTTAAACCTATTTCCTCAAGTCTTTTACCTGAAAATGAATGTTGTATCATGCATTTTTTTAATTCACTAATTTTCACAAATTTACAAGTTCAGCAAGGACTTTAACTGAGTTCTAAGAAAAAGAACAGAGATATTCATTACATGGGGCTTGCATCAACCACCGTATTACATTTCCATGCAATATGAAAATAGAAAGCTCAAGATATTAGTGTACTTTGTATGAGTATGGTGTCCTGGACTGACAGAGCTCCTTATGGACAGAGACCTGATTGCACAATCTGTGCATCTGGTTGATCTCTTGGAAGTTCACAATTGTCTGTATCAGAAATTGAAATGTTTTCTGTATTTTTTGGCTTGTTCTTTCAAGGGTCCTGGAGGAAACTCATTCTGATTTATGACAGACCCATCCTTATGTACATTTCATGTACAGTGCTTGGCAAAATGTAACTGTTCTTTTCTTCCAGTTTCCAATTTCTTCTTTCCTAACTTGCTGAGCCCAGGCTCAGCTCTGGATAGAGCTGACTTAGCTTTAAATACATCTCTACACTTCTCTGTTTGGCTGCAAGCCAAGCTCAACTTACATAAGGAGAGATGTTACTGTTGTTGTACCCAGTTCTTTGCAGAAAGATGACTCAGTGAGTCCCCTTGTTTTGTGCTTCACTTGTACAAATTTTGTATAAAAGCAAGTTTATCCTCGTTACATCTGCAAAAGGACATCAAACTGACTTTTAATTTCTCGTTAGTTGATTGACCATGACTGTTCTTGCCCCAAATGAAAATTGGGAGTGCATGCTACATTCAATGGTTTCAGGCACCTCGTTTCTCTCCCTGGAGCTCCAACCCACTGAAGCAATCAAATGGATATCTGGATTTGATTTAGGGTTCACTCCAGGCACACACGCAGCCAGGAGGTCCCTGCTGAGGCTTCAGCAGAGTGACTGTAATGGGAGCTGAAATAGAGATGATTTCTCAGCGCTGGGAGCCAAAGCCCCTGGCTCGGAACTAGCCCATGGCATGCCAAACCACAGATGAACCTCTGTAAATCTCATCCATCACAGTGACCCCTTTTCTCCACAAGAACCCAGAGAGCTGGAGCTGAGGGATTTCTGTCTGGGAAGGGTGTGGCTGTAGAGTATGAGGGAAGCATTAGAGTGGTAATTTGGTCGCGAGCACAAATCAGTTGATTAGAAGCTGAGCACAAATTCATTGCCTTTGTGATCTCTCAAATCCCACATTGTTATGATTCCTTTATTGCAAAAAAGGAAGGTCAGATTGATTCTTGGTGTAATCCTTGTGGTCAAGAACATGCAACCCAAGAAGGATTTTGGCCTTTGCTAGTGGCTAATGCTTTACAGCAAAGGCAGTGAAGTTATTTGTCTTTCCAAGAATCAAAAAATGGGTCTACATGTGTGCAATTCAAATGTATGCTATTTGAAATATGGACCGGGCTTTTTAACATCAAGGACAGAAGCCAGCTGTGTGGAACTGCCAGCAGATCTGACAATAAATGGCATATCTATTATGTAATTAATTTGGTTATCTCTGTACTTTTGCCAAGGAACTATTATAGCTTACAATCCAATCTATAGCTAATGTCTGTGCAGATGAATATTGTTTTCTGTTTCCACCATTTAAAAATACTTCTGCTTCCCTCTGCCTTATGCCATTCTCTCTTTCATGGTGAAGTTTTTCATCTTTTCAGTAGAAGGGTGCATAGACTTGATCCTGCATTCAGCACAACTGAGAGCATGAAAACCTTCAGAAGGGGACTGAAAGTAAAGAAACCTATTCCCTTCAATGCTCCTACTTCTGATTTGTTCAATATTGCAGACATAATAAACTTCTATGCTACACATTTCTAAGAAGAAAAACTATGGAAACTGCAGAGCAAAACAACTTGCATAGAAGGAACATAAAGAACAGAGAGAATTAACAACTTTTTTCAGTTTAAATACATTGGTAATAAAAACATATAATCATGACTCTGCTGTATTGCTCAGGCTGGAATGAATTTGCTTTGTGAATATCCCAAGCTTTGGTGTTTCTAATTTTTCTCAACCTGGTGTTGGTGTGTACCTCTGAAAAAGAAGCACCTTAATTGTCTCTTGGAAGAACTCTTAACTTTTGCTAATTTTCAGTTTTTCTCAGATCAGGTAAGTCACCTCCTGATTATATATTTTTGGACAGTAATAAAAAAGGTGGACGTGAATGAATCATGGAGTTAAAACTCATCCATGAATCATAATGTTTTAACTAGGAGTGAGTCATGATGAAACTGCTGTACTGAGTTCCACCAGACAGCTCTCCAGAAAAGTGTGTCATCATGCTGTCCCCATGGGGCAGCAGGGCCACGGCTGGTCCTGCCAGTGCTGCACAGGAGACAGGGCACAGTGGGGCATTTCCTAATCTGGCAGTGGCAAACTGCTGGAAGATGCTATGGATGCTATGCATTGGATGGGGCTCCTTGTATGGCATCTAAGAAGGATTCCTGAGAGCTGCAATTGTCTGAATCCCATATCCCAGCTGAGTTACTTGCAGCAGCCACAAGTCCTATGAACTTTGCTGGAATTCTGGACATCACTACTTGATCCATGACTACTTGATTCTACAGATGCTCTGTACGATGGATTGTTTTGTCTGACAGCTTTGCATGGTTCAGACAATAAAAAGGAGTCTGAAAGCTTTCTGATAAGAGAGGATTAACTTTTCCTCCACCCTTGTCCATCACCATAAGCGAAGCACATTGTGGATGGTTCCCATCTAGCTGTAGTTACCTGTCCTGTCTACCTGGACATGAGCAACACACAGTGTAGATTAAAGAAAGGCACACTGGCTTTTCGTGCCATTTGTGCCTCTGCTTCCAAGCTGGAAAGTCCTCCACAATGAACCACAGAGACCAGCAAGTCCTGTGGGCTTTGCCATGCTACAGCAGTAGATCCCATCAGCTCTCTGAAGACAAGCTGCAATACTGAAGCACACCTACCCTTCCAATGTTCCATCTGTCTGGCCTAGGGACCAGCTGTGTTCAGACCTAACTCTATGAACACAGGCCTTTTTTGCCATGGAGGAGACTGGCCTCCCCTTGCTGTGTCTCCCTTGACTCGCTCAGACAATATGAATAGAGGACCTTTCCACATCAGTGATTGGAATAAGATAAATAAAGACTCAAAGCAAAAGAAAATAGCTCACTAGATGTGTCTGTTGCTTATTTTGATAGAGTTGTAGCATTATGTCAATGAAGTGGTTGGAAATTAATCTATTTACAAGCTTGGTAACAATAATTTTATTTTTTTTTAGTTATAGTATATTTAACATTGTTATCTCAAAATCTTCTTTTATGGGATCTCCTTTCATTCTTTAATATGACATTATCATTCTGCTGTGAGTAGTGTCTGTTTTTTGACTGAATCAGCCCATTGCCTGTCTAGCCATGCCAATCAAAAGAACAGCCTCCCCACAAGGGTTACCTACTTTTCATACTTCTGCATAGACCCATCAAGGAGGAACATTCAGACAAAGCCATATAATATACTGACCACTCTCATTTTGTGCAATCCCATACACATGTGTCCAGAAACATTAAGATTTCAGGTCTAAGTCTTCCTGTAAACCATTGCTAAAATTTGTGTTATCTTCTCTCTGTCTTCCTGGACCTTTACCTCTGGCATGGCAAGAAGCAGGCTCTTTCAATAACGTCTCCTTTCTGAGTCTGCTTGAGATAGATCCACAATTAATTTTCCCCTTTTGTCACTGCAGCTCGTCCTTGCCTCTTACAGGCTTCTGATAATCATCCCTGTTATTTTCCACTGACCTCAGACCAGAATCAGATGCAGTTGAAGAGACATTTTGCCAAGGAGCTTCTGTTTTAAGGCTATGAAAAGAGCAACATCTCTAAGCTGCCTTTTGCAGCTTGCATCTGCTCTACTTGTTGGCCTTTGCATCCTGTGAGCAGCTTAATCCAAAGCTTGTTTTAACCATATTACCAGCTGCCCTCTGACATGGCTCTCTCTGCTCTCTGCTATTGATTTGTATGTCAGTGGCAATCACATTTCTTTGATTTTTGTGAGAGCTAGGACCTAAAAAAAATGATCACAGGAAGCCAGTGATATGTACTATATCGGAGATGGTTATGAATAAAAGTTTAAGCTTTGCTTTTACATTCTTCTGCTTTTCCAAATAATTTTGCTTTCCATGCAGCTATAGTGGTCTGAATTCCTGTTTTGACCTTGCAGTGCTGGAACTGTTTTTTACATAAGCCTCACTGTTCTTGATTCTACCTTTATACAGCAGTGTTCAGAACAACAACTCCAGGATGAGAGTTGAACCAAATTTGCCTCTTCCACCTTCATGCACAGGATAATCACTGAACAAAGAATCTAAAAGCAACTTGAAGAATCATAGAACCACAGTCATAGAAGTCAAGAAGAAATCAAGAAGCCATGTAGACCCCTGCCATGCAGCTGGCAGTTTCATGAGGCTGACATCATTCGTGACAGATGGATGAGATTTGTTATCTCGTCCTAAAACCTTTCTGTGAGTTTAACCATCCTACGCAATATTGCTCCTAAAGGCTAATCTAAATGTCCCTTACTATAATTTAAGGCAATCCTTCTTTTCTGTTCCCAGGCAATACATTCCATTTCTCACTGAATCTGTAACACCCAGATATGTGTTTCACAGACACTTCCAGGATTTCCCTCTCTCTGACACTAGTCTTCTCTGAAGCAGAATGAGTGTACAGAGTATATCTGTTCTTTCCTGCTCTCCCCCAGCCTCTCTCGAGGACATCTTATCTTGATGTGTGCTACTCCTTGTACATCTGAGCAGTTAATTTGTGCAGTTAATTGTTCATTATTGCTCTCTTCGTTATTTCTCCCTGACCTTCTTATTGGTAGGATAAATCTTATCAACAGACTTACATGAGGTGTGGGAACTGTGTATGTAGCTGAGTCCTGGGAGACTCTTTCCAGGCTGGAGCAATGAACCAAGGATGAGATGCTGCTATTCTATACTGTAACACTGGAGATGATGGTGTAGATGCATTCATATGTAAATTACAAGGAATGTCGAGTAATGTTGAGGTCCCTCGCACAGTTCTGTGATCATCTAAAAGTGATGCTAAAATTCATCTTCATCATCACCAGCCTCCAAACTGGTTTCAATGTTCTTCATGGATTCATTCAGCAGACGAGTAGGCAATGAAATCCTGCTTTTGAAGCACCATCGTTCAGAAGGGGTGGTGTAACCAACTTGAGGACTTTCTCCTTTTGTAATCTAGACATGCACAAAGTAGATCCCAGTTTCTAGCTAGGTAGGAATACAAGAAACAGGCCAATGCTGCTTCATTGACCCTAAGGCCAAGCAGCAGTGCACCACTGTTATCCATGTGGATAAACTCTCCATGACCACCAGAGGAAAAAGATGGTGGCATCAGGTGAAGTGCCATTTGACTTGGGTCTGTGGTGGGGTCATGCCCAGGCAGTGCAGCTGGTGCAGGCCACAGGGTGGGTAATGATCAAACACAGACAAACAGACCACAGGGTGGGTAATGATCAAACACAGACAGCTCCTGGCCATCACTTCAGCCAATCCCAGTCTCTGCACAGCACAATTGCTGAGATGCAGCTGGCAAAACCTTCAGGTCTACCTCAGGCTGTCAAGGAATGCTGAATGCTATTTACTGTTGTGCTGCACCTTTAGATCAGTGAAATGTGTTACAGCACTTGAGTTTAAATATCCACCTTCTGAGAAAGAAGAAGAAGATAAGAAATAAAACATCTATGAAAGCATGGCTGAACCAGCAGGTCAAAAATGCTTGTTATAGGGCAAAAGGCTGGCACTCTACACCAGCTAAATCAATTTCCCAAGCCCACCCACTCTCCTCATCCTCTGCAGAAGTTTGTAGATAGTTAAATTTAGCTAAATTTAGCTAAATTTAAAATTCTCTTGCAGGCTAGTCTTCATGATTAAATGAAATCATTCTTTGATTAGGAGTACAGAAAAAAATTAGGATGAGTATCACCAGAGTAAAAATGGAAACACAAGTTAGATTGTGAAGTGAGTCATCTGGCAGAAGTATGTAAACTAAACACAACAGGCATCCCAGAATAGCTCCTCATGAGAGAAAACATTGTAGTCACTGAAATCTATACATGCAACTATTGGAATTAACTACAGGAGATTTGACACATTTTGGCATACATTTTTTCCACTTTTTGTTAGCTTTAGAAGCATTTTGGGAAAAAAAAAATCCAAATTTGGTGAAAATGACAACAATATCCAAAGATTACAGCATAAACAAAAGAAAATTTCATCATTCACTTATAACAAAGATGTCACAAGTCAGACCACAGCCAATATTTTGTTATGGTTTAGCAAGTTATTTCCTCTTCAGATAAAAACCACTGTATGAAATTATAACAGATGTGATTTTTACAGTGGTTAAAAACCTTTAAGCTATTCACCTTCATGGAGTGAGCTTCACTGACTCTGTGACAGGTACAGGTAATTGATGGATTATTCAAGAAATTCTACCCAGGCAGATGCCATATGCCAGAAGAAGAATTAATTTCTACCCTTACTGCTTGGTTTATCTCTCCTGTCATGGGCAAAATGTTGGCAATCCTCAGTAAGAATTGTTTGTCTTGATAAAATTATGTAACTTTCTATAACTTTAGCATTAGCAACACAAAAACAAGTGCCCAAGCTAGTGCATGGCTAATGCAACCCACCATATGCTCCCTTTTGCAGGCAAACTGCACAACTGTGGATGCCTGTGCAACACTCAGCACAATATCCACACTGTTTTGTCACAGTCTTTATTCCACATTTTTGGAAAGGCTCAGCTCTCAGGTTATTAGATAGCCTTCCTTTTGCCACTGCTCTGGATCAGTCCTGATCCATTCAATTACTACAAATTGCTAACAGATAATATTAATATTGGGTGTGCCTGTTTCCAATTTAAAATTAAAAAAAAAAAAAATCAGCCTTCCTCCCAGCAGCCTGTTCCTAAATTTTCCAGCTAATACTCTGTAATAATTTTCTGCCATTTAAGACAAGCAATTTCCATACCCATTTGGAGACTCCTAGCTCAAATTTTTGAACAGAGATTTTTGTTGATGCACCTCTAAAGATCCACATTCCACATTCCACTCTGCTTCTTCTTTGCTTTTCAGTCCATAGTGTTTTATTCTCTATAAGAAAGAAAAACTTTCTTCTAACTGAAATATATCAAATCTTAGGAAAAATATAGCCTACAATCTGCTAGGAGAGAGAAATCATCAACCAAATCAGTTCTGAGCATTGTCATTTTTATCAGAGAAAAAGGTTATACATTTTATTTCCCCTCTGGAGGCTGGTACACATGAAAGATGAATTAGTTCAATAAAAACTTCAGCAGAGAAAATTTGTTCTTCAGCTCAAATGCAAGATCTTGTGATTTTAAAAGCCCCAAATAAAATTCTGCTGATAGCTTAAGTGAGAAAAGTTACCAAAAAATAACACATATTCAGAAAAAAATACCTCAAAATTGTCTTTAACTAATTCCCAAGTCTTTCCTATAAATGTAATTTATGAACTTTGGGGTTTCTTTATTATGTCTGAAGTCATAATATGAGCAGCTTTTCCCTTTCTGGCTGGCAGCAATGCCCATCTGGGCCTGTCTCTTGGTCATCTTCACTTCACAGAACATCTCTGTGACTTAGCTTGCACAGATAAAATTAAATCCTTCAGAGCATGTGCCACCAAGGGCCCGAATGGGTCTAGAACAGAATAATCTGTTAATGTAGATTCATCTCTGGCTTGGGGCAGACCTCAAGAGATGAAGTTCTGATTCCTGTGTGTGCAGGTTAGGCTGTTAGTCACAGGTATTATATTATTGGCAACCATGGTTCATACTGAAAGTTATCAGTCTCTGTGCGCCTGCAAAAATTAGTGTCTGTTTTAGAAAAGTTGGTGCCCTGCAAGGCCTGTGTGTGACATGACTTCAGGCAGCACCCTGCAGAGATCACCAGAGCTCACCAAGCCTGGGTGTGCAAAGGAGGAAAGGGACTACAATTAACCTTCAACAAAGGGAAAAATTCAGCTTTTGTGACGGTTTTAACAGCTTTAAAATTCAGCTTCTCTCCTAGGGAGAACTTTGACCCATCCTTCTGAAATGCTCTGTGACCAAGGTCTGTGGGGAGAGAAAGAGGTGTGAAAAGTCAAGGTATTCATCACTCAGCAATCTAAATGCTGTTTTCACAATGGATTCATCATCACTTTCTACTTCTGATATCATTGAACATATACTTCAATGTTTGCACAAGCTAAAGTTTATTAAGATAACAGAATAATCTCAATTCACAGTAAAACACTAAAAAGGTCCCTTGCATCTTTTATTTCTATCAAATAGCAAGAATCCCAGAAAGACCTGCTGGTGTTTACATAAAGGACCAACACTGGAATATAGCCTGCATGAAACAAAGCCATGGAAATTGGTCTTCCTTTGGTGAAACCACAATGACTAAATTGGTGCTGGAGTTAGTTCTTGCTTCTTTGTGCTTCTTAGCAGCTTCAGTGAAGAAAGACACATTCCCAGGGAAGACTTAGAGGAAGACTTAAGGTTTTAAGCAATGCTAAATATGACATGTGGCCATGATGTTGGGATACACAAGGCACAGGGTATGCCTGGAAACGACATTGTCCCATTTTTTATGCTTTGAAGAATTTCTCTCTGTCAAAGACTTCCTTTTATCCCACCCAAGAGTCTATAATTACTGTCTCTTGCAAACTTCAGTGACAAGGCCCTCTGAATGCTGTCATGCCAGGGTATCCATTGGAAAGCACTGTCTCCTACCCAATGCTTCTCACTGTCCTCATCTCTCCCTCAGCACCTTTGTGTCTTGCACTCTTCTGATTCAGCTGCTTTCAGATGCTGTTCCAGTAGCAATAATGAGATGATGCTAATATTTGTTTTCTTAGAGCAGGATTAAGCCTTTGAAGAAATAGTGCATTGTGTGATATGGACTATTTTGATGTCTTTTGACACACAGCAAGGGAATTTCTTCACTACTTTCATGTGCTTTGTGACAGTTCCTGAGACATCAGCATATCCTGGGAGTTGGGAACTGGCATACTGTGTTTGAGCCTTGAAAAAACTGCCATGCACAGGCAAAATGAAATGAAAATATTTTTTAAACCCCAAAACATAGCATATATAGTACAGGAACTTGACCTACAACATTTAGATGTTGTTACCTCTAATTAAAAAATCAGGGAATTTTTAATAAGTCTCAGTGATCTGAAGATCTTCTAGGAAAAAACACATTCATTACTGCTGATCTCTTGGATTTGATTTGATTTAATATCAATCAATTTATTATCAGTTCTATGTTTCAAATGTATGATAATATTGCTAAGGGCAAGATCTCTCCTTATCCAGGTGATATTCTCCAAAAGGATGTTGTTTCAGCCACTCTCCTTGATTATTCTTATCATTAAAAATATATCTTAATGTGTATCCTAAACCTTCCCCTTCATAGTTTCAGGCCACTACTTCTTATTACATCATCCACTGAGAATTATCTTCTTTATATTTATTGTTACTCTGGAGCTATGCATAAACTACCCTTCCAGAATCTTCATTATAAAAGATGGTATAAATTTAGCTTCCTCCATGTCTCCATTTATATTTTTTTTTCTCTAATACTTTTATCTTTTTTATCACCCTTTGTATTTCTTTGCTTCTCTGCTGCCATCCTAACTGGTGCCATTCTTTTCCTGACAAAACCTATTTTTTACCAATGACAGAAGAAAATGAAGAAGAAAGGGCATTTTTTAAACTCTCACTTCTTCCTTTACAAAGTCAGAAAGATTAAAGGTAAAACTCTCTAGTTCCATTTTCAACCTGTGGTTGTTCCTATCTTTTAACCACCAGGAAAGATCATAAATTGCCCAAGAGTTATGGAGCTTATAACAGTAGTTGCTCTTTATAGCAACACTGTTTAATACTCATAAAGTTTTCCTCTCTAGAACATTTCTTTGGGGACAATGGTACAAAATTTGACCACAATAAAAACCACTGTGGGAAAAATTGAACAATCCAGGGACACTTTTTTCAGCATATCCTTCAGAGATATGTCCAGGAAATGTCTGTAGTAACTGAATGTTGCTGCTGTCAGAGATGAAAGTGTGTCTACATATAAAAAGGGAAGGGCTCTTTGCAGAAGTGTGGCTTTTCAGCCACTCCTTCACACAAGCAAATATGTAAATTTGTAGAATGAGATGCAGATGGATGACTTCTAACATTTCCCATGGAAGTTTAGTTCCTAAGGACCCTTGGCTAAATTAATAAATATTGTATTTTTGTATGCATTTTCATGACAGAATAAGCATCTTTTAGTCTTTTCCTCTTGCACTTTGCATTTTTATGTGAATTACTCACTAGTTTTGCCAGGATTTGTATGTCCTGGTACACTTAAGTCTCCTCAGGAAAATATTGATATCTGTC
>VXBI01024179.1:1931528-2053818 GCA_013397375.1 Toxostoma redivivum
TAAAAAAAAAAAAAATCAGCCTTCCTCCCAGCAGCCTGTTCCTAAATTTTCCAGCTAATACTCTGTAATAATTTTCTGCCATTTAAGACAAGCAATTTCCATACCCATTTGGAGACTCCTAGCTCAAATTTTTGAACAGAGATTTTTGTTGATGCACCTCTAAAGATCCACATTCCACATTCCACTCTGCTTCTTCTTTGCTTTTCAGTCCATAGTGTTTTATTCTCTATAAGAAAGAAAAACTTTCTTCTAACTGAAATATATCAAATCTTAGGAAAAATATAGCCTACAATCTGCTAGGAGAGAGAAATCATCAACCAAATCAGTTCTGAGCATTGTCATTTTTATCAGAGAAAAAGGTTATACATTTTATTTCCCCTCTGGAGGCTGGTACACATGAAAGATGAATTAGTTCAATAAAAACTTCAGCAGAGAAAATTTGTTCTTCAGCTCAAATGCAAGATCTTGTGATTTTAAAAGCCCCAAATAAAATTCTGCTGATAGCTTAAGTGAGAAAAGTTACCAAAAAATAACACATATTCAGAAAAAAATACCTCAAAATTGTCTTTAACTAATTCCCAAGTCTTTCCTATAAATGTAATTTATGAACTTTGGGGTTTCTTTATTATGTCTGAAGTCATAATATGAGCAGCTTTTCCCTTTCTGGCTGGCAGCAATGCCCATCTGGGCCTGTCTCTTGGTCATCTTCACTTCACAGAACATCTCTGTGACTTAGCTTGCACAGATAAAATTAAATCCTTCAGAGCATGTGCCACCAAGGGCCCGAATGGGTCTAGAACAGAATAATCTGTTAATGTAGATTCATCTCTGGCTTGGGGCAGACCTCAAGAGATGAAGTTCTGATTCCTGTGTGTGCAGGTTAGGCTGTTAGTCACAGGTATTATATTATTGGCAACCATGGTTCATACTGAAAGTTATCAGTCTCTGTGCGCCTGCAAAAATTAGTGTCTGTTTTAGAAAAGTTGGTGCCCTGCAAGGCCTGTGTGTGACATGACTTCAGGCAGCACCCTGCAGAGATCACCAGAGCTCACCAAGCCTGGGTGTGCAAAGGAGGAAAGGGACTACAATTAACCTTCAACAAAGGGAAAAATTCAGCTTTTGTGACGGTTTTAACAGCTTTAAAATTCAGCTTCTCTCCTAGGGAGAACTTTGACCCATCCTTCTGAAATGCTCTGTGACCAAGGTCTGTGGGGAGAGAAAGAGGTGTGAAAAGTCAAGGTATTCATCACTCAGCAATCTAAATGCTGTTTTCACAATGGATTCATCATCACTTTCTACTTCTGATATCATTGAACATATACTTCAATGTTTGCACAAGCTAAAGTTTATTAAGATAACAGAATAATCTCAATTCACAGTAAAACACTAAAAAGGTCCCTTGCATCTTTTATTTCTATCAAATAGCAAGAATCCCAGAAAGACCTGCTGGTGTTTACATAAAGGACCAACACTGGAATATAGCCTGCATGAAACAAAGCCATGGAAATTGGTCTTCCTTTGGTGAAACCACAATGACTAAATTGGTGCTGGAGTTAGTTCTTGCTTCTTTGTGCTTCTTAGCAGCTTCAGTGAAGAAAGACACATTCCCAGGGAAGACTTAGAGGAAGACTTAAGGTTTTAAGCAATGCTAAATATGACATGTGGCCATGATGTTGGGATACACAAGGCACAGGGTATGCCTGGAAACGACATTGTCCCATTTTTTATGCTTTGAAGAATTTCTCTCTGTCAAAGACTTCCTTTTATCCCACCCAAGAGTCTATAATTACTGTCTCTTGCAAACTTCAGTGACAAGGCCCTCTGAATGCTGTCATGCCAGGGTATCCATTGGAAAGCACTGTCTCCTACCCAATGCTTCTCACTGTCCTCATCTCTCCCTCAGCACCTTTGTGTCTTGCACTCTTCTGATTCAGCTGCTTTCAGATGCTGTTCCAGTAGCAATAATGAGATGATGCTAATATTTGTTTTCTTAGAGCAGGATTAAGCCTTTGAAGAAATAGTGCATTGTGTGATATGGACTATTTTGATGTCTTTTGACACACAGCAAGGGAATTTCTTCACTACTTTCATGTGCTTTGTGACAGTTCCTGAGACATCAGCATATCCTGGGAGTTGGGAACTGGCATACTGTGTTTGAGCCTTGAAAAAACTGCCATGCACAGGCAAAATGAAATGAAAATATTTTTTAAACCCCAAAACATAGCATATATAGTACAGGAACTTGACCTACAACATTTAGATGTTGTTACCTCTAATTAAAAAATCAGGGAATTTTTAATAAGTCTCAGTGATCTGAAGATCTTCTAGGAAAAAACACATTCATTACTGCTGATCTCTTGGATTTGATTTGATTTAATATCAATCAATTTATTATCAGTTCTATGTTTCAAATGTATGATAATATTGCTAAGGGCAAGATCTCTCCTTATCCAGGTGATATTCTCCAAAAGGATGTTGTTTCAGCCACTCTCCTTGATTATTCTTATCATTAAAAATATATCTTAATGTGTATCCTAAACCTTCCCCTTCATAGTTTCAGGCCACTACTTCTTATCACATCATCCACTGAGAATTATCTTCTTTATATTTATTGTTACTCTGGAGCTATGCATAAACTACCCTTCCAGAATCTTCATTATAAAAGATGGTATAAATTTAGCTTCCTCCATGTCTCCATTTATATTTTTTTTTCTCTAATACTTTTATCTTTTTTATCACCCTTTGTATTTCTTTGCTTCTCTGCTGCCATCCTAACTGGTGCCATTCTTTTCCTGACAAAACCTATTTTTTACCAATGACAGAAGAAAATGAAGAAGAAAGGGCATTTTTTAAACTCTCACTTCTTCCTTTACAAAGTCAGAAAGATTAAAGGTAAAACTCTCTAGTTCCATTTTCAACCTGTGGTTGTTCCTATCTTTTAACCACCAGGAAAGATCATAAATTGCCCAAGAGTTATGGAGCTTATAACAGTAGTTGCTCTTTATAGCAACACTGTTTAATACTCATAAAGTTTTCCTCTCTAGAACATTTCTTTGGGGACAATGGTACAAAATTTGACCACAATAAAAACCACTGTGGGAAAAATTGAACAATCCAGGGACACTTTTTTCAGCATATCCTTCAGAGATATGTCCAGGAAATGTCTGTAGTAACTGAATGTTGCTGCTGTCAGAGATGAAAGTGTGTCTACATATAAAAAGGGAAGGGCTCTTTGCAGAAGTGTGGCTTTTCAGCCACTCCTTCACACAAGCAAATATGTAAATTTGTAGAATGAGATGCAGATGGATGACTTCTAACATTTCCCATGGAAGTTTAGTTCCTAAGGACCCTTGGCTAAATTAATAAATATTGTATTTTTGTATGCATTTTCATGACAGAATAAGCATCTTTTAGTCTTTTCCTCTTGCACTTTGCATTTTTATGTGAATTACTCACTAGTTTTGCCAGGATTTGTATGTCCTGGTACACTTAAGTCTCCTCAGGAAAATATTGATATCTGTCATCTTTTTTTTTTCCAAATCACGGTTGATCCTTGGCAATATAACAAATATCAGAGATATCTGATTTCCATTATGTTTTCTTCTGCAGTCCAGATTATTACACTGTTAAGTATAAATATTTTTATTTTCTGTGCAGTGAAAATTCTTTTGGAGAACCTGGGGATTTTTCTGGTGCTTCTAAGACCCTGCTGTCTGCTGGGGACAGTAATCTGCTTTTATTCCAGGATTTGGGGTTTTTCTTCTCTTTTGTTGTCAGAGGATGTAACACAGGAAAAGAAATAAGAAGCACTAGATAATTTTTCCACAAATCTTGTGCTATTAGTAGTTTCTAATTTCTCAAATAAGAATAATCCATTTCTTACTGTTTATTCATATTCATGCTAAGTTCAAAAAGAAAGTCGGGACTAAAAAAATGGTGTTTCTTTACAATTCATAATTCTTTTTCTCCCCTGAGTGCTCACCAGGCTCCAAAATTATATAACATTACACTGTGTACTTTATTTACTGTGTTCTCTGTAACAATTTATCTGCAGAATTCACAAATGGGAGGCATCTAATATTGTCACAATGATAAATAAATACTAGTTAATCATGAGGTGAGTTGGAAATACTTTACTTCCCTTTACTAGGAAGGGGTTGTCTGGTACATAGTATACATATAGATATGTACACATATATACACATATATAATTTAGTATTGTATTATGTAATTATATATATATAGTAATATAATATTGGATTGTGTAAATACTAAAATTGAGAAAGGGTTTCAGGCTTGGAGAAAACTAATTTTGGTTTTGCTTTATTATTTTGTCTCATCATCACAAGCACAAACTGCACAGCAGTGAATCATGGAATCACAGAGTAGTTTGAGTTGGAAGGGACCTTAAAGATCACTTAGTTCCAACTCCCCTGCCATGGGCAGGGACACTTTCCACTAATCCAAGTTGCTCAGATCCCTGTCCAACTCAGCCTTGAACATTCCCAGGGATGTGGCAGCCACAGCTCCTCTGGCCAGCCTGTTCCAGGGAATCTGCACAATGTCTGTGTTATGCAATGAAATAGCATGAAAAATGTGCAGCAGTGGGGAGAGAAATGAGGTTGAAACAGCTGGGGGCAGACCCTGTTTCAGTACTGCCAAAAGCTAGCCTTTGACTATTTATAGTAGGTTGTTCAGATCTTCAGACTTTTTGCAGGCCTGTGCTTTATCTATTGCATTGCTAATACTGCTCCAGAATGTACAGTTGACTCTCTTCATTACCTGTTATTAATATAACTTTAATCATCCTTGATCCTGATTTGAAATAAACCTCTTAAATTGGGTAGGATTCCCCTGCAGCAGTCACCATCACTCATTATATATTTCCAGGAATGAATAGTAATTACTGTGAGCTAAGTTAATGAAATACTTTGGTCTTTAGTGGGGCATGCTGTGATTAACTCCAGCAGAAGGTAGAGGCAATTTTAACAAGAGGAAAATGGAACTTCTTCACTAAGTGGGTAATCATGCACTGGAACAGGTTGTTCAGAGAGGATGTGGAGTCTCCCTCACCGGAGATATTCCAGAATCATCTGGACACAATCCTATTCCATGTGCTCCATAATGACCCTGCTTGGCAGGGAGGCTGGAGCAGATGACCCCACTGTGTTCCTTCCATTCCTACCCACTCTGATTCTGAAAATACAACCAAGGTGAGGAAATGTTTGTTAGTGTTGTACAACACCTGGCTCTGGTGGTTTTGAGGATGTCCAGATGAACTGAAACAAAAACATTGAAATTGTATGATTTACTGACTACCCACAATCCAGCCAACAATAGAGAGGGTGACAGAGAGCAAAGAGCAGCTACCGTCATCTTTTCTCTCCCTTTCTTTGATGTGCACTTGTTAAGAATAAGAAATATATTCTTATAGGTAATAAAAATATTATCCTTAATCTTGGCTGTAACTGCTGTCCTAAGGTTTTAAGGCATTTTGTGATACATTTCACAGCAGGCAAGAATAAAACAAAACAACCAAGAACTACATTTTTGTTCAAATTATGGCTGTGGGAAAATAACAAGTTGGCTTATTTTAATTGTGTTCTCTGCCCTCACTAAAGGGTTTTTTAAGATAGCACTCGATTGTCAGCAAGATGCCATAGAAATGAGCATGGTCTGTGTGGCCTGAAGAAAGTAAATGGCTTCATGCTTTGTTCTGAGAAGTGCTGTCATTTGGATTTGAACCAAATGGCTTCACAGGGAAAACACTGCTGCCTTCTGCCAGCAGGCTGCAAACACCATGGCTGAAATTCATCTGAGTATGGAGAAAGTTAATCTGTGTGCCTGTGTTCTTGTGAAAGCCTTATACACAATACCAAATAACCATTGCACTCCTCCCTCTCATTTAGTTCTGAATGTCTTTCTCAGTTCTTGGAACTATTAATTACAAGGGTAGATTTAATTGTGGTCCTAAGTGCATTCCAGATCCTTACTTCTGTTTCTTGACTTGAAGGACATAAAGTCTTTATGACCCCACAGCAGATTGTGACTTTTACTGCTTATATACGTACAGAAACAATAAACAGGCCACCAGATGGGAATACAAACCCTACCAGTTGTGTTCCCACAGCTCAGGAACCCAGAGAGAATACAAACCCAGAGAGCTGGATGGTTACCCAGTGCTCTGCAGGTAAAGGGTGGGAGGATGATCCCACTGATCCCACACATCTCCATGACCACTAACTAGGAATGTCTGTCAGAGCTCAGGAAGATCAATGAACTGTCACAACATTCAGCTTTGCAGAAACTCCTCTCTTTTTTCCAGAGGTTTAATTCTGATCTCAGTTTCAATAGTCCCACATCAATAGAAGCCCAGATTTACTCAAGTAATCAAGATCTAAAAGTCTTCTTCCTTCGACCTTCTACCATATGCTCTGTTAAGTGAGAAAACAGGCTGACTGGCACTTTCATTACTACATTCCCCACGTCTTGATGAACAAATCCAACACAGGTGTCATTCATGTGACAACATAATGGCAAAACACAGAGGAATTTTTCCATGACCACTCTTACTGAAAGAGAAAATGAGAATGGAAAGCAAAAAACTTCAATTTTGCAGAATGCCATTTTCAGTTCACTCCAGAATGCCATTACTATATAACAAATATGAGCTGGCAAGCATCTGCTTCTTAGCAGAAAATTGAAGTATTTTGTTGGGGCTGTGGATAGTTTAATATCTGTGAGAAATCAGCTGCAGGAGGTAGGGAAGAAGGAAAAAATTGCTATAGAGCTCATGCAGAGAGGTAGGATTGTCTCTGCCTGCTTAGAATTCAGAGCAGAACTTCTGCATTCTAACTGACACTTTGAGACATTGCACCTCAGCAGTCGGGTTTTGTTACACATCATGGGAATTTAGCCATCTAAAAATTAATCTAAATTTGGTCTCCATTGTGAAAATTTACCCCCATTCTTTTTGTTTGTTTGTTTGTTTTGTTTTGTGTTGAGGAGAACAAAATACAACCAATTAACCTCCTGCTAAAGGGATCACACAAACATCTATGGATTAAAGAATGCAGGGCAACATTAAAAAGCTAAATTGAGGCAACTGTGGCAACAAGTTGCATGAATAATCAAGTTACATGAATAGAATAGCATTTGATGACTTGAAATGGAAAAAGGCAGCTAGTGTCAGCACAGGAGAACTAGTCTGCTTTGCCATGCTCTTAGATTATAAAATAAGAAAGCATAAATAGAAGAACAAGAAAAGGTAGCCACAGAACCAGAATAAATATGAGATCAATGAACCATTCCACCATTAAAAACTCTCACCCAAGTGACTTTGAACATTAAAAGCCAGCAGTCTATGGCTTGTGTTAATCTGCAATAAAAATAACTACAAAGAGCTGTATCTGATCTGGGAACAAAACTGTCCTTTACCTTGTATTTGTGTCCTTTAGCCACATCCCCGACCTTTGTAGTGCAGAACTGGAAAGCTGCTGGAAGGTTCCCCAGAGCCTTCTCTTCTCCAGCTGAACAGCCCCCAGCTCTGTCATCCCTCTTCATAGCAGAGGTGCTCTATCCCTCTGATCATCCTTGTGGCCTCCTCTGGACTCACTCCAGCAGGTTCACACAGTTTTTATGGGAAGATGGGGCCACTTCTCAAGCCTGTTGAGATCCCTGTGGATGGCACCCCTTCCCTCCAGCATGTCAAACAGATCACACAACTTCGTGTGGTTTGGTAAACTTGCTGAGGTTGCACTCAAACACCCAATCCCACTGACCAAGTTGCCAACAAAAATGTTAAACAGCACAGGTCCTGTAAATGTAAAATGCATATACAATTCCTTGTAGCTATGACTGAATTCCACCCTTCCTTTCACTGCAGATTGTGTTTTTTGATTGTTATTTTCTCTGCAGCTCACAAGCGAAAGTACCCAACACATTTATTTTTTCCTTTTTTTTTTTTTTTTAAACTCGTCAGACTGACAATGGAAAGAAAAATGTGAATTTTCACAGTCTTACTGAGCTGATGCTCATCAGTATTCTCAGTCTGATATCAAATAATAGCTGAAATAAGAGCTTGGTAAATAGGGGAGCCTTTGGGACTGGGATTTACTGCTTTGTCTAGAACCTAGAGAACTGCCTATCTGTGCCTCCTGAAAATAGCCTTCCTTTGTGTAAGAAAAGCCCTTTGAACAGAGGAAACATGCAAAAAAATTAGCCTAGGAGGTTACTGGTGTTAGTCTGTTTCTGTACAATTACTTGATAAAATCCAACAGGAATTAATTATTTGTACACAAACTTTTGCTGATGGCCAGAAGCTAATGCCTGTTTAACCTCTTGGGTGTCATTTTCCTTTGCATATTCGATTTTCCTCATGTAGCAGTTTCTTACTAAAGGAGGAAGGAAGCAATTGGGAATTTCCTGATGGTGCAGAAAAGTGGGTATGTTATTCTACCTTGGACCTTTCTATTCCACAGAAAAGAGGAGTTTTCTGCTTCTCTCTGGCAAGAAATGAGGGCTTTGAGGGGACCAGGTGCCTGATTCCCAGCACAGTTTCAAAAGAAGCTTTAAAAATCAGACCAAGCCCATGAGAATAAGTGCAGATTACTCACATTTTGGGGTGCCAGGTAGCTACTGAAGTCATGTCCTGTGTTTGGGCTGTCCTTGCCCATGTAAGCAGCAGGGGAAATAAATTTTTCTCAAGTCTGGTTTGTCTGCAATGGTAATTGGCAAATGATCTCCCTCTCATCATCTTGATCCATTAATGTTTTTATCCCAATTTCCCTCATCAATTTGAATGAGGAACAAGCAGCTGAGGGAGTGTTTGGCTGTTACCAGGGCTAGTGCACCACAACCCTCAGGAAAATGAGGGAAGGAACAGTCCTCTGTCCTTACACACAGCTGAGATGTGGCCAGAAACCTAATTGGGACTGAAGAGATCAAAAATACATCTCCATACATTTAAAATCCATCAATAGGAGAGATAGAGTTCAAACTGTCCATAGAAAATAATACATAGCCTTTTCACATTCACTTTAAGAAGTTTCCTCATGAATATCCTTCATATAGGTGCAAGTTTGTCAAGAGCAAAGTCCTCTTAATTCTCTCTATTCCCAGAGCTAGCAGAGTATTTCATTTTTTATAGCAGAATTTTCACTCAGAAGATACCAATTAAATTTTGAAAAAGCTGTGCCAAGAACCTCATAGAGTTCCTCCTCTTTGCAGCTTCCTCTGGGATGTCAGAGCATTGGGGAATCTCGCTCCATGTTTTCAATCCCCAAGCCACCAGATGCATGGGCTTCTGTGCCATGTTTTGGGATTAAATAGGAAATAGTCTGAAGGGAAGAAGATGTGGAGGCATTTCTAAGGTAAGAAATGAGATAAACTTCGCCTGTGCCTTTGGAAATGGCTCCACCTGGGCCTTTCAAGTTTTTGCCACATGTTTTATTAATGGATGTACACTTTAAAAGCTGTTATTTCTCTTCAGTAGTTTCCTAATGCACTCTCCACTGCTATCCCCTCATTCTCAAATGAATTTTTACCTTTTGGGCATCTTGGGCAGAAGATTATTCCATTAAGGGCTGGGAAGCTGGAGCACTCCCAGGATGGCATCGCTCTTACCCACGCCTGGCGTATCACTTAGCAACACTGAAGCACATTTACTGCACATCCTGCTATTTATGTTTTATGTTTCACATGTTGACTTTCTCTCCTGTCTCCAAGTTCTTCTGTTGGAATTGCCTCACATTAGATGCCCTATTAGTGATGGCCAAACACAAGTCCCCATCATGTCCCCGAGAGCTAAGCAGGAAAATTATTTCACCTGCTGCAAGAGCCAGTTCCTCCTGCTTGTTTTTATGGAAAGCTGCAGCGCCTGATTAATGTCAAATATATCTTCATTGTTAAATAAATGCCATATTCATAGATACAGGAACTACATCATGGGTACTCCCAACATTTAAAGCTGTTAATGCTTCACCTGGAGTGGTTTTTAACACAGTGAAGCATCCCATTCTTTAAAAAGTCCTGCCTTCATTACCCTCTTGGCACACTCCAAAACATCTCCCTTCCCTTGGATGTCCCTCCATTTTTACTGGTACATCCACACTGGTATTCCCCACATTCCTTTCAAGGAGGCCAGCTGGGTGGGAAGAAGTGAAAATGACTGGTAAGAAGTTAAAGGTGACCAATATCACCACCTCCACCCAGTAAACTTTTTTGTTGTTGTTTTTTTTTTCATATTTTTGCGATTCCAACTTTCCTGCATCAGAAAGCCCAAACTGACACCAGAATGTGCTGTGCTACATTCAGCAGGTACATAAGAACAATACAGCAGGTGCATAAGAACAATAAGGTGTAGGACTTTCACTCTGAGGGGATTCATGTTCTAGATACGTGACTCTGTTTACAGTTGTCTAGAGGGGAGCTCAATATCTCAATATAGACTCAGAGTAGGAATTTACCCTTCTACTCCCAAATAAATGTGTTTTGGGGAGAAGGGAGAGAGATAATGCTCTTAAATATCCAGCTGAACTTCTTCACAGTGAAATAAAATGTATAGCAAATAATAAAAGCAATATATACTGAATATAAAAAAGATGAAAACATAGGAGAAAACATTAATGGCTGTTGTGTGAAATGAGATGAGCTGGATTAACACAGGGGTGTGTGAAAACTTCTTTTTAGTCTCATTTGGTTTAGTTTCTCTAAGATTTCACTTTGGGTTTTGCTGCTTGAGTGTGTTTTTGCAGAACTATTTCTGGAAGCAGCTTAGCTATATTCTGGGAACCAATCCCAATAATGGAGCATGAAATATAAACTATGACCATACACATGATGCACTATTTCCATTTTCATCATGCATTTGACTGGAAGAGGAGAAAAAAGAACAGCTTACAAAAAATTTTACATGAATTTAAGCAAGCCATCTGTGGAATAAGTATACAAATTGGATACCGTGACAACAAATCAATTTGAACCTTGATGTAAGTAGAAATTATTTCTGTATAAAGTCATACCCCATTTCTAGGCAGAATGACATACTTTGTGGGAGAAGAAATAAGGATATTACTTTAAAAGAAGGATATTAAGTGTGTTGGGAAAATAGAAATATTCAGAGTAAAATCATATAAATTACTCATACTCATATAAAAAATTCCTTAATAGAAAAAATGTGACAGCTACTGCCATTACAAAACCAATGAAAGCACAACAGTGGCAAAAAAGCTATCATGAGCCTAAGGAAGCTCAATTTCTCGCAGTGTTACATTCCATGAATCAAGCTATATGCACACAAGGTATTTTGGATTTTCTACAGGAATTGCAGTCAATTTTGTCCATGCTTCTTTCTAAGTTCTTAAGGCACATCTAACTAAAATGGCTTTTGGATGCAGATGAAGTTTCCAGTAGCTTTGGTGATGTCTTAAAAGAATCAGTGGATTTGAAAGCTAACAGCGGATTGCTGAATGAAAAATAAATTCAAGGGAGATGTTTCCCTGTACTTAACTCTATTACTGAATACTTTAAGCCAGCAAACCTCCTCAACTAAAATCTATATTAACAGTATCCAACACATGATATGGAATAAAACAATGGAAAACAGTGGAGAAAACAATGTGGAAAATGTGGAGCAAACAAGGTGGACTTATATTCATGGCTACAGGTTGGTCAGAAAAGTCATTGAGAGTAGCCCTGTCAAGAAGGGCTTGGAGATGATGGTTGATGAAAAACTCACCCTGTGCCAGCAGTGAGTGCATGCAGCCCAGAAAGCCAAATGAATCCTGGGCTACAACAAAAGGATCTGGGCAGCAGGCTGAGGCAGGTGATTCTCCTCCTCTACTCTGCACTTGTGAGACTCACCCAGAGTGCTGCACCCAGCTCTGGGGTCCCCAGCACAAAAAAAGACATGGAACTGTTGGAGCAAGTCCAGAGGAGGTCACAAAGCTGATAAGAGCACTGGAGCCCCTCCCCTATGACCATGAAGACAGACTGAGAAAGTTTGGGCTGTTGAGCCTGGAGAAGAGAAGGTTGTGTAGAGATCTCATAGCAGCCTTTCAGTACCTGAAGGGGACCTATAGGGAAGCCAGAGGAGGATTCTTCATCAGGAACTGTGGTCATGGGACAAACTATGCGTTCAAAATTAATGAGGAGATTTCAGTTAGATATTGGGAAAAGATTATTTACTGTGAGGAAGATGAGACACTGGAACAGGTTGCCCAGAGAAACTGTGGATATCCCTTCCCTGGAAGTGTTCAAGGACAGGCTGGATGGGGCTGTGAGCCATCCAGTCCAGTGAGACATGTCTCTGCCCATGGCAGCAGGGTTGGAAACTTGGAAGTCCAGGCTTTAAAACTGAGATCCCTTCCCGAATCATCCTGTGATTCTATGATTCTATACATCACTTAATGTCACTGTTTTGCTTTCTGTCAGTGTGTGCAGGTAGGAATGAGTGAACCAAGGATGATTGTGTTCAAAATCCACTCACTGGGGGAAAGTGTCGAGTCATTCATGTTCATGTGAAGTTGAGGGGTGAGGCTCAACCCCAAGTGCTGCAGAACAGGCTTGGAAGAAAGGCCAGACTCCCTGTTTTTATCAGTGGCTGCATGCTGATGGCTCTATTTCAGTACCTGCTGGTGGGATGGGGAGGTCCAAGGGGTGTTTGAGCAGCACCATCTCCAGTGTGAGGTATTTCTTCCTGAGTAATGGAGTGCATCCAGCAGCTCCCCACTGAGATGTGGCTGCCTTCAAACAAGACTCATGGCAAAGCCTTAACAGTGTCTCAGGATGGGCAATCCACACATGAAATATTCTACTGATCAGGTTGTGTAGTTTCCTGCCCAAACATAAGAAGAGATACCTGACTACTCAAACATTACTGCTTCCTTTGGAAACCACAGCCTTTGCTCTCAGTTCTGCTTTGATGTGTATCTGTCTTGAAATCCCAGTCTTTCCCACCACATAGGTAACAAGGGTATGTGCAGGGTTTTTTCCTTCAGCAGCTGAGCCAGAAGTCCCACCATAGCCATGATGGTCATAAATGCTGCACTGATCATGAGGGAACAGCCACACACCAGCTGTGACCAGGGCAGTTCTCACCAGGAAAAGATAGTAAGAACAGGATATATTCCAAATTCATGGTGCAAGCCCAGTAAGCCTGGAAATCTCAGCCTCTGATACATCTGGCCACTGCCATCATATCATCTTTCAGAGCAAAAGCTTTTCAAGACCAAAAGCATCCAAAGACATAATCCATAATATCCAAATTTCACATACACTCTGTGCTGCTGGAGACTACCACTGATAGCAAGAACCATACACAAGCTATCAGCAAAGTGAAGGTGAAAGAATTTTAAGTCAAGTGGGGGCCATACTGGTCAGAAAATGCCGATCGAGGTCGCACAAGACTCCAGAAAACCTTCTGTTCCTTCAGATCTCCCAGCCAAATATTTTAAAGCAGTAGATAAATACTTGCTGGTGCAGAAATGTTCTTTCCTTCAGAAGACAGAAAAAAGTGCAGATTGTTTTTAAAAAAGACTCACGGGCTCTGTTTTTTCCCCAGGAGAATTTCAAATATCTGCTGACACCCTCAGGCAGAAAGGCAGATTTTCTTTTGGTTTAAACAGCATGTACTTCTCTCTCTCTCTCTTAAAAAAGCGCAAACCAAAAAAACCTGTCATGCAAAGCAATTGAGGAGGGGCTGTTTGCTAATTTTTCTCAATTCAACTGCAAGAAACATTCAAAAGTAACTAATCTGCAATATCTGGTACTCAGAGCTGCAGATAACAGGCCACACTCAAGTAGTGAGCAACTATAACAGAAATCTGAAATATGCTTTATTTGCCTCTTTGTACTTGGTACTCTAGAGTTTTAAAGATGTATAAAACTTCTTCTCTCACTAGAACAGTAAATATTCTCAAAGTGAGAGCTCAGGAGGTCTGGAGCAGGCTTGGGGAACTGCTGAAAGTCAAGCAGTAGGTGCTGTCTTCTCCAGGAGTAAGAGAAAAGCAAGAAGGCAGAATGACTCTCTGTTCAAAGAGTAGCAATAGGACTGCTCTGTTTCTGTCATCCTGGCCACCACCAAGAGTCTGACCATGTCATGCTGATGTCACCCAGAGTCACAGTCTCGGCCTGCTGCTACTTACATTATTCTTTCTGAAGTGACAACTATGTGTGATTAGTTAGGAATTTATGTACACATTTAAAAATAAGTTTCTTCACCTGCAAAATTTAAAAGGAATAAAAATGGGAGGAAAAAAGGAAAAAGCTATTTATTCCAGTCTCGTTATCTTAAATTGGTTTACTTCTCCTTGGTGAGAAATTTTGCATTTCTAAGGCTTGTTTGAAACTTCAGAATCCTCATTTCCATGTCCTTCACTGTTGAAAGGAAACAACAGGGACGCTGCTCAGTTCTCATACAGATTTGCCATGCCATGCCATTTTCTGGTGGAGGTCATTTTCCAGATAAGGAAACTATCTGTTACTGTACACCAAAAAGTTTTACATTTTGCTCTGATCCTGCACTCAGCAGGAATTATTTCAATAATTCAGACGTACTGGAGCTGGGGTAATCTCATCTCATAATACCAACACAAGACTATTTGAAAAGGTCTTTTTTACAAACTACTAAAAGCCAAAATTACCACTATTTTTTTTTTCTATCTCTGTTTAATGTATATATCTTAATACTTGCTCTGGCCTGAAATTTTTCTCCAAGGATAGTGTTTTGCTCCAAGAAGTAAGTGCCAAGTTGCCATGTGCAAAAACATGAGATGTAAGCAGAGGAAAATTAAGAAAGTCTTTTTGCAATGGATTGAAATCACTCCAGGCCAGACAGTGCCAGCCAGAGGGAAATTTCAGTGCAGAAATTACAAACATAAAGAGTATAAATGCATTTCTACAGATTAAAAACTTGTTTGATCTTCACATCTCGTCCTTCAATTTCCAAAGGTTCTTTGGGGGGTTTTGTTGTTTGTGGAGGGATTTTTTTCAAACAGAGAATTAGATTTGAACAGTTATTTTCTCATAACCAGTCATCTTCTTCTCCTTTCTTTCCCTTCCCCATCTGTAAGGAACAGCCTAAAGAAGTGATCACAGTCGTCAATACTCAGAATCTTGACCTCGTACATCAGGGAACAGGAAAACATAAAACAGAAGAAAAAATCTCAAACACTTGGGGAATATTTTAGAGGGCTGATGTGATTTGCTCAATGGAGGTACTCACCTGGAGTTAGCCCACGGCACTTCCTCATGGGAAGAGGTGCTTCTAGAGAAGAGGTGCCCTGAGCTAACTCCATTGCAAGAAGCGCTGTAGTTGTTACCTGCTATCGGTTGTGAGATAGATCTGTCCTTAATGCCCTTAATGAGTCAGGACCCTTCTGCTGAACTGAGATTTGCATCAAATCCTTTGTCACTACAGTAGGTACAGCAAAGATGATTAAGATTCCATTCGAAGGAAAGTGAGAAACAATACACAAAGAAAAACACCCAAGTGTGTAAATGGGAATGGGAAGAGGGGTATGACTGGGAGGACCAGGATCATTAGGCATCTGCATGAAGTCCAAATGCAATTTTAGTTCCCTATTGCCAGTGAAGCATTCAAAGTCAGACAGGATGACAAGGACAATTATGTTCCTGAAGCTCTCACTGAAGTGAGACATTGAGCTGCAAGAAGACAGAGCTGATAGCAACTACTGGTTAAGGAAACATGATTGAAACATTAGGACTGAGACACAATTAGAAGTATCACTTTGTATTGGTCTGAAGAAAAATGCAGTGGTATAAAATCCTGCCTGTTCTTCTGCAGTCAGTAGACAAATAGAGGATCAGCAGGAAAAGAAAAATATAGGAGCACAGTAAGGGGAAACCCTTAGGGAAGGTATAGCAGTGCAAAGAATTGCTTGACAACATCCAAGAAAGAAATGTACTAAAAAACAGTAGTAGGTTTTTCTGAAGGGTTCATTTGCACAGGGAGTTACTTTTTAAAACTTGTGTTCCTTTTAGCCAAATCTGACTCTCTTTAGTTCAATAGAAAGGGAGGGGGCAGGGAAGCAAGGAAAAGAATCTAGCAGAGAAAGAGAAAAGAAAGAATAAATCCAAAGCTGTAAAGTCAAACCAAAATCCAAAATTCAGGTTGAAAGTTAATGAATGCAAATAGCTCAACTGTGGTGCTGTATATTGAAAACTAGCAATCATGTTGAACAAAGGAGTAATCAAGAACGGATGGAAAAGAAGCACACTGGGCCATGGTAAAGGCACAATTAAACGCACTTGATGTAAGTCCAATGCTTTTTCATGGAGATACACCCAGTGCAAGTGAGGTCCATAATTGGAAAGTATGATTTTCCACCTCTTTCTTTCCTTACTGAAAACATTTCTGCTGTTTTCATTTTTGTATAAACAGCTGTTTGCACAAATATTTCTAGTTTTATATAGCCATATATAATCCATTAACTTCCCTCCAAGTGCTCTCAAAGCCCAAGGTGAAATCAGCAATGCTGCACAAAGTGCCATTCCTAATTTCCATGGCTGAAGGCTCGGGGTGTCAGTGGACACAGGACCAAGCAGTGGTCCCAGACAGGTTTGTGAAAAAGCATCAGCAGAACTGAGGGCCTATAAACCAACCTTCACACGGTACAGGAAAACACAGCGAGAACTTTCAGTGTTTGACCAGCTAGTTCAGCAGGTCTGCATAACTGCTCTGCATTGCAGAGAGAGAAGTTTAGAGCAGATAAAGTTTTGAATTTATGCTAAACGTGGAGCCAGGCATGTTGTACCTGAAGGCAAGTATCTGGCCATATCTGGCATTCTGTGACTTACACAAGCTGCACTTCTATGTGAAGTTTCATTTCCAACCCATGAAACCATAAAGAGAATGGGTTGGCAGAAGTGTGCAAGGAAGTTTCAGCCTTCCCTATTGGCAACACCTGGAGAACACACTGTGCAACACCTTGTGGAGAGGGTAAAGCCTTTCTTCTTCCCAGCTCCTGCTTAAAATGCTTTGGATACTTCTGAGTCTGCAAAGATGCCCCTGGACTTTCCTTGAACATTGCAGTATGACATTCAAGGAATGTGAAACTATATCTTTATTTCAGCAATCACACTAAAAGAACTTAAGCATAAGTCAAGAAATAGTAAACAGACTGAATGGTCTCAATAAATAATAATCTTTTTCAGTAACTGTTATGCAGTATCTCAAAAATCTCTCTTTTCACTGCTTCTTTCATTCTGATTTAATAGTATTTTAAAAAGTCAAACAAATAATTAGAGAACCAATCTATATCTCTGCTATAACTGGAGATTTCTGAACCTAATATCATCAGAGTTTTTGTTTGTTTGCCCCATAGAGCTGCTTCTTAGCTGTGGATTATGGTCTGTCACAGCAAAAGCAGCTTTTACACTGAAGGAAGTTTCTCAGGTGAGCATTTTTAATCTGAAAAAATCCAGAAACCAGTAAAAGTGTTTGGCTTGAAGGAGATGAGTAGGAATCTGTTTTGGTGCAAAAAACAGTTGGAGGCTTCATTGAGTTCTCTGGGAGACAGATACTGGCAGAGCTCACATGTTCTGCAAGAGGTCTGGATTTTATTAGACTACGTGCTGTGGACCTGTCATATTCAATAAAATGAGGCTTTGGTTTCTATTAGTTTCTTAATTAGAGCGTTTCTTAGGAAAATCTGCTACCTAAAAGAAGATACCAATAAAGTAAAAAAATACTTTCTAACCATAAATGGTCAGTGTCAAATGACTTATTTATTGAAATAGTAAATGTCAAAACCAAAAATGCATTTCACTCCTTCAGAGGTCAATACTCCTGTTTTGTTTTTTTTTTTAAATCTACCCTGTTGTAGCATATTTTCAACACCCAGTTCCTGCCTTGGGTACTGGTCAGGGTCTCAGTGCCATAAGATTTCAAATATAAGAGGGTACTATATAGTCATACAAGAGAAAGAAAAGTGAAGAAACAAGTGTTTCCTTTACTTTTTTAAACTGGAAAAAAAAAAAAAAAAGAAAAAAAAAAGAGTCAAGAAAAACATCTGATGACTCTGTATGAGTTTAAAAATTAAAGGTCACCTTCATAGCTCAGGGCGTGCTTTGTAGTAAAGGGTTTTGCCATGGGATTTTTTCCCTAAGAGAAGGTCAAAGAAAACAAAGAAAACAAAGAAAATAAAGAAAACCATCTTCACTGTGATGCTGGCAAACATATCCATAAATGTGCACATTGCTTCCAAATCAAGGTAGATAAGAAAAAAAAAAAAAAAAAGAAAGGGATTGTTGAAAACAGATTGGAGGCTGCCCTTGGGGATGTCAAGTTCAAGGGCTGGACAAACCCTGACAGGCAGAGGGACCTTTACTCATTCCCAGAGAGACTACACAGTTTCCTTCTAATAAGACATTAAGTTACACTGATAAAATTACGTTGTCTCAAGGTCTCAAAGGGGCTATTAGTCTTTTCTCAGAAAGCCCAGTAGTAAGTAGATAGACTCAAAGACACCTGCCTGAAATGAAGTGTTATTTAATGCAATACACAGAGCATCTTTAAAAGTTTATTTTTTAAAAAGGGGAGAAGATGGTAGAATCATCACCCTCATAAGCAAAAAAAAAAAAACAAACCACAAAAAGCACAACGCAACATGATGTACAAAGTAGCCAAGAGTAAACAGCAAAGCATAATTTATTTTTTTGTTTCTTTGGTAGGGTTTTTTGGGTGGCTTTTTTAAGTTTATTTCTTCTTGTATAACTCCCACACCAGCAAAACAGCTCTGAAAATGAATCAGCAGTATTAACTCCCTTGGCAATGCTTTGCTGGGGGGGCATGTTCTCCTTTCTCATGTATAGTTAAAAAATATCTTTGTTTTTCTTTCTTTTATACTGAACATACTGCTCTTTGTCCTCACCAGGAGAAAAACAAACAAACAAATCCAAGCAACAAACCAAAAATAAAACCTCAAAACTGAAAGACCCAATGAAGTCAGAATTTAATTCTCTATTAATAAATGAGGGCATTGGAGTCTGTTAAGAGACTGGGGAGTGTGTATGGAGAAAAAGTCCCCTAAGTGCTAACTTAGCAATTCCATAGAGCTTCTCTCATGCAAGTTCTGGAAAGAAGCTTTATTAAATGATTTACACTTACTTTAGACACAGCACTTACCTTAGGAGATTCTGGCTGGAAGCTGTCTGCAGCCTGCTGTTAAAAACATTGCCTTGTGCCAAAACAGGAGTGCAGGAAGAAAAGATGAGTAGATCCAGAGATTCAGTTTTGTCTGGGCATTTGGAGGTGTTTTACTTTGTTCAGAACGGGTTTTCATCAGCAATGCAGTTACTGCAAACACTGCACTGGGGCTCAGTGTGAAGAACTTTGCAAGTGGAGAGCTGTGTGTGGCTGACAATTTGCTGTGGACCTGCTCCTTTTTATCCAGACCTGATGACATCTCCAGTATTGCCCAAAGCATAACTAATGCTGCAACTACCATCTCCTGTTTTGCTACTCTGGGTCTGCCAATTCTTCTCACATTCTCCTTCCTAGAGCATATCCCAGTTTATCTTCCTAATTTTCAAAGATCTCTGGTTCCTTCTGCCCTACCTGTCCTTCTTATCAGTTAACAGCTAGGATGGCTCCTTCATTTGCTCTTTAGATGGCTGTGTTGTTGATTTAAATCCTTCTCCCTGCCCCAATATTTTTACTTATGTGTGAGATAAAGATAATCAACCTGTCTGCAGCTCAGCCTCACCTCAAAACCACTTTGGGTTAAAGCAGCAGCTGCCATGAAAAACCAGCTGAGCACCAGCTGGTGCAGTGCCACAAAACCTGTAGATTGGGAATTAAGAGCACAGTAAATTGTCTTAAAACTTGCCATTGCTCTCCTTACTTCAGACCTTTCCACTACTTCTTGTTATTAATTTTCTTTTCTTGTTATAATTTCCCTGAAAACTGAGGCAAGTTCTTGGTGCCTGGAGCTAAAGCTCAGTGTGCAGTAGGATGATTCCTGGCCAGCAGTCAGTCTGCATGGCATGCACAGAAGGGAAAGGATGTTTATGTTTAGGGCTGTTAGTGGAAAGCTGTGGACTCTGGCACTGAAAAAACTGAACAGATCTTAGCTGTCACATCCTTGCAGTACAGCCCTTATCATACTATGTACCATGGAATTTTGAATATGGATATTCTAACATATCAGCATGTTTGTAGCCTAGCCACGTGGAGGTGGGGTTTGTTGTTTGCCTCACAGCCTGATCCACTGCAGAGGTCGCCTGAAAACAAAAGGCAGCTTAGTCAGTTTTCCCATATAAGCAGCAATCCTTTGAAGAGATGCAAAGAGGCTTTCCCAGTTGTAAAATAGCAATGCCAGGACACTTAATATATATTCCTTCTAAATTATGTCTGCATTTTAGAAGGGCTACAGTATTTGTACAGGATTATGGCTTGCTGCATCTGCCTGAAAAACTACGGTTTTGTGGGTTTCTTGTGAACTGTACTTTAAAATATCAAAGACCCCACATTTTCTCTTAACTGTTCTTAAACCTCAGCTTGCCATTTCTTAATCTTCTCCCCCAGCTACCACCCACCTCCATGCCTGCTGTTCTCAGACTGGTCTGCATTAGCAGGGGCAGAGGCTGAGCAGAGCCTGGGGATGAATGAGATCGCTCCTGTCCCACTCTGGTCAGTCTTGGGCTGAGGGGAAGGAGTAGCTCTGTCGATGGTCTGCACCATCCTTCTCCTGCAGCTCTTTCCCTTCTGTACCTGATTGCTGTGGGCTGTGGAGCTGCAGGGCACAGCCCAAAGCCCTGCATGCCAGCCTGAGGCAGAGGAATTGGCCACAGTGATGTTCCTGAAGAGCAGGCAGCAAGAGCAATCCATCCTTTCCCAACACCATGGATGGCAGCAGTGAGTTTCTCCTCCAAAGCTGGCAGTCCACCCTGGCTATAAGCAGGATCTATTAAAATGTTTGCATTGTGTATAGGTGGAGTGCCCTCAGTGCCCTCAGTGCCCTTCCTCCTCTGATGAGGAACCAGGAAACCTGAAATGAGGGAGAGTTGTGGAAATAGCAGCTCCCCTGGGCTAAGGAAAGCTGAGAGTTTGGAGAAACTGCTTGGTTTGTGCTTTCATAAGGCTGAGGTCATGAGACCTCACAAAGGCCACCAAAGAAAGAGCTGCAGTAAGTAATAAGTGATCTTAAAATAGTTTGTACTGTGGTGCTTCTTGGAGGAATAATAATTCCCAACTTGGTTGACAAGCACATGGATCTTTCTCATTCCCCACACCCTCTAGAGTGCCCACCCAAGCTGGAGGGCACAGCTCTGTCTGTTGGGCAGTTGTTTCCTTACTCAGCTGGGCTGTGGAGGAGCTGCCTTTGTGCCAGGCAATAGATCAGTCCCACTGTGAAGGTCTCACCAGCTCTCTATAACTGCCTGAACATCTTGTAATCTACTTCTTATTTCTTGCTTTTTGAGAGATTTTCAATTTATTCATTATGTATTGCAACATATATCTCTAACTCAATTTTCTCTAAATAAGGCAGGACTAATGATTTTTTTCTTTCCTTCCTTCATTATGAAGATCAACTTGTTAAAGTCTAAGTTTCTGGGGTCTACACTACTACATTCATACAGATCCATTATATGTGATTGGGTTAATAGAGGTTTTATTTTGCCTTTCAGCTGTCAGTGATGCCAATGACTACAGGTGCATTAAGAACTCTTAGCAAACATCACTGGTGTCCATGATTCCAGGATTTGTCCATTCTTTTGCCACCATCTCAGTAGCTAAATGGTAGCTAAAAAAAGAAGATAAAGAGCTGTGTTTCATTAGACATCCAAGCTTAGCACCTCAGAGAAGTTATAAAGACAGGATAGTATTTAATATTGCTAGAAAACTTCACCTTACTTGCCCAACAATAACCACTAACAGGCCTCTGTACAAATATCAGAAATTCCCTCAGCAGCAGCTGCTCAGTCTACTTTTTCAGGCCCTAGAACAGGCACCAGGCAGCAGCAAATTTGCTGTCTTTCCTGCCAATAATGTTTCAAATATTTGTACTGTTCATGTAGTTTTAATATCACTCATTGTAGTAATATTGTTGCTAATGAAATAAAAGCTGCATGACTCAGAAACCTCCTCTGCAAGGATCTGAAATAAGTGTAAAAAATGCAATTTCTGCATGTGAAAGGCAGTTTTTCTTTCCAACAAATGTTGCAAAGTGCACATCTTTTTAATGCAAGTAACAAGACTCCTGAGAGCCTTCTTGTTAATATAAACAACTCACAGAATTATATTTGTTCATATTTGATTTGCTCTGTTTCACAATGTTCAGGGGTTGTTATTGTCTAGTTCTTTAGAATTACACATTTTAAGAAGAAGCAATAGCACAGCTTTTAGCTGGGCAAGTCCTAGTTTTATCTGCATTTGTTATAATTTTGCTGGGTATTTGCTAGAAGTCCAGCTGGTGGGAGATTCAAAAACAACTCGTAAGTTGCTGCTCACCAAACCCACTGGCAGGAGCATGGTCTGACCCCCTTTGTCCCAACACCTAACTCTTACTATAGACATCAATTTGTAGCAGCTCTTAAATTCCACCCTGGACATGCAGTGATCGCTGACAAAATGCAAGCATTCTGTAGTAATAATTTCAACATCTGAAGAACTGGGCCATTAGACATTTCACTGATAAATAATGCTGCTGGCTGTCAGGGTCCAGAGAGCCTTAAAATAAAGGTTACCCACAGCAGAATGATTGGAGTCTGAAAACTGAAGCATGTGTTCATTTGTTTTGAGATGTATTTGAAAATACAATTCAGTATGTGGTAAATTAATGATCACAGGCAGAGATCAGATGGTTGGTACAGGAAAAAAGAATCCACATGCCATGTGCCTGTTTCTGCTGTGATGTGATGGGAATTAGTTTAAATATATCTCTTACATCTGTTGATTTTTGGTTCTACTTTTGAGTAATAATCCAATCTGCATCAGTATTTAAAAAATAATTTAGCTCCATACTGCGGCAAAATTTATTATAAATAAATCAAAATTAAGATTGCCCAAGTCCCAAGACTGTAACAACATAAATGAATAGGGATGGATAACTCATTTTAACACACAAGTGAAATATTATTTAAGCTGGAAACCTGCTGGGTTTCTTCATTATACCATAAGCAACCTTTAAGATTATGTAACAGCTGTAAATATAGCACTGAAGCAATTCATGGTTAAAAGAGGCTTTACAGAAGCACTGCCTTTCTTAATTATTCAGCTACCAGACTGAGAGGCTTTGTTGATCCAGCAGCAGCAGACTTCTGCCCTCCAGTGTAATTCTCACTTGTGCTGAGCATCCAGTGAAACTGAAGCACCGTTCAGAAAAAAAGGAACTTATCTCCTTTTCCATGATAAACGTAATTTGATACTTTTTGTCATACCTGATTGCCTTTTTTTTATAAACACTGAGCTAAGTGCTGTGTCAGAGTCCAGTTGCCCAAAGAGATCTTAGGTCTGCAGCTTTGTCCCTATTTAGGGCCATCTGAAGCACCTGGTACTGTGTAATCACACACACAGGTGCTTTCCTGAGCTGGCAATAGCTAATTATGTCCATACACAAGAGATCTTCTGGCCTTTTGGGCCAGATCAGCTTTGAAAATATTCCCTTTCATTCTATTCTAGTAGAACTGTTTCTGCAGTACTAAAACACCTCACAGGCTCAGGCTAATTTCAGAGTGGTTTTAGTTAAATTTTTGTGCCCTAAAACAGGACAGGGTGTTCCATTCTGTTCCTCTGTGCATCTCACATATTATTAGAGCTACACTAAAACCTAACAGCTTGGTAAAGAGTCTAATACAGGACCATTCCAAGCGATGGTTGTGTGCCCTGACTGTCAGGGATTTACAGTTTGTGGGATTGTGCTGGATTTGATGTTTATTTCCCCAAACTACTGAAACACACTATCCAAGAGGAATGTCTTCCTGCACATCCTCCTGCCTGTGACCCTCAGAGGTGCTGATAGGGGCCTCCTATGGAAGGAGTCAGAGGACACTGCTCTCCCTTGAGGACTGGTTGGCATCAGAATCTTCTCTCCAGGTGTGTCTCAAATATTCCAAATATTTTGCCTTTAAACAGCAAATTCTTCTCTCTTTTTTGCAGACAGTCAAAATTGGTGTAGTCTTAAGGACCATTTAAGAGGAATGAGGTTGGAGCACAAATGTCACACCTTAAATGGAACTGGACTGTAGATTATACCGTTAGGTTTCTGAGCTGTAGCACATATTTTAAAACCACAGTTTTCTGGCTGCTCTCAGCAGCTTGATATTTAACTTGTAAAATCAAAATGGATTAAAAATGTTTTCTTTTAGAAACTGAAGTACTCAATTCAAGTCATAATAAAGCTGAGATTTGGAATGAAGAAAGGGAGAAACAAGAGAAATATTCAGAAGATAGAGTAGTAGTGAGAATCAGCTATGCTTAAGAACAATGTTTAGGTCGTCACATCCCTGAGGATTGCTGGGGAACAGGTCTCACGTAATTTAGTAGAAATGCCATCTTACCTGAAATAGTCTTATGAAAATATTTGTTCTGAAAAATCCATTTTCTGGGGAGGAAGTAGAACAGAAAAAAGATTTTCAATGTAAATCTTCATAAACAGCTGTCCTTTAATAGCTGAGTCCAAATATAAAAACACATTTGCAGGTAGTATGAGCATGGGTGAATATTTATTTTACCTTCCCAATAATAGACTAGACTTTCCAATAAATATGCCCATAAGTTTTACTTCTAAACCTATTGAAAATTTTATATGAGTTTAATATTAGAGGGATTTGTATTTCTATTAACATTTCCGGAGTCAAAATTATTTTCCCACTAGATATTTTACATTCTTGTCTTGGCTGCTTTAAAGGAAATATTTTCTTCCAGTGTTTAAGGATGTACATTAGGAGAAGAACTGGGGGTTTTTTTGAGGCTAGAAAGGAGCTCTTGTCTGCTTTCTACAAATTTAGGACAAAAACCAGCAAGCAATCCAACTTATTGCAATCTCAACTGCATACTGTTTAAATCGTCATATTCACAAAAATATAAATGACATTCTGACTCTTATATTTATCTTCTCTATAGATGTGAATAATTTGAAAAAGAATTATGAGGATGCAGTTACGTTTTATGGCTTTCACGTAATTTTAAAAATTTCATAGTGTAGAAGTGCCTTATTTGATGGGAGATGGATCTCTAGCTCGTTAGTTAGGAACAGGTCTAGAATACTTTGACCCTTGGCAAAATTGCATTGTCACTTCTGGGTGTATCAAAGATGTATTTAACCATGTTATTTTCTCAGTTATGGCATCACTGCTTCCCACTGCTTTCTGAAAGCAGAAACAATCTACCTAAAATATTCTTCTCTGTCAAAGTTTTAATTTTGTTTCTATGTAAATAATGCATATGCACAGGTACTAGTGCTGCTGTCATTAACTGGGAATAAACCTAGAGCTTTCAGCTCTGCAAGTACAGCCCCACATAATCTGAGCAGAAGCAGCAGCTCTGTCACATTCTATTAAATAAGAGTCTGCTGCAGCTGCTGTTACTGCCATTGGGAGGGCGAATCTGCATGCATTAAACACTGTTTATAATATTAAATGTGGAGGTGCCAGCAGACACTGTGGAGCCCTCATCTGATCAGTTTGTAAGGGTAGGAATCAGACATGGAGAGAGGCTGCTCGTGGCTTTTCTTGCAAGCACGTCTGCCTCATTGCTGCTCTCCCTGGCTGTGCTATAGTCATTAACTGCCACGGCTGCGTAATTCCAAACAAACCACACTGCAAGCAGCAACTCCAAATGAAATAATTAAACTCAGCTCTGCCTTGCTGAATGTTAATAGGCTAATTGTCCTACAGACACTTAACTTAGAAAGCCTGTACCTTTTCTGTGTGTGAAGTAGTGAAAGCTTACTTGAATGCTACAAATGTGCTTTAAATGATCCAGCTAGAGACACGACGTGTTGCAGAGGGAAAAAGCTAAAAAAGTTCCTTTTTCACAAGTCTCAAAGTGATGAAATCTCGATTGCAGGGGAAGGCTGCCTTGAAATGCCTGAGAAATAACCCATTGCATTGATATTCTGTCAGAGTCTTTCACTGCTGAAGATAGAGAAGTAAAACAAATAAATCCTGTCACTAAGGAGCAAGCTGAACTCAATACAGTGCACAATGTTTGCAAAGTCAACTCCCTGCTCTCTATAGGCAGGTCTGTTCATAACTGTTGTGTTCAAAACCAAAGCCCACTGTTGATCCTCATGTGCTGACAGCAGTTACTCTCACACTGAAGCCAAAATAATAAATCTCATCAAGCATTCTTCAAAAGGAGACCTACATCCTTCAGGGTCAACTGCATAGAAGAGGAAAGCAATGTCAGAATGGAGTAAAACTTTAAAACACATTCTGGAAAAGCTTTGAAGATTGCTTGGGCTCTGGGAGGGGAAGAGTCCAGAAGTCACACTGATTTTTCCATCACTCTTTCCAAACAATATTCATTTTTCTAGTTGTAATTCACTTTTTCTGTATGTTTCACCTCTATTATTCTGTGCCTGAACCCGAGGAATCCCTTTTCCATAATTTTTAACATCTCTCTTCCCCTTTCAAGCTACAGAAGGGGGCACAATTGAAGTGCTGTTGCTGATGAGTGGATCTCCTCTCATCTTCTGCACAACTGTCACACCCACAGAGCATGTTCACTCAGTGAATACAAGGATTAAAACATGAGTGCAGCTCTTTTTAGATGATCACACACACTTATTACCTTCTTCATCATCCTGAAAGAGGCTGAATGAAGCTCCCCCTCCTCAGATGTGTTTATTCCATGGGAAGGGGACACAACAATTGATTTTAGAGTCCCCAAAGACTCAAAAAGGCAGCCAATCCTTCTGCAAGGACACCACTAAGCAGGTTATAGGTATCAACTTGAAGTCCTGAGCCCTCCTAGGCACATTTTCAAATCAAGGAGAGAATAAATGATTGAGGCAGAGAGCAGATGTTTAGGCTGTGGCTGCTTATAACTTGAAAGAGAGGAAGACATTTTCCTCTGTTGATATGAAGAAGGCTGAGTTGCTTAATTCTTCTCTTTGAGGGGAAATAAAAGCTATTTTGAAATGCTACCCCTGCCTTGAGGTGATACCCACAGGTCTGCTGAGAAGCAGTCATGACCAGCCAAATGCAACACATTAACTGTAAAGGACAAAATGGGTAAAACTCTCAACCTATGCAGTGAGAAGAACTCAGTGTACACCTCACCATTCTTCCTGTCTCATTAAATTAAACTAAATCAAATCAAATCACCTCTGAAGTTTAGATGGTAGAAAAGTGCACAACAGGGATCTGTCTGGGCTTTCAATTCTGCATGAAGTGTGGGTAAGAGGAATGTGCCTTTGCAGCTCAGTTTCATTGATGTGTGAGCTAGTATTCATGTCAGGTTTTCTTTAAAAGATACTTGAATGACTCTATTTTTAGATTTTACTGTGATGTTATTTCATCAGCTTCTGCATGAATAATGTATCATCAACAACAAAAATTTTAATCATAGCATAAATCAGCCAAAAGATGCTACAAGAAATCAAAGTCCAAATTGCTTTGCTTGGGGACTTGAGTAAATGGATTTGATTTTTAATTTCTGAATTCAGAAAGACTCTGGGGGGCATGTTCCCCAGATGTGTACTGATTGGTGAATGTGTGTTGCAAGGCTATTCAGGTGCAATCCCAAAATCTGAAACATCATATTTCAATATGAAAGCAGCTTTTGCAGGTTTTCCTTAAGAGAAATTGAGACCATGATTTGGGTCTCTCATCTAAATAATTTAGTTAAAGTACAGCTCCTAATTGATGTCCAAAAGCCACCTGATGATCATTCTCAAATTCCAAACCAAGGAAGAATAATCTGCAAAGTAATTTCAGTGTAGTCCGCCAAGACCCAGGAAGGAAATCTTTCACAGGCACAGAAGGCTCAAAATGTTTCAGTTTAATTTCCAACAGAAAAGAAAGAGTAATTTTTGGGGACTGTGTCCTGTTATTAATGTGTTAAAGAAATAAAATTCAAATCAGACACCTTACAGAACAGCATAGAGACCTGGTTTTCAGCTAGGAAAGCTTTTTTACTCATTGCTGATGGTTTTGTTATGGACAATCCATTTAATCTAGCTCAACACCTTTAAAATGTGGGTCAAATACGTTATTTGTGGGGTCAGATTTGTAGGTCATCTTATCCCTTTTCCTTGCAGATAACACGGATGTGAGAGCACCAGCCATTTCAGCTAGGAGAGATACAGCTGTTTGTGCAGGCAGGTGTCTGCTCCTCGTTTCACACTCTCAGGGAAGCAGAGACAGGACCAGCTCAGGGTCCTGTAAAGGGGCAGCTGGGCTGTCCTAGGTGAGATGGCTGAGCCAGATCTAGGGAGTAGGGCAGCAGCTGGATGTCTCTATCCCAATGGGACAAACCTCAAAGTATCATTTAATTAGAGGTCCATTCCTATGATAGCAGGAATAATTTTTCCTGACCTCTGTGACTCATCTTCTCAGTGTTGTATCTTTTGCAGAGAAAATCTTTCTCCTCCACACTCCTGCAATCTGGAAGAGCCTTTTGTAATTCTCTGTTTCATGGTTCTATCACATTTATCTTCAAGTTATCTCTTTTCTTTGATTAGGCTTTTTGTTTCTTTTTCCCCTGGGTTATCCACCTCTGTTTCCATAGTGCATAATTGAGCTGCTAAATATTCATTATTAGTCCCTGGAGTCACATAAAGATCTCCAGAGGAGGATAAAACCTTCCTTGGTTGTGTTTTGGTTAGATTAGAGCCAAAATACTAAATGTAACTTAGTATGAAATATCTGCCCTTAGTTTAGAAAAAAAATGGAGAGAGGATTATTATCCTTTCATAAGGGAAAGTTGGGAAGGAAACAGAGCTGGGGACTGAGAGGGAAGAAGGGAGGAGGAAGAAAGCAGAGAGGCAGTCAGCAAGAAGGGGAAAGACTACGTCCAGCCACCATGATGTGAAATTCCCCTCTGTCCTGAAATCATTGTTTACTGAGGGTATTTCATCACTGCTTGGTAATGGTGTCAGAACAAACAGACTTTCAAAGCAGAAGGAATAAAAAATTCAAGCAACTAACTTTTTATTCAGTCAAGCAAACCTGCCAAAGCTCCCTTTGAAAGCAGAGGTCTAACAGTGCCATCAGTGCTTCAGGTGGTCCAGCTATTAATAGGAGAGAAGATCATAGGTGAGCTTTGATCCATTGCTTCACTAGTTATAGGTGTGGTTTCATTCCCTGGAGATCTCAGCCCCAGTAGGGTATGGACTGCAGCAAGGGAAGGCTGTGTGGAGCCTGCTACCCTGTCTTCTATGAGCCCTGTTCCAGAGGCTGATTTCCCCTGCCTGGGGAGGGAGGCAGCAGGGACAGTGGCATTCCCAGGGGGCAATTCAGGGCATCTGGAGGTCCCATCCTCAGCACAGACTGGTTGGTTCACTCTTGATGAATGCCCCATCTGATATTACAGTTTACAAGCTGAACAAACAGATCAGGAAAACATAGTAGTTTGGAAAAACAAATCAATCTCGTCTTAATAAAATTATCTCCACTACTGAAGTATTTGAACAGTTTTGGATTTGTTAGGCAAATGCTATGTTTGACTGTAGTAAATACTCCTAATACCCTCATTTAGCATGAGTTCAGTTTGATCTTTTTATACTTTGCACTATGTGAAACATTCTCTGGTGACAGCGGTCAGGACACTAATCTAGATCTGTGTCCAGGGATATAAGGAGTGTTTAAAGGCACAAGCAGGAGAGATGAAAGGCTCTAGCCTTTCTAAGAAGGTAGAAGGACATACTCCTCAGTGGGATATAGCTGGACCAAAGTTTTCTCAAGCACCAGGTGAAAATTAACCTGATGTTTCTCTCCACTCTGCACTGCTGTTGCAGTTACACCATTGCAACATTCTGTTATCTTTGCCCAGGACGTTTGCCTCAGCACAGACATTTATCCACCGAGGACTTGTGCAGCCAACCAGTGTATTACATATGCTACATTCTGGTAAATTCACCATGAGGGCTTGCTAGCAATTTCTTATGTTTGTACACACAAGTTCCCTTGGTGAACCTTTGTGCTGACAAGAGAAGACATGCAGCATTTACATCCTGAGAGGCAATGATGGGATGTATCCCCATGATCATCCCTTTCCACATACCCAAAGCAACTCCCAGCACTTCAAATTTGCCTATAATGCTGCAAAAAAATAGAAGTCCAGGAGACATTGTCAGTTTAAAAACAAAAACCAGATTTGTGTTATAGAAGTCATATAAATTGCAAAGCAGTACCTTATGGGTGATGGTCTGACTAAATGACACTTCCTTTGCTGCTTTAGGGAATTTTCAAAAACAATGTATTTTAATGACTTGAAACCAATTCAGAAAGCAAAACTTTCTGTAAAGGGTTACTTTTAATTTGGAACATGAAGTATTATTCAGAAAGTATCAAATATATGTTACTCATGTAATGATTCTTTACAAACCTAGTACAAAGCTTTTCCTTGGTAACTGCTGGGTTAATGGAAAATCTAAACCCTGGTCCATGATAATCATTGTTATTCTTATATTTTGAATTGGAAAGGGAAATAATTTTCGCTCAGATTCTTTACTGTGTATGTTTATAATCCTTCTTTCAAAACAAAATTAAATCTACTAAATATCCAGAACAAATTTCCTAAAGGTTGACAGTTCCCACGGGCTGGTGCTTTTTGGCTTTATCACTTTTCATTCATTTTGTCATTGATTTTACTTTGGCTGGTCTCAGTATGAAGCTCACATGTTAAGGAAGCAGACAGTTAAAGGACAAAAACCACAAGTCCTGAAGCTTAAAAATTGGAATTACTCACAGCCATCAAATCTCTGCATGAGTTATAATTATCTCTATTTTTCACCCACATGAAAATTAGTAAAGGATATGTTCAACTACTACACAAAACCAGTTATACTCAAATGTATTAAGTGAATATAATGTATAGTAAGTGCTGATGTATCGCTAAAATTTTTTTAAAAATTAACCAAGAAAGACACAAATTCCTCCAAATACTTTGGACAGAAAAGGAGAGTTCTGTCATATTGTCTGATCACACATATGAACCAGATGAATATTTATTTGTTCATGATAAACACACAAACACTCAGTGCTCAGAGCTGGTGTTTCCAAAGGCAGCACTGTGGAACTGGATCAGACCTTCTGGGGACAAGGAGAGAGGAAAAAGAGCAATCTGAAATTCTGACAGAATTTACAAACTTTCTGAGCCATAAAATATGGTGCTTCATGTCTGCCTTGGAAAAGGTCAGGAGGGTATGGAAAATTTTAGCAAAGGCACAGAAACTCAAACTCCATGAGTTCTCATCATTAAAAGCTGTGCAATAACTAATTTGTAAGCTAAATGTAAAAGTTCAGGTCACAATGTGCCAGTCATGTTCCAGTTTGAATAATTCCAGTCTGCACAGTTGAAACACCTTCCCTGGTTAAGTGGACATCATCTGTTTAAGTGGGCCACCCATTCCTCGGCCTTCTTTAGCACACTTGCTTTCCAGATCTCCTTTCCATATCTTTGTTTTGAATTTCCTTCCTCATGCATTGGCTAGCTTGAGTCTTTTTCCATGCTGAGTTTCATTTTGTTATTTTCAGCTCTGCTCTGAATGAGTTAGATGATGCTCATGCTGCAATGCGCTGCCAATCTTGTCACACCATCTGTTTCAAAAAATAAAGAAGAAGCTGAATCCCTTAATGGGATAAAATAACTGTACTTTGCTCTGGGAATTTTCTTCATGGGTTCTGTTTTTTGTTCACTTGTTGATAGTTCTGTCCTTTACGGCTCTGTAATTTCAATACCATTATGTTTTCTGCCATTAAGCCTCCCCGAAAGCTTAATTTTGCCTAAGACTGCTGATGCTCTATACAGTCCAATTTATTTTGCACATAGAAGCAGAAAAGTCTTCACAGGTATTTCTAAAATCTCAAGTAGTAATGAGAACAGCATGTTTCACGAGATAATAACTAGATGGTTCTTCTCATTTTTAAGGCTGTATCTCCATAGATTTCTGTATAATCACCTAGAACAGTAAAAAGAAATAATTTTATAATTCCTCTTTAAAAATGGTTGTGATTTTTGCTTGAACTGAACCTTACTTGTGTTCTTGTGTGAATCCTATTTCTTCTGCCTTAGATCTGGAGGATTTCAGGAGGGCCAGCGAGAATGTGCTCCTTGACCCCTATGGCAAACAAAGAAAAACCAGCCTGGAAAACGTCCAAGAGAAAGGTACAGATATAGAAGTGAGGAAGCAGTTTCCCCTCTGTGCACATCTGAGCATAAGCTTGTTACACACCAGTTACACTCCATCCTCCTGCTTCTCTCAGCCAACTGGCCCTAAAGGTGAGTTCATAGGTCTACAATAACTGGACATGATGAGGATTTTTTTTTTTTTTTTGCAAAGTCATTGAGCATATATAATACAATTAAAATTATACTTTCTCCTAATACAGTCCTATGTATGTATGAGAGTGTCAGAGTTTCTTTTTCAAAATTATTTTCTTAATTTCACTGTTTTCTAGTGACTGATGGGACCTGGCTCCTCCAGAGGATGGAATTTTCCTTATCTGAGGGACAAGGAACAGAGCAGAACTGACAGAATCTCATTATACAGACATTTGAGCAAGAGGGCCACCAGGAAATTTTCAATAACTAACTAACTAAATAAATAAATAAATAAGCAGGAGAATGACTGAGGAAGATTACAGCAATGGCAGGGGACTCAAGAGGAGCTGAACATTTTAACACTTGTTTGAAGCTCACATAACAGCTGTTGACAGATTTCTCTGTCTCAAGCCCTGCTGCAAGCTGCTATTGATGGGGAGAATCACAGCTCTTGTAGTCCTTTTTCTCCGCTAGCCAGGTTTAATTTCAGCACTTTAAGCTTTCTTCCTTCAACTGAACGTTTCCTCCTGCTGGACTTGCTAGAGTCCAGGAAAATAGAAGAGTTGTAACTTAAGTGCTGAAGGCATGAACCACAGCACAAAGCATATCTAGAAATTAGTAGTAGGGGTCTGTGGTGTCTCTAAAGCACATAAATCATCTGCACTTACCAGTCCTGAAAAACACCCAAGTGAGAAGTGCCTCAGCCCATCACCTTTGGACAGATGTGAATTTTTCTCTGTCCTGGAGCTGGGCAGTGGAGGAAAAGTCACTAAACTGTTCATACTTCCCTCCAATCTCTTTGCTTCATGAAAACAAAACACAGATTGTGAAGTCATGGGAATGGACCCATTTTACAGGAGACAAACAAATTCAGGGGAGTTAGAATGCCAAGCTTTTATGGCATCGTCTTCCTTTGTAAAGCATGGTTATTGTTTCAAAGCATAAGGTGCAAAAAACAGGATTATAAAATAATGATGTCTATTAGGAAGGATTAGACTACAGCTTCAACCTGAGAAATAGTTTTTCAGATTGGATAATTTTCAATAAAAATTCTCATCCTTCCCCCATCTGATTTTATTTCCTAAGTCCTGAAGTCTTCCCTTTCATAGGAAACTTCTTGTTTCTGTGGGATTTTTGATTGCATAAGGACTGCACATGTTCACAAGATTTGAGTTATTTTTAAATTTTTATAATCTCTGAGATTAATTATAAGCACTTTTTAGAAACTTTCAAGTTTGGTGTTTCTAATTTAATGCATCTTTTCTTCCCAAATCCTCTTGGTAGTGCATTATTATGCAGCTCAGTTCAATCAATAATGAAACTTCATTTTTTAACTCTAATTAGTCATCACATTTTTAATAGCCTACAAAATAAAAATGACAAGTGATTTATTTTTCTGAGCCTTTAACCAAAAGTTTGGTACATATACTCTAAACCACTCTTTTCCTCTAAAGTGTAAGTCAGTTTGTGGCACTTTAGTATGTTATCTGCACAAGACTGGATTGTGACAGATAACATGCAAAGAATTTTGAATTCCTATAGTGTCATATGTTTTGCTAGCAGAATAAAGTTATTATTATATAATTATACAATACCATTCATACTACCTAAAAGCACCTATTTACCTCTTCCCACAGCAGGCTCTGTACTAAGAGAGAATATTCTATTATTCTGCTCTGTAAGTAAAAGTCAGCATGGAGTTCAGTGTTCTAAAAAAATCTTTGCCACCAAGACTTTCTTAGAAAAATAATGCTATTATGGGGATCTAGTCAGCCAGGAGGTTGAGCAGTTCAACATTCAGTCCAAGTCCTGAGCTCATGTTTCTTTGTGAAAGAAATGAGCTATATAGACAATCAATTTCCTTCTGAATCTGCACATTTTGGATTATTTACAGATACTGCCTCATCATTGAATGTTTGTTTTGTTTAAAATTTTGTTAAAGACCACTAAATAATTTGAAAGTGAGAGAAGAATTTGCCTAAAAATACTGATTTATGGCAGGCAGTCTGTGATGATACCTGTTAACCTTTGCTGCTAAAACAGAACTAGTTCTTGACAGTATTACACAGAAATAGACGAAAGTTAAAAGATGTTCTCACATAGTCTCTAGAAACTTCTAAATTTTTCTAAGCTTCTTTGATTATTTTTATTTGTAGGCGCCTGAATTACCACAGATCCATGTTGAGGTTTTTCACTGTTGTTATGCTAACAGGCTTTAAGTGTTTTCTAAGAACAAATCCTCTTTCTTGAGAGAGTTTTTATTCCTTTAATGTTTATCAAGGAAAAGTTGAGCCCAAAAAAATTATCTATCTTTATACAAAAATAGTGACTTTCAAGGAAAAAAAAAATTAAATTACAGTAAGTCAACATCATCAGGATGGCTGAATTATATGAAAAATACAGTTCCATACAAGCCTGCTACCCATATGACTTTTTTATGTTAGCAGATCAAATTTAAGAGTTTCCTTTCCCTGCTACATCAACCTCCTTTGCAAAGCAGCTAAATGTGCATTCTTACCTCTCAATAGAGGAAATGGCTCAGTTTCCCTAGCTTCATTTAAGATATGGCTTTGGCTGGGATAAATGTTAAAGATGGTGTAGGGCTGAGTTTTGGATTTGTGCTGGAAATGGCATTGATAACACAGGGATATTTTAGTTATTGCTGAGCACGGCTTACACAGAGCCAAGACCTTTTCTGCTCCTTGCAGAAACAAGTGCAGAAGGAGTTGGGAGGGGACATAGCCAGGACAGGTGACCCCAACTGAACACAGGTGTATTCCAGGCAATATGTGCTGTACTCAGCATATAAAGCTGGGAAAGAATAAGGAAGGGGAGATGTTCAGAGAGATGGTGTTTGTCTTCTCAAGTCACTGTTATGCACAAGGGAGCCCTACTTTCCTAGGGCTAGCTGACCCCTGCCTGACCATGGGAAGCAGTGAATTAATTCCTTGGTTCACTTTGCTGGTGTGCTCAGCTTTTGCTTTACCTATTAAACTGTCTTTATCTCAACTCATGAGTCTTCTCAGTTCCATTCTTCCAATTCTGTCCACCATCCAGCTGGGGGAGAGAGCATGTGGCTGTGTGGGGCTTAGTTGTTTAGGGTTAAACCATGGCAGAGGTTATATGGCATCCACCTTGGCATATCTGGAGTACTCTTGGGATGCTAACATACAAAGGCTTCTGACAGGCAGTTTGTCCAACTGGAACATTCGATCTAATCTGAGGGATGTAAGTGACAACACTCTACAGGAGATGTGCAAGCACCTTGATGCTGTAGCCTTCAAGGAAGACAGAATAATTGTACTTTTACAGATTCATAAAAGCAAAATACTGTGCTACTTGTCCCAGTTTGTTGTTGCATTTATCAGGAGGGCGGGAAGGAGGAAGGAGGGAAACGGCAAGGATGGCATTGCAGAAACCAATCCCAACGAGAGGTGGTGCTGCACATCCATTTTAGAGTGAAGTTTTATCTTCTGCTAAGTGTTGGTTAGGAGAGAGGGTGGGAGGCAAGTGCTGTCTCCCTACAACACAGTTGTTACAACCAAACCACTTCTTTACAAGAGCAGTACAGTATTAGTTTTCCCTGTTGCAGTCAACAGAATTTATACTCACTCTCACTGAGAGATCTGTGCAGCATGATGTATGCATCAGCTGATTCTCACTTGTACTTCTTATCAGCTACAAATCCAAAATTACCTTTGAACACTTTCAATTGTGGTGTTCCACAGCTTCAGCAGTACATGTCTTTGCTGCCAGTGATGCAAATTTGAACTTCTGTTAATGAAATTATACTCCATAAGCATCTTGGCGTAGTAGTTAATCATTATAGGCAGTTCTTTAACTACAACACTTGAAGATAGAAGGTTGGATTTTAGGTGCTTAAGTCTCTTTATTATACAAGAAAAATGGAAGTTATACTTAAAAGATAGTGGATCCTATAAGGAATGGTGTGCTGCTTCCTCATACTAGCAATCAGGGAAGACTTGCTGGAGATGTGAAAGTTGGGGGCAGCCTCGGCTGCAATGATAATGAGATTGTGGAGTTCAGTATCAGGTGAGAAAAAGGCAGGGCAGTGAAAAAGATTGCAACCATGGGCTTCAGAAGAGCTAACCTGCTGCTCAAGGTGGATCTGAGGTGAAGCTCAAGGTGGGCTCCTTCAGGGATTGGATCATGGGTGAGGCTGAAGACCTTGCACCAAATTTAAAAAGCTTCTAGAACTTGATGAATTGCTTAAGGAACCTATCCTGAATAGCCGTGATCTCAGTCAGATCCATTTGGACATGAACATCCCAGTGACTGACCCAATGCTTCTCACAGCCATGATGGCCTAGATATGGACCAAATACAAAAAGTTAGAAACTGGAAAATTGTGAAGAGATCGTTTGGGGTACCAAAGTGTTTATGATGCCCAATGGAATGGTGAAGAACAACCAGCAGCTGGTGGACATCACTGAGAAAGTGAAACCAGAAATAAATCTGAAGGGAATTGGCTGATATGGTTGCCAAGTCACAATATTTGAAAAGTCATGGCAGTCAGGTAAAGTCCTGGGTGACTAGAGAAAGGGAACATCATCCCCATCTTTAAAAATACAGACGACGTCCCTGGGAACTACTTACTTGTCAGCCTCTCCTCTCTGCCTGGGAAGATCATGAATAGATCCTCCTGGAAGCCATGCTAATGTACATGGAAAACAAGGAGGTAATTTGGGACAGCCAGCACATTGTCACCAAAGCTGTCCTGCCTGACCAACCCAGTAACCTTCTATGATGGAGTGACTGCATCAGCAGACAAGGTGACACAAGGGATGTAATTTATCTGGATTTCTGTAAAGGCTTTGACACAACAGATTCCCACAACTTCCCTCTCTCTCTTGGAGGGAGACAGTTTTGACGAATGGACAGATTGAGCAGCCCTGCCAAGAAGGACTTGGGGGTGAGAGACTGGACATGACCCAACCATGTGCACTGGGAGCCCAGGAACCCAAACATGTCCTGGACTGCATTCAGAGCACCATGGGCAACAGGTGAGGGAGGGGATTCAGCCTCTCTGCTCTGCTCTGCTCTGCTCTGCTCTGCTCTGCTCTGCTCTGCTCTGCTCTGGTGAGAACCCACTCAACAGTGCTATCTCCAGCAAAGGGAGGACTTCAGCCTGTTGGAGTGAGTCCAAAGGAGGTCACCAAGATGATCAGAGGGATGGAGCACTTCTCCTATGAGGAAAGACTGAGAAAATTGGGATTTTTCAATCTGGAAGAGAAGGCCTAAGGGTGATCTAACTGTTGCCTTCCAGTACCCAAAGGGACCCTACAACAAAGACGCAGCGAGACTATTTACGAGAGCATGGAGAGAAAGGACAAGGGGGAATGGGTTCAAACTGAAAGAAAGTAGGTTTAAATTGGATATTAGGAAGAAATTCTTTACTGTAAGGATGGTGAGACACCAGAACAGGTTGCCCTGAGAAGTTGTGGCTGTTTCACCCCTGGAAGAATTCAAGGCCAGGCTGGACAGTGGATTGAACAACCTGGTCTAGTGCAAGGTGTCCCTTGCCCACAGCAGTGGAGCTGGAAGCAGACAACCTTCAAAGTTCCCTTCCAACCTAAACCATTCTGTGACTCTATAATTTTACTTACGTGGCAAAGCCCTTACTACTGGATTTTAGAAATAAAGTTCCACATAAGAAGCTATCTCTGATTGCCATGAATAAAAGCTTGAAATAAAACATAGGTGTAATAATAAGTCTCAGATAACTGAAGGAAATAAGAAGAATCTAGTTCTTCCTGTTATTGCTTAGATCTTATGATAGTTAAGCCATAGTTTTGCAGAAGCAGGAAAAGAAGCACAACAGATTAATATATTTTCAGTGCTTGGATCACACACACCCTAACAACCAAGATAACAGGTAAGAGGATGGCCAATTTGCAGTATTATCAGAATATCTTTCTCTGGTACAAGTTCTTTGTATTAGTGGAAGAGAATGTTCTTTATGCATGATGTTGCAATTACTGGTCCTGCGTCAAATATGGGGAACCTAAGAACTGATGCCCTTAAGAACATAGAAGTGAAAGGGCAGAGTCCTGAGTCCCTGCTTATGGAGAACATGTTTCTTTATGACAAGAGTACTTAATATAAACTATATTTTTGAGGAAACCAACAAGTTTAAGGGAAGAGTAAATTTGTGGCAAAATGTTCTGATATAAAGTTTATTTCCTGCAAATATACTTATTAATCTAAACAATAGAATGTATAAAAATGTTTCTGCAATCTGACTGTAAAATACATCTTAGAGTAATGCAGAAACTAGACATCAGTGTCTCAGCATATCTCTAGAGATCCTGAAATTAATAGCTATATTTATAACTGAATTATATTCTGAATCCTAGCAATGGCAAGGGACGTTGTGTATGAATTGAGACATGTTGCTATTCTACTGAGATACTGTCTCACCAAAGAAGGAACAGAACTGGGTCATCCCTAGCAAAGGCAGAATTTATGCCTGGAAGAGGGCTACTGCTATCCTTTAAATATTTCTGAAATTTCAGTTCTTCCTTGTGGGCAAAACACTGGGGATTTATTCTGTGAAATGCAAATATTCAAAGTCTGGCAACTCTTTCCTGCTTTTGATCTCCCAGTTCTAAATGCATCTCACAGCTTGGGGGCACAGTGTCCTGCCGCCTGTCTATCCCCTTCCCTTACTCTCATCAAACTGCAGTCCCTGAAGGGTGCAAGAATGCTCTGAAGAATAGTCTTAAGGCTCCCTGGTGCCTGAGAACTGCTGATGAGGCCAAAACCAGGCTTTTGCAGGACCAGTAGAAGTGGGTAATTAAAGAATGGTACTGATGTTCCCTTCATCCTTTATGTTTCTCTCACCACAGCTTCATCATTCTTGGATTCTCTCCAGAGACAGAAGTTATCAGAATAATCTGAAGTGCTCTAACACTCACTGTAACACTGAAGGGTGAGTCAGTGTGTTACAAATGAGGAATTGCCTACCTTTTATCATCTATATGCTCCATTCATTTCTTCAGGTGTAACAATGCATCCATAACAATTTATTTTATAAACACAGAAGTCTATAATACATGATTTGTTAGCACATCCCATAGTATGCTGAATTAGCTTAAAATTTAAGGAGATTTCACACATTAGGGGGAAAGCTGTAATGGGTGGCCTTTTTGAGCTGCTTGTCATTTTGAATTAAAAGTCACAGTAGAACAGCCTGGGTGACCTCAGTTACTGCCCTCAATTCTTTTCTCACCACAGGAAATCTACCACCCCATCACTGAAATAGCATGAGTGTTCAGCTAAGATCTTCATTTCTTGTAGCAGTTTCCTGATCTGTTGGGTGTTATTCCTCAGCAAGGCATGGGATGGGAGTGTAAGTAGGTCACCTTTCCGGAGAGCCATCACAGGTGGAGACATAGCTGAGGAAATGCTGTGCCTGAGATAACATTCAGGGAGCAGAGAAATTTTTCCTAATCCTCAAGTTCTCCCCCAACCTTTACCTCACCTCCTGTCCCCTACCTCGTCCCTGCCATAGCTTCACCCAGCTGCAGTTTAGTTAATGATATCATGGTAATCTATTCTCATAATTTAAAAAAGGACCTTTCCAAGCTCTGCTGGTCAAAATTGTTATCTGTCAAGAATTTCAAATACATAGGGAGTTGTGGGAAAATACTCTTCAGGTTGGACAGGTAATCACATAAATGCATTTCTAATTAATGCTATGGGAGAATAAAAGCAATCTCAGATTAGAGAACCACAAACCCCAACCGTTACTATCTGCTTTTAACAGCCATTATAGAACTCCCAAACACAAGTCTAAGAGACTGAAGGTGAAAGGTTGCTGGAGTTCCTTCAATTTCTTAGTCTTTTTTGAGAAGTAAAATGAAGGCTGAAGTCAAGGATAAATACCAAACAACTGTTGGGGTTTTTTTCAATTTCAACTTGCTTCAAATTTAGGATACTGCCTCTAATGACAGGGTGCTGGAACAAGAGGATCTTCAAAGTCCAATCTAACTCAAACCATTCTGTGATTCTATGATTCTTCTGACTTGTAAGTAAAGTTGCTTCTTATCACAACAGAGTTCCTGGGGAAAAAAAAAAAGCCTGTTCCATCGTTTATTTTTATTCTTCCTTTTACTTTATGAAGTTTTGCTCCATGAGAGGGAGCAAAATGATAGTGTGCTGTCAGCCAAGCGGAAAGGTGTAATTTTATGGACCACTTCTCTGTGGAATGGGACTGATGAGGTAGGAGATAAGAGACCAAGTCTCTTACAGCACATGGCTTCTATAGCACTGTATCTGGGAGGGAAGAGGGATTGATGCAAAACTGTTCCTTTAAAAAAGGTCAAATAGGGAAACAAAGCTTTCCCATCAAAAAGGCTTTGATTATGTGACAGCAATGCCTTCCATCTACCCTTTGAAAGAGTACAAGAGTACAGGCAATACTGAAGTACCTTCTGAGCCACTAAGTAGAGGCAAGATGAAAATGACTGAGTAACTGCATCAGAAGTTTGCAATTAATGACCAATATCTGTCTAAAAGTAGTAGGAAAAGATGTTCATCTTTTGCATTTTATACAATACCAGGAAATAAAAAAGTAAAATTTGCTTTTAATATTGCCATTAAAAATGCTATTGTTCATAAAATAAAAGTATGCTTCACTCAGCTTTCACTAAAGAATCAAATGCACAAGCACTAGTTGTAAACTAAGGCCTGTTCTCTGTAGCTTTTTAAAATACAAAAAGAGCAACACTGCAGCTGCAGGGTGATGCCTGAGACCACAGCCCATTAGTGTGGGACCAGAACATGTTTAGATTCCCTGACAGAAGTCAGATCAAACATTCAAATGAATCCTTTGGACACTATCCAAAATGAGCTCCTGCATTTGGAGATAATAGAATTGCCAGTGTAAATCATACTGAAGATGGATTAGACCGCAAATGCTGTTAATACATCTGGTGGGTGACACACATCAACTGTGAGCAGTGACAAGCAAACATTTTATACTATGTCTATAGAGGCTAAACCTGGTTAGATTTATTTGCAAGTATATTTATATTTGTATTTGTGTCTTGTATTTGCAAGACATTTGATGGTGGTCAGGAAATGACTGAAGTGGCTGAGAATTACACCAGGGCACAGTATTTTTTGGTTGTAGCTGTGGGTTACTCTCCAATATACATGCTGATAGTTGTGGTTTATTTTAAATAACTGATTTCTAATAATTATTTCCATGTTAAAAGCAAAGCAAAATTTAGGTTAGGTCTAAGTGAGAAACATTCCTATAAGCAACGTTCTTCTATTACACTAGAATATACATAACAAGATCCATTAAACAACATGAAAGACCAGATGAGTGTAAGAGAGAACTTCCATTTTGTCAAGCCTTATTCTTTGTGAAATCAGCTTTTCTGTATTCAAAAATCATAAGAATATAGAACTGTCATCTAAGATTAGTCATAACAATGCAACACATGATGGAATTACTTTCCAACTGCAGAGTGAATGTCATCTTTGAAAAGGGAAAGCGGGAAGGAATGATGGAGAGAAAGAGGAGAATCTGACAGATCTGTCTTCAGCACTATTTTGAAGTCCTGAAGATTTGATCAATCTTAGTAAAAGGCTAACAAGTGAAAAATCAAACGCATCTCTCTTGGACTATATTGTGCAAAACAAGTGAGTGATTACGTGGTAAATTAGAATCCCACTCCTGTGTCTTGGACACAGAAGCATTTTAAACAGGCCTTTTTTGTAACACTACAAAAAATTTTAACAAGGTCGTGAAAAGGAAACTTTTAGTTCCAGATGACTTACACTTGTTTTCATAAATTTTTGCCACGTAATATTCCTGGTGTTAAAGTATATTTTGTCTTTGAACCACACATTTTAGTGATACATTCAAACCACTGAGCATAAGAATAAAAATACAACATGCAGTAAAAGTTACACACCATTTTTGTCAGCTGATTCTATGCACTTATCTGAAAAATAAAACAATGTTAGTGGGAGGAAAGAGATGACTGTTATTAAAGTAACCAGTTATACTTCCATAAATTAAAAGTAAGAAGTCTACAGGATATTGCTATAGTTACAACAGAGTATACTGCTTCTAGGAGTCCTTTAAGATAAAAGCAGATATTTAGTTTACTTCATTTTGTTCTTCTGAAGATTCAAAATATTACATGGGGATTAAAGTCTATACTTAAAAAAAAAAAAATCATGTGACAAACAAGGAATGGTGCTTCCAATGGTCACACCTATTTTTTTTCCTCTCTATATATCAACAAGTTTTGAACAATACCCTGTAAAGGAAGCAAACAGCTATTCACCTTTTTCTAGTCTTCATACAGAAACACGAGTATAACTTTCAAACAAAAAATTCAGATACCTAAGGAGAATGATGCAAATGCCTTTTAGTCACTGACCCATTTACAGCTTAAATTACTATTATCACACCCGAGACACCTGACAAATGTTTGGAAGACAAAGTAGTAGGGAAGAGATTCTTGCAGAGTCTATATTTGTAAAATCTATCCAGCTTCTTTGGCTTTATCATAGAATCATAGAATGGAGGTCTATGAGTCCTTGAGTTGGAAGGGACTTTGAGGATCATCTTGTTCCAACCCTTGCCGTGGGCAAGGACACCTTCCACCAGATCAGGATGCTTGAAGCCCTATCCAGCCTGGCCATGGACACTTCCAGGATGGGCCATGTCCCTGCACAACCTGTTCCAGTGCCTCACCACCCTGACAGTAAAGAACTTTCCCTCATACCTAATCTAAACCTACTTGCTTTCAATTTGAAACCATTTCCCCTCGTCCTCTCACGACACGCTCTTGTAAATAGTTTTGCCTCATCCTTTGTTTAAGTTCCCTTCAGGCATAGGTACACTAAACATACTACTGAAAATTTAGGCACAAGTACTACAAGTTGTGTGCAGCATTTTATATGGTTTTTTTGTGGTTCATGAATGAAAAATAGAAGATTTTCACAAAGCGCACAAAGAAAATGAGCAGTTTTTACTTGGCAAATTCAGTAATTAGAATTCAATAAAATTCAGAAACAGAAATAAGCAAACCTAAGGTTTGTGCTTCGTCCTGTTCATGTTTGGACGACAGAGACTTGTGAACGCAATCACTGTTCTGCTAAAGTCAAAGGGATATCTGTCAGTGGGATCATGGTTTATTCATATTTACAATCTTAGATTAAGGACAGAATATCTCCAACAGTAGAATATAAAGAACTAAAAAAATTAAGTGCTATTATTGCTGCAAGTTCTGAGAACTAGGATTGATGATCGGGCACAGTAATTTCTTTCATCAATGACACTTTTCTTGGAGAAAGGAGTCACATTATTATTTTAACTCAACTAGAATATTTTGTTTGCTGCTATTATTTTCTTCAATACTATGAGATTTTCAATTTAGAAGATTAAAAATACATACAACCTCTCTTGCTTCAGAAACTGAAGTAAAAACCAGTTTGAGATCTCAAAATAAAGATTTTATTCCTTAGAAACAAAAAATTCTTGCTATTCCCGAAATGAAAGTCATATCTTCTGCAGGCTATTTCAAAAGCAAAGCAAATATCTCTTTCATGCTTTCTTTAGAAGGCAAATCATAAAGTCAGCAGAAAATAGAAGCAATTGGAATATATAAGCAATTTAGAGACGCTTGTTCAATCTCAGTAATTACCTATTCACAAAGGCAGGATTGGTTAGACAGGGCAATAGATATTTTTCTATTTAAAACTTTAAAGAATTTTCTGAGATGTGTTAAATACAGGATAAATGACATCTCTCTTGTGTCAAAATCATACCGAGATAAAGAATAGAATATGGTCAGATAATATTTTCTGCTGCAGTCACAGCAGATTAACAACTCAGAGCTAAATTTTGTCTATTCACATGTATAAAAATCTTGCTTACTTCACTGAATTTCCTTCTGTCAGGCAAAGTGATGTCAGAAAGGCAACCCTGTCAGTAATATTCTGAACAGCATTTCATGAAGTGGTTTTAGAGTTCAGGAACATTAAGAAGTTGCATTTTAAAACTATGTCCTCTTTATATATTTTGTGTGGTTTAGGTTTTTTGGTCAGATTCAATAGTGTTTTAATACATCGTCAGTCCTTCACTCTTTCATTGAGCATGTCAATCAGCTTGGGAAAGTCAGATGAATTTGCTCCCAGAGATCAGGAATAAGCTTCAGAGGACTAAGAGATACATGGCACAAATATGGCACTTGGCTAGAAGCAAGTTCTGGATCACTCTGGGCAAAATTAATAAATTCCAGTGCTTAAAGAAAAAGAATGTGAATGATAGCATCAGGCTACTTTACAGACAGCAGTAACCTAGCTATGGAAATGCTGGTCTTCCTGGCTTCTTAGTTTTTTGATCAGTTTTGGCCCTAAGAAATTTTGTCTTCAGGGTGGCACCTACTGTGACCCCTTAATGAAGGCCACGTGGCACACAGAATCAGATTGCAAGCATGCAGGAGCAGCTGGCACACCTGAGAGCGAAGCTGAAACCAGTCCCAGATTTGGTAGTCGCAGATGTCATGTCAGGGCATGGCCTCCTCCCAGGCTGCTGCATCCAACTCAAACTAGATAAAGCAACACTTTTATGACAGTTTTCTATTTATGAACTTGGCATATTCATATAATTAAATACATGAGAAAGAGGAGAGGAGAGGAGAGGAGAGGAGAGGAGAGGATTGGAAAATACTTTTTATGTCTTTGGTGGCAGCAGCTTTTAATCAGTATTTCAGCTCCATATTCAGCTTGATGGCAGTGGCAATGTGGGCAGGAAGCAGGGAAAGGAAAGGAGGGGATGCCTGAAGAAAACCATGATATATTCATGAAGGAGCTAAGAAGAACAAGGGGCTCTGAGGCATGTAGGGGAATTCCCCTGCTTTGTGGTTTGTTTTTTTGTTTATTTGTTTGTTTGTGTTTTTTGTTTGTTTGTTTGTTTTGTTTTTCGGTTTTTTTGGTAGGCTTTGGCAAGGAATGCTGAGTGATGCCAGTATGACTTGAAGGTTTTGAGACACAATAGGCCACAGGGTCTCTGCCTCCACCAACTCTTCTCTTCCTTAGCTACCCTGAACTATGAGTCTCTCCACTTCTCCCATGACACAAAAACTCTATCTTGTTCTTGGCAACTACTTACATTTTTGCAAATTTTTCAAGGAAAGAAGTGACAACACTCACTCCACTCATAGTGGTGCAAAGGGATTAACAAACAAAATGAACCTTAGATTTAGGAGACAGGACAACAGGGGAAACCTCTGGAGACATTGGAAATCAGTGGATAGGTATTGACAGTGATTGCTGTTCTGCAAAGGGCCACTTGGTAGAGCAGTCACAACTGCCCTTCTAGACAAATTTTCAGAAAGAAAACCCAAGATTTCTGCATTGTCACTCTGTCCCAAAACTTAATCTGCCTGTGCCTCAATTCAAATGATGTAAAAGTGTCTTATCTATTCATCTCAAAAAGGTGCTGTAAAAAGCAAATTAGCATGTACATTTAGTGAGAAAATAAGTACTGATGAGCACTAAGGCAAAAGTCCACCAGGAAATTAAGTTACAAAAGCAAAATCTGAACAGGTAAAAAATGCTCCACTGGGGCACACACTGAACAGCAATGAGCAAACAAATTAGAGAAGAGTTTCTCATTTGGTAAACACTAATTGTTATGTAACTAAAACGTGGCAGAAGTCCAAGTGGAAGCAAATGCATATATATGACCAGGTACTGCAGTGCAAAACTCTGTGGTTGAGTCTGACAGAGGAAATTAGGTAGGCACACGCCACCTCCTGGCATTTCTTAAATAGAGCTTGTGACTTTTTAATCTATTGTCCACACTGTAACTTTGCAGGAAAATGCAAATCTGATGTATGTGCCAAATAACAATTGCAAAAAAAAAAAAAATTACATCTACACTGTTATTTTCAAAACAAAATCTCCTGCAGGTTTTGCTCCATGTAGCACTATTTTAAAATTTATCTAAAAAGACAGAGTGGGTTAAACATTATAATACAGCTGAAAAAAAATCTTCAGGACATACCTGCAGTTGCCCCCCAACAGGAGGGGCTTTATCTTTTAAAATGTATGAAATTATGTGAGTTGATCCAAGACATTCGTTAGCTACCCTCAACCCCAGTATTTCAAGTTAGCCAGCATTTCCTGCAAAGATGAGGTATCAGCAGAGGGCCAGTGGGATTCCTTCGTGTCTGTTCCTAGCACAGGAGGGAGAATGCTGTAGTGAACAGAGATTGTGCATTTCTACCTGTGCATTTCAGCCAAGAGGGGTTCCCAGGTTCTGCTCTCCCAGTGCCACTCTGTGTTTTTTGGTATCACTGACCCCTCTGCACAGTCCCAGTTTTGATACTCTTAAAATAGTCAATATTTTACTTCCCTAACATAATTTCATGTCGATTTTCCCAAGACTTATTCCTGCCTAATTTTTTATTTTTTGTATTTCCTTGGAAGTACTTTTGACATCCTTAACCAGTGGGCAAATTGGCATGAGGTCAGCACAACTCAATTAATTTCTTATTAATCCTGCCAGTTCACACAGGCTGAGAATCTGGCCCACTGCGATAGGAAATTAGGTCTTTTTTTACTCAGTGGAGGCTGTCACCCACAGGTCGTTTAGAAACATATTTGGTTATTTTTATGGATGTGACATATCTTTATCCAAAAGGTTTGTTTTGTGTTGGTTCTTTTTTGTTGTTGTTGTTGGTTTTTGTTTTTTTTTTTTTTCTGTGAACAGTAGAATCAGTAAATCTTGATTTTGCATGGGTTTGCATACCTGTATGTGCGCTGTGATAATTTAAATTTTTCTCTTATTTTCATCATGATCTCATTCCATGATATTTTAGTAGCCCCCCTCACATTCCCACACTGCCATCTGGGAAGAAAGAAGCACAGTCAGGCCTGGCCTGGTGCTCTATCTACACTGTCTGCTGTTGGTTGTGTCTGTAGCTCTTAGGCACAGCATGGACAGGCCAAAAAAAACAAAAAAATACTGCGTTGATGTGAGACTTTTTTTCCTAAGTGAGGCCGTTAATTCAGTTCATTTCTGCCTATCATTTTACAGATTTTCACAAAACCTCCAGAACCATTTTACCTGTGAGACCTTTATCATTGTCTAATGTGGCTAAAATTGACCTGTTGGTTCCCAGCTTTAACTAGAGATTGGTCAGTGTGATTGCAATAGCCTTAGAAACCAAGAAAAAGAAAAAAAAAATGTTATGGGACATGATGTGCATTATTTATTGTCAGTACTTTAAATGACACAGAATAAATAATTTTTGCAGCAAAAGCAAAGACTATTGGAGCGCATTCATTCTTTTCTAGTGGGTTTTAATTGGTTCCCAAAAAAATATAATCTAGCCAAGATGGAAAATGGAAGAGAATAATTAGATTCTAATTTTGAATGTTGCAGTAATCAAAAATTTTGACACTATTTTCCTATTTTACAGCATAGGGAAGAGAACGCTTCAAATGAAGATCCACAGAATATGCCAAGGTACATCAGCAGCTCAGTAGAACGGAGCGGGAACTTGACTAATACATAAAGTCACTGATTTTGGAGCATAAATACTGCAGTGTGACCACCTGTCCACATGGCTTGCTCTCCTTACAGACATTTCAGGAAATCTGAGTTTCACATGGAATGTTTGAGGCATGCCGTTGCCATCCACTCCTTTGGTGAAACCTCTCTACTTCATTCTCCTTCTGCCCTCAGTTGGACAAGCTAAATTTTAATCACACAGACCTCACTTGAACATGGTGCTATAACCCCATTTACTTTATAGAAACACTACCTATTCTAAAAATAAAATCTATCAAGATTGCTTCAATCTGCCGGAAAAATCATAATTATAGACACTCTTGATGACAGAAAGGATAGAAAATATGTAATCTAATGGAATCATAACATTTCCTCTGAATAATTTTGTTGCAAAGCATCTTTAAGGCAATTAATGACTTAAGAATAAAACCTCTGTGAATCATAAACTATTATTTGTTACCAAATGTACATGTACGCAATACATGTTATATGGGAACCTTTCATGTAATACTGACATGATGTGGAATTAACTCTCCAAGTATATATGGCCATGGTTTTGAAAAGCATATGGGGATTTGGGTTGCAGTTTTAAGATTTTTGCTCTGAGACATCTGCAAGACTTTTCTGTCAGTGGCTGCTCAGCACTTCCTGGGAAATTCTCAAAAATGTAGCCATTCCAATCTATTTTGCTGTCCCTCTGAAAGCTGTCATCCCAGTGAGCAGAGCTGTCACTGAGAGCTCTCACTTGAGATGAAACTGGGGAAAAAGACTGATATCAACCAGGAACTACTGGATGGTCTGGGGTGCAGAACCCGCATGAACTCTGCTTTGCTTTTCACGGCTGGTTAATATCGTCAGTTTGCATCCACCACGGCTCCTGACAAAATTAACAATGACAGGGTGAAAGTCCTAACATAGGCCCTGGGGATTTTATCTCTGCAGTTCAACAATGCTGTAATGGGTTGATCTTGGCTGGATGCCAGGTGTTCATCAAGCTGCTCTATCACTCCCCATTAGGGCAGGAGAGAGAAAAATAAGATGGAAAACAGCTACTAGGTTGAGATAAGGCAGTTTAGGGTCTGTGAGTGTATAAGCAAAGGGAAAAAAAATTGATCTCTACTTCCCACTGTTGATCAATGTTCAGCCACTTCTTGGGAAGCAGGGCTTCAACATGCAGAGTAGTTGCTCTGGAAGGCAAACACTGTAAAATAACAAATGCCCCCCATTCCTCCTCCCTCCTTTAGCTTTTATATCTGAAGTGATGTCACCTAGTACGGAATATCCCTTCGGATAATTTGGGTCAGCTGGCCTGCTTGTGTCCCCTCCTCCCCTCCCAGGATCCTGCCCACTCCCAGCCCCTTGACAGGGGAGCAGGGGAGGAATGTTAGTGAGAGAGACAGCACAGCTGCTGTGCCAGCACTGCTCAGCAGTAGCCAAAATACTAGTGTGTTATCAACACCCTTCCAGCTACCAATGCAAAGCACAGCACTGTCAGGGCTGCTCAGGAAAAATGAACTCTACCTCAGTCAGACCCAATACAGCCTCCATCCCTTATTCCATACCATTTGAGTCATACTCAAATCCTACATAATTTATATCTCTTCCAAGTGTTCTATTTATTTCTCATTACTGGAACCCATTCTTACCTAGACATACAACTTAAAGTACATCCCTAAACCATCTCCATACCCAACGCAGATTTTCATTAACCTGTATCCCCCATCCTTTCCCAGATGAATATTATTTTGCCATTTCATGGGCTTCCTTCACCCCTCCAGATCCATAACTTGGGCTCCATTTTATCAGGATGGGTGGTCAGGACAGGAGAAGCAGCACACTTGACCATTGGGCACTGAAAGCAGCCTGGCTTAGGTCATCATTGCGTTCTCCTTGTTCCTCATGAAATTCATTCTCATCAGTTCATGTCATTCCTGATTTTAAAAAGACTACTTACTACACAGGATAAAACAAAACTATGAGTAGATTAAAAAATACATAAAAAGGTACCTACATTACAGGTAGAGGAGAAATAGTATAGATTAGGAGTCAATGTAGCTTACCACTGAATTGATGATGGAGTACACATAACCCTTTCATTCAATTCCCAGGGAAGTAACCACAAAGTTTGCATCCAAACTTTGGGAAAAAGCCCTACACATTTTCAGGGTGTGTGTAGGAGACCTCTGATTTTGTGAAAGTTTTGTGTAGCTTTTATAGTTTGTAAAGTGAAGTGCCTGTCAGAAAATTCCAGCTTATCTCCCTACATCTTGTTCTCAAGGCCAGATGTTTGCTGTCAGCTGGGAATTCCACCTCTGGCACCAGAGATAACTCCCTACTGGACAAATGTCCAGATTGGGTTATCTCACCAATTTATCTGAGGGGGAGAATGCTCAGAGCTGTCCTACCAGCTGATAGAACAGATAAGCTCTTCTGTGATAGGGGGGAGAATCCTGCCATACCTCTGCAGGTCCGTTTAGCTTACTTTGTTTTATGACAAGACCAGCTTCCAGACAAATTTGGATTATTTTCTTTCTCAAAAATTTATTTCTTCTGCTGTACTGCCCCATGCAATGATATAATCGATGCATTGCAGGTGTTCCAGAGCTCCACCCTTTTCCTGTGCAGTCTGGATCACTCCACGGCAGACGGTTGGGCTGTTTCCACCGATAGGGCAGTCAACTCCAAGTATACTGGACACCCCTACAAGTGAAAGCAAACTGTGGTCTGCACTCTGCTTCCAGAGAGACTGAGAAAAATGCATTAGTGATATCAACTGAGGCTGCTTTTGGCTCCAGCTCATATTGGAATTCCAGCATGGCAGCACTTAGAGGCAGCATGACTTCATTTAGGCCATGATAGTCAGCCTCTATTTCCCATTAGATTTTGCCCTGGCTACAGAAAACATCTTCTATCATCAACTACATTTGGATGGTAATAATATGTTGTAGTTGCCACCCATTTATAGAATTAACCATAAAAATGCAAGGTTGGAAAAACATGCCAACAAACACATATTAACAAAATTATTATTTGGTGTCTTATTGTATAGTTATAATATTTCATTTTCATTTCATGAAATGCCTGTGGCTGAGCAAGCAATAGCAAGCAATGGAGTAATTGCTATGAAAACTCCTGTTTTTTCACTATTGATAGCTGAAATTAATGTTATAATGAATTGTAACTGTTCAGCAAATGGATTAATAACATTCACTAATCCAGCCATTACTCATTTCTGTTAATGAGTACTGAACATTTCCTTATCTCTTTATCTGCAACATTCTTAACTTTACAGTATCCTTCTTACACAGGTAAAAAAGCATTATCAATTCTCTATCATTCCTGCATTATATTGATGTTGGGGAAGATTAATTTCTTTAGGATTTTTTACTTCATTTTTTTTTAATTCCTTGAAGGGCTCATTCTCTTAGACCATCTAAGGCTAACTAATCATTCCTGATACCCTTTGAACCTCCATGAGCATTTCAAACTGAAGTATGTTTTGTTGCTTGCTGCAAATACTAAACATTTGATTGCAGTCTTAGGTGACTTAGTAATCCAATCAGAAAATCTAGAACTGCTGCTGCCTAATTACTTGTGTAATTCACATTTTATTATTGGCTGCTGAACAAGATGTTTTTATCTCACACTTTAGATACTACTCAAATTAAAGCACTAAAAGCTCTGCTAATATAATAATGATAGAATCACAGAATGCTTAAGGTTGGAAGAGACCACTGTAGGTCATCTGGTCCAACTTCCCTGCTTAGGCAGGGTCATCCCATAGCACATGGCACAGGATTGTATTCAGATGGTTCTTGAATATCTCCAGTAAGGGAGACTCCACACTCTCTCTGGACAATCTCTTCAAGTGCTCAGTCACTCACACAGTAAAGTTCTTCCTCATATTCACGTGGAACTTTCTGGGCATCAGTTACTGTCCATTGCCTCTTGTGCTGTTGCTGGGCACCACTGTGCAGAGCCTTGTCCATCCTCTGACACCTCCCTACAACACTGACAGACATTGATGAGGTCCCCTCTCAGTTGTCTCTTTTCAAGGCTGAACAGGCCCAGCCCCCTCCAATTACCTCTGTTGCCATCCACTGGACCTGCTCCAAAATGATGACTGTCACTTTTTAAAAAACTGTAAAAGCAGGTCACTTGGGCCATGGCGTTTCGTGCATATGTGGACCAGCATGTGTACAAACTCTGGCTCTAGGAGATTTAGGAGATGTTCAAGCAAAACTGGCCAGTCCACTTAGATGGGCTTGGGAAGAGAGGGTGTAAAACCAGATGGTTTGGCTGCCAATTAGCCGTGCAGCAATGTTTTTTGTATGCAATTCAACATTTCCTTAATCTTACTGGGTAGTTTGATTGTCAGCCAAGATGTGGACAAAGGATCAGGTCCATCTCTATTGACAATAAATGAAAAATTGGCGTTGGACAAAAAGGTGTCCGGATATTCTTCTGATGTCCTCACTAAAATTAAAAATTCTTGTAATTCACAATTAAATTTGCTACCCATTACATAATATATAAGGAAACTCAAAGAGATCAACACATACATATTCATAGATTATACAGCTATTTCCTCTGTTTTGAAACTGCATTAGGAAAACAGTTGTTTTAAACAACAGCACTACAATTATTCTATGGGCTTTATTGACTTTTATTGAGTATTAAACATCACGTGGTTTATGTAACAGTGTAATAAAAGAGGTCTGCTTTAAAACATATCAGCTATCTTCAAACAAACCTCAATTCCAACACTGTATTTATTCTGTTATCTCAACTTTGTAAGGCTACTCCATATATGCAGATGTGTTTAAAACAATGAAAATGGGAGAAAACATTTTGAAAACTCTCAGAGAATAAAGAATATTCATCACAAAAACAGAAACTATAATGTCAGGCAACTGAAACTGCTTTAAAACTGTTTTAGAGAAAACAGGATATTACTCACAGCGTTACGTTTAATATCTGTGAGCAGTGGCTCCAACCTAGCTTGCTGCTTGTTTTGTTTAGACAACCAGTAAGATCTAGCAATCACACTACTTGCCAGCATTTTGCTGAAACCATACGGCATGTCAAGAACATTGGAGCCTGTACCCTTATGCACAGACAAAAGAAAAATAAGTCAAATAGCTGGAATGAAACACTTCAGTAAAGAGAGCAGACTGCCTGTACCTGATGGTTAGAAGGATGATCTTTGAACTCAAGCTGCATCTGACATGAGTTAAGACCATAATAATACATTTGAATTTTTGGCTGATGAAAAAAACCCCAAAACTTTCTTCTAGGTTTCAGAAAACGAGGACGATTATTACCACCAGCTGTACTTAAAGAACAAAGGGCAAATGTAGATCTATGTAGTTCTAACTGTTGTTGGCAGAAACCTTAATAAATTGACTGCTAATGCCAACATGTTCTGCTTTGCAGGCAGTGACTCAATACACATATCTATGGAAGGCTGACTGTTCAATGTGTCTTATCACTTTAATTATGTTTGGCCCCAAGAGTTCAAATCCATAAGCTGTCAGAAATCATAGAAATGAATAAGGACTGAAGTTTACTCCTTTAACTTGCTCAGTTGCACCCACATGTGAGAGTCTGTCCAATTTTTGCGAATTAACATGTTTTGGATACTGCTGAAAACTGTGAGACGTGTAGACATCTCACTTCCTCAGTTTCACATTTTTAGGGATTATTTTCAAGGAACACAAGTGAAACAGTAATCCTGTTTCTACTATTGAAAGGAAAGTTTCAAGCAGTTTTAAAAGCATAAGAAAATGAAATAGAGTTTTTAACAGAGGCAACATAAGCAGAACTGAAGTCAGTGAAAGATATTGACTCAAAGGGATTGACATGTCCTCCTTTAGAAGGAACTACTACAACAGGAAATGGGCTTTTAGGGCTATAGGCTGGATCGATGGGCCAAGACCAATTATATGAGGTTCAAAAAGGCAAAGTATCAGGTCAATTAGGTCACAACAGCTCCATGCAGCACTGCAGGCTTGGGGAAGAGTGGCTGGAAAGATGCTGGTGGAAAAGACACTGGGGATCCTGGTCAACAGTGACTGAACCAGTGTGTGCCCAGGTGGCCAAGAAGGGCTATGGCATCTGGCTTGTATCAGCAATAGTGTGAGAACATTAACTATCTCCCTGTACTCAGCACTGGTGAAGGCACACCTCAACTCCTGTGTTCAGTTTTGGGAACTTCATGACAAAAATGATTCTGAGGGGCTGGAGTGTGTCCAGAAAAGGACAACAGTGATGGGGAAGGAGCCGGAGCACAAGTCTGATAAGGAGCAGCTGAGGGAGCTCGGAGTTTTTAGCCTGGAGAAAGAGATGCTCAGGGGGACCTCCTTGTTCTCAACAACTGTCTGAAAGTAGCTTGTATCCAGATGGGGGTCAGTCACTTTTTCCACCCAAAAAAGACAAGGGGAAGTGGCCTCAAGTTGCACCAGAGGAGGTTCAGGTTGGACACCAGGAAAACTTTCTTCACTGAAAGAGTGGTTAAGCATTGGAAAAGGGTGCCCAGGGAGGTGGAGGTGTTCAACTACTGGACGTGGCACTCAGTGCCGTGGTCTGCTTGACAGGGTGGTGCCGGGTTATAGCTTGGGTTCAATGATCTTGGAGGTCTTTCCCAATCTTAACGATTCCATGAAAGACTTCCCATTTCCCCTTGTCTGTTTGGAAAACCTGGCATCAAAGGCATCAGATTTGGAAGCTGGCAGTATTATTTCAAGGAAAACAGACTAAGAGATTGTGCTGTCTTAGAATTCACTGATTTTCACCGAGGTTTGACATCAGGGTCTCTGGAGGTGGGTTGGAACGCCGGCTTCAGGGGAGCATCCAACACCGCTCGCCCTCCCCTGTCCCTTCCTTCAGTCCATGGCTGAGAGGAGCCCAGCGCTGTCCCGTGCCCGGGCCGGACCCACCGGCACCAACACCAACTCCCGCGGCGACACCAACCCGCCCTCACGGCGCCGGGACGCGCACGGGTCATGGGGAGTGCCGCCCCCAAGAGCCGGCGAGCCCCCGCCGCGAGGGCCTCTGGGAGTTGTGGTCCACCTCGGCGGCCTCCGCCTGCTCGGCCCGCGCCTGGCGGGGCTCAGCCGGCCCCATGCCACGGGACTGTACCTCCGTACCGTGTTGGAGCGCTTCTTCATCCGCTGAGACCCCTCGGCGTCCTCTCTGCGAGGGAGGGATGGGCGGAAAAGGACACGGAACGATTCGGGGTAGAACTACAGCTCCCTGTGTGCACTGCGCTACGGCGCAAGGCGATGGGGGGGCCGGGGCAAGATGGCGGCTGCTAAACTAAGCCGGAGGGGAGGCTGAGGTGAGTTTGAGGCAGCCGGGCAGTGCTCCCGGTACTCATGCTCACCCTCGCAGTCACCTCCTCGTCGCGATCTCCCGCTTGCTTCCCCTTCTTCACTGGCGGGAACGAGGGGGACGCGCCAGAGGGATGGGCTCTGAGGGAGTAGCGGGAGGCTCGGGCCGCCCGGCTGGCGCAGGAGGAGAAGCCTCAGGGCATCGCCTCAGCCCGGACCCGCCGTGGCAGCATCTCGGGGTGTCCCTGTGGGCGCTGGGTCTCGGCAGAAGGGCTGCCAGGCTGGCTCTCCTCCGGGCGGATCTGCTCGCCACCGGAGCTGTGGGGACAGCGGGGCTGGGGACAGTGAGGTTGGGGACAGCGAGCGGATCCCGCCGCTTTTACCGAGCAGGGCCGTAGCTTTGGGAGTTCTCTCAGCAGGTTTTCCTCAGATGGGCAGCGAGATATTAACTCAACACAATGCAAATTGACAGGAGGACGACACTGAGCTTTTTTGGCTTCGTCTTTAAAGTTAATTGTGCATGACGGAGCCATGCTTTAGACAACTGAGGTGTGAGTTCACAAATCCTGTTAGTGAAAACTATAGTACCAAGTATCTTTTTCGATACGTCTAGAACGGTACCCTGTGGTCCTTTGAGCTGAGATACAATGAAGAAAAGATCGGGGCGTGGATTGTCTCTATGCTGTTGTAGGACTTGTGGAAAAGCCTATAACTTTAAACCAGTTTTAGTTGCTATATCAAAACCCAGTTTGCTAGCCCAGGTATTACATTTTACAAAGCTTCATCAGCGTTTGCCGTGCAAACTGGAGTAGGTAAGCTAAACCCAGAATTAACAGTCAAGGCTTTTAGATTTTATAGGTAATTACTTCCTAAAGCATTTGTAATTAATTCTAAATAATTTTAAATATTTTCTCGAGTAACTTCAGGACATCTTGCTTGTTAATGCTCTTAAACATATGGTAAAATTTCTTTGAGAAATTGGTGGTTTGGAGTTGAAATCTTGATTGTAGTGTCTTGATAGGCCTAAAGGCTTATCTATAGGTTTTATTTAAACCTTTTAGTAACAACTTTCATATTTGTCTAAAAAAGGCTGCTAGAATGAGATTAATTTCTGATTCAGGAAAAAAAACTCAAAAAATGTAAGTAAAATGCAGTCTGTGACTAAACAGCTATTTTAGATATTGCAAATATTTGTGGTTTATGTTGGACAGTAACCTTTCTCTACTTCTGATCCAGACTTGTGCAGTGAAAAAGAATGAACAAATTTTATATTGTATGCAAGTTGAAGGAGGGGTGAGAATACTCACCAGAGTTGGCAATTCAAGTATAATGAAAAGGGAGTGCACTTCTAGTTATAAAATCTAAATTATAACAAGTATGGTTAGAAACAACTTTTATTGGTATCAGCGACTTAACTGCCCAGCCTAACTCTGTAAGTAAGTAATCATTGTAAAATTATCACACAATTTTTAAACAATTCTGAAGATATGTAATTTTTGAAGTGGAAGCAAATCATATAGTTGTATTCTGTCTTGGCTAAGAGAGCGGGGTAGTCTCATTAATTCAGCCAGCTTCATACATGGCGTTGCCTCTCCACCTGAGAGGGGTAATTCAGAATAAAGTCAGGTACTTTCCCAGAATTACACTGTGGTATGTAAATCCATTTTATATTACATTTTTTGAGTTCTGGGAATTGTAGTTGGAGCTTAACTGTCTACATTTAGGAATGAGCATGTGATTTATTAATCTTGTATTGCACTGGCCATTTGCCTACTTTCAAAGCTAAAGGCATTGATTAATTTTTCAAAGAGGAAATATTAGTGGGGAACTTAGTGATCTAAAAAGTAAATGTATAGTGGATGTTTAATTTTTCAGTCCATGCCTGTCTGGCTGTGAGGGTTGCTTAAGCCTCTGCCCTTATTTGGCTTAAGTTGGAGGAATGAATAAGAGCCCAGCTGGCAATTTCATTTTGAAGACTCAAAATCAAGTTAAACATTTATGGTGTTACATAATAACATAACAGAGGACTTCTTGGAAAAAAATACAAAATCTCGGGTATGCTGACTTCTGTTTCTTTACCTGTAGCACAAGGTTATATACATTTTTCCATTTTAGATCTTCTAAAGAGGTCTGTTGTATTAGGGAATACAGGAAAATGATCTCTGCTTTTCTATTTAGCTTTCAATGCCGTTTCTGGAATTTTGTGATAATAAGAAATATTTGTGCATATAAACTATCATTTAGGTTCAGATCCCAGTTAGTTAATGAAAAAAAGTCAAACAAACTGTATTTTTATCCTTGTTCTGATGAACAATGAATTAACATTGGGTTTCCTTGCCAAATACTGTAAAATCTCAAAACAAAACTGAAAATTTTTCTTTAGAAGAACGATTTTATGAGTCATGCAAGTGTTCCTCTGTCTTTTAAGGTACGTTCGTTATCTTTGCACTTTGATTCTAATTATGTTTAGAAGTATTGTTATATCCTTAGGAAAAACACAGTAACTTTTAGTCTTCCACAGAAAAGTAGATATGATTTTGTTTATCTTCTTAATATTTGGGCATCAGTTGCTTTGGTGAAAAAAACATTGTATGGTACTTAATATCCATAAATTGCATCTGGTGATCTGTCAGATGTCACAAATTGACAGGGAATATGTCAAACAGTAAGTGTTAGACTAGGAAGCTAAATGGTATCACATGATTTTCCATAGCTCTTTTTTAATTAGCTAAATTCTACTTCATCAGATTCTGTGGGGAGGGGGTAGGGGAGTCCCTCTTTTTTTATGTAAAATTTTAGCTCAGTGTCACATAGCTGAGCAGACTCATCATAGTGAAAAGCTTCTTGGTTTAGTTTAGTTCTGTTCTGCTGTAACAGGTGATAGCATCTGTGGATTAAATTCTATCCTAGGCCAAGTGAGACAGTGATTGAAGACTTTATGGAGAGGAAATTGTGTGGTCTGTTGTGCATATAGAGGCCAGGCTACCTCCATATGGAATTTTTGGTCCTCTTACAGATCATAAAATGACTAAAAACCCAGTGAATTATTTAAAACCAGATGTTTTCTGTATGTCTTAGTTGATTATACAACTTTTCTAGTAATTTCTGCAGAAAACTGTTCTAAAATTTTTCTAAAAGTGGGTTGACTTGGCTGACAATAGCAGTGGTTATGTTTTAGGAAAATGTATTGAATTCCTAATTGCCAGAGATGGTCAGTAAAACACTGGAGTCTCTGGCACTTGACTCCTTGAAACTGTCACCAGGTTCTCTGCATTTTTATTTTCTTATATGTCAGCAAATCTGTTTTTTGTAATGTTTCAGCTGGGTGCATAACTACATTCTGAACCAGAGATTTTGCCTTTCCATGTGTTTGTTGAACATCATGATCCACAGCACATTTCCTTTTATAAAATTATGCTACTTCTCATGATGTCCTTGGAGAGGGATGTACAGCTTTCTAATAGATGGAATATTTTAAATAACTTACTTTGAAGAACTATTTTTAATCCCAGATGCTGTCAGCAAATTGGAATCTTTGATTGAAATACGTGTACAAAGAATAAAGTTTATTTTTAGCAACTATGAGCGTTGTTTTAATATGTAGTCATTAAAACATATGTTGATCAAATGAAATGTTTATTCTCGGATTATCCATTTTTTTTGTATATGTATACATACAATTATTAGATGAATATCTTTTATTTAAAATTTTATTTTATTTTTGAAGACAGCAGCACTTAGTGTCTAACTGATATTTTGTTATTATTTGTGGAAAGATACATTTCTGGTGAGTTTGCATTTGGCAATTAGTAAAACCCAAATGCACTGCCTTAATGCAGAAAAATCTTCAAATGATTTGCATTTTAGTACTAATTAATTGAACAGTAGATTTGGCTACTTTTATGTCCAAAATAGATTGTTGTAACTTCAGATGAGTTCACTTTATGAATATATTTAATTGCATCAAAAATCCTTTGAGCAGCTATTGTGTATAGGAAATTGCACTCTGATCTAAAATCTGCCTTTTTTGATCCTGGGAGAAAAATGCCCTAGAAAGTGCCACACAGGTTTTTCAGTTGTTTTTCATAGTGTTAAACAGAAACCTCTCAGGCATTTTGACAGGGAAGTGCTGTGGTTTAGATCTGAAGTGGAAGCATCCTGTGAGACTGTGCAGGATTTAGCATCCCAAACAGTGGCACTTGGGAAGGTCACAATACACAACAGAAAAATATTTACTCTAGTATCAAAGGCAAGAACAGAATGACTGCATTTCAGGAATTGGCAAAATCTACATCTAGTCTGGTCAGCTAAAAGGATATCTGGATTTCTGTGGTCACAGCCTCTTCGGTATTGGAGCTGAAAAATTACTTTGGCTTATTTTGCATGAATTACTAAGCATATTTGGTTGTAAATTTTCTAAAGCTATAGTCCTGACTTTGTTTGTTTGTTTGTTTTCTTCATAGTTTCTTATGTTTTTGCAAAATTGAGGACAGATCCCTGATTAACAATGCCTGGCAGTAAGTATTCTTATCTTAAGTACATTAAGACAATATTTAGGAATGTTTAATGTTAAGGTATTTTCTTTGGGGTTTAAAAAATTTTGAAAAAATAAATAGTAAAGGAAACATTATGCTTGCTGTCATTTATAAGGATTTTAAGATGTTAATATTATCTGGTCTCTGGCTTTGTAAATCTCCATATATTTTTCAAATAGTAATATGGGCTCTGCATTTGCCTTTTTGATTGCAGCTTCACAGTATATAATTGAATTTTATGGTTTGGAATATGTTCTGAAATAGTTGGATTCAAAAACTAAGAAATATATTTTTGATATAAAAAAAGCTATATTTTGATACAGCTATGATCGTATCTTTGAAAAATGACAACTAGTGTTTATAAAAAACAGAATCACTATTTAGGATAAAAAGTGATAAGACTTAAAATTTTTGACGTTCAAAGTTAAGTGAGATTTTTTTGAGGCAAATATTTCTAAGAATCAAATTATTTACTTTAAAGAGTAGCAAATTTCTCTAACTCAAAAGATCAAGTTATAATATGTGTTACAAAATTATAAATGTAACTATTCCTTTAATTAGCTTTTCTGTTTAGGAAAAATTCTATATCATCTGTAGTAACATTGCTAGCCCCAGTCTTTGGATAAAGCAATCTGCTTTACCCAGAGGATAAAGAAGTATTCATGAAGTTACAGTACCAGTCATACTGGATGCATTCTAATATAGGTTTGTAGTGAATTTCATGGATGCTCAATTTCATGAGGAAGTCTTGGAGCATTTGGTTTTTGCTGTGATTTGTAATAAGCTGTGGCTGTGAGTGCTAGAAATGCCTAACAGTAGTTCTGTGTTGTGTTGTTTGAAGCCTGGCCGTGTAAAATACCTTACTGTAAGTAAGATATCTCATGTGAAGGAGTGTGTGGAATTTTTTTACCAGTTGAACTGGAAGAGTAAGATTTTTTTGTTGTTTAAACCAGATGTGTTTATGTTAGAAGTCATTAATTTTAATGCATTTAGAGCTTGCATTACTGCAGTCAGATGGAAATTAAAGGAGACCAAAAGAACTGATTTCAGTGTTTATCTGTAGTGAGACACTCAGAACTACACAGCCGTTTATTTATCTTTGCCTGTATTAGTGAGTGTAAGTGCCTGGGTGAAGGGAAGGGAACCTAACAGACTGTGCATTGCAATTCTTGTGAAATAACAGTATTTTATAGTATTTTACTTCCAAAACTTATGGCAGTGAAGAAGTATGATTGGATTTTAAGGCAGGCAAGCATCCTTTTGTGTCTGGTTGTACTTCTAATCAATAGAGATATAGCCTTCAGGAATTCAGCTCTGTTGCATTTGGAAAAGAAATCTGCCTGCTAATTTAGCCTTCTCTGAAGGTTCCATAGGATTCTTTTCAAAGCATATTGATGAAATAGCTGCTGCTACAGTGCTACTTTGAAATCTTAAAGTATTTGTCCTTGAAATCTGAAAAACTCAGTTGTTTCTAAAGGCTGGGGGGTTTTGTATGTTTTTTTCAATTTTATTTTATTTTCATGTGGAGTTTTCTCATCCCATATATCAAGAAGTGCGTTGACCATCTTTAGGAATAAAACTTAAAAAAGGCTCTTACAGTGACATATTTTCCTAAAATATTTTCTGTTGTGTGTTGCAATGAATTCTTTACAAATGAAGTAGAAAAATAATATCTAGTTAAGAGGAGATTTTGATGGTGTTCTTGGGTCATACTGACCAAACTCCCTTATCCACTATTGTCCTGCTTTTTTTTTCCTGGCTCCTCCCCGTCCCTTTTTTTTTTTTTTTTTAATACAGTAGTTGAATGAATGAATGAATGTATAGGTCTAAAGGCAATGCTCTGGAAGATCATGAGAGATTCAGATAACCGGTATTGCATAAAGACTGAGTAAAAGCTTAATTAGTCTTTCTGAGGAATTCAGCTGTACCTGGTGACACTTCAGAAGTCAGTATTGAAGTTACTGTGCGTGAAACATAAGACAATATGCTTTTTAACTCCTTCAATATTAACTGTGGAAAAATAGGCATTAGTCAGAACTGGGCTGTGGTACTGAGAGGGGGAGAGATGAACAAAGGCCATTAGCCAGAGGTGATGGATGCTCTTCTCATTGAACCTCAGCCATGGCTCTGCACGAGTTGTTCATTGCATATTCAGATTATCACATTTTCTATTGATGTTTCTGCTTAGCAATTCCATTTAGGAATGTGGGGATTTAGTGCTGCATAGAGTCCTAAAAAGGTTAATATTTTAGTATCAATGCAGTTGTAATAGCCCAAATAGAAAATTTTTGGTCTGCTCTCTTAACCTTGACATATAAAAGTGCTTGGCTTTGACCAGCCATGACATGGCATTTGTGTTGACATTTCTAGTGGAGGTATGATGCTCTATCATTGCTGCAGCACTTGGATCAACCTTGCCAAGGTGTAGCTTTTCCTTGTAATTTTTATGTTTAACTTTATGTTGTGAGTTTGTCTTGTGCACAAAACAGGAGTGTTGATGCAAATGGTTACAGACATGGCTGGTGTCTTCAGCTGAAGTTGAAATGCAAATTCTGAAATGTTGGGAAAGCAAATGTGTTTTCTCCTTTCTGTTAGAGTACAGTAGGAGTAGGTTTGAACTACACATTTTCGTAATTGTCTAAGCTGTGCTTTATCACAAAGAAACTGTGGAGTAAGAGATTAAATAGTGCTTTTATATAAAAGCAAACCCAAAGAACTTATAACCAGCCTCTGCTGTACGGACAGTATATGTTTCCCATTTGCCTCATATGTACTCAATTTCCCTGTTGAATAATTTGTGCAGATAATATCATATAGCACTCTTTTGTTCTGGAACATGGATGGTTTTGGTAGGTTTTTTGTTGGCTGTGTTCAGATTGAAATGTTATAAATGCTTCTGTTAAGAAGAAAATGTGATAGCTGTGTCATACCAAAATATTTGTTGAAGTCTTTTCTTTTTGAACGTTATGTTCTGGATATTCACACTTAATCAGATGTTTGAAACACAGCTTGGTACATAATGAGATTTTTCTTTTCTAGAAACAGCTCACTTATATAGCGGATGTATTCCCTGACTTCAATTAAATGTTTAACTTAAAGGCAGCTTTTATACTAAAATGAAATTGCCTGAACTAAAAGAATTATGTGTGGCACAGGCAAGAGTACCTGTTGACTATGAAAATATATTTTACTTTTAGTAGCTCTGTGTGTGACTTTTAAAAACTTTTTCTTAGCTTATTATTTTCTCTTTTAGCTTATGCCATTAGCATAATTAGATCTTTGGTTTTCAAGGTTTTGTCAAATATAATTGTTAGTTAAATTGTTTTTAGCTGCTGGTTAGCAGATCCTTATGACTGACTGTAAAATATAAATTAAGGAACAAATAAATAAAAATAAGGATTTTGCCAAATGTATTTTTCTCACATTCCTCCTTTGAATTACGGCTGTGAAATTTAGTAATATGAACACTTCCTACACTCTTCTGTCAAATATTTGCTGCTTGGAAAAGGGACCATTTTGATTTAAGAGGTACATATATTAGTTATGTGGAAAATATTCCATGATTTGATGTGTTCTTGGTTGCAGTGAAGAAGCAGTTTTGGTGACCAAGCATGCTCATTAAATTACATAACATTTTGCTCCTTGGCCTCCCAAATACTGTGTGCCTTTTTGCCATTTGTCTGTGCAGAGGCAGCTCCTCTGACAGCAGGTGGAGTGTGCTGGTGGCTTCCCTGCTTTGCACAAGGTGAAAACAAACAGAAGATGGAACAATTCAGTAGTGCTTGTTAATATCTGTGTTCACGCATGTTACCGCTTTCCTTGTGTTACTTCATAGTCTTTAAACAAATAAATGACCTACCCCTCCTTCAAAGCCAAAAATACCCATCAAACTTTTAAAATTATAATTTGCTATGTGCATAGAGTTTTCTTGCCAAGTGTAGGAGGGAAAACAGCACTTGAAATGGAATTTGAAATGGGTGAATTCATAAATGGCATTTAACGTTTTTAACACATTTTAAAAGGCAGATAACATTCTCATTTTGGTTTCTCCTCTCCCAACAATTTTGGGAAATTAATTTATTTGTGTTTTCTGATTTTAGTTTTTATTGTGTATATATAATAAGTAGGTATTAATAAGATTGGTAATGGGAAGGGAAAATTTATCGCTCTGTGAAATAAAATTCTGAAATACCAGTGGCTGGAGATGTGTTCCTGAATGTGTTGATATAAATATTTCAAGGACTAAACTTTCTAATGTTTTTAGTGAAAATCAAGCCATAGTTCTTATTAATTACTGTCTCCACTCCTTCCATCCAGCATACTTTTTCCCTCATCTGGAATATGTTTCTCATCTAGCCTTCCCATTTTACAATGGCACTTGCTACTTAATAAAGCACTTTTTGTAATTGCTTGGTATATTTTATAGTTGGGAGAAACCCTCTAAATTTTATGACAGTATTGTTGACAACTTAAAACAGTGTTAAATAGGTTATAATTCTGTAACATTTTCATATTTCAGCTATTACAGAAGAGTTACATGAGGGATGTCTGAAATTGTTTGCTGCTTGATTCTGGTATCTTAGGATGAGAAACATCAGAAGGCCTGTATCATGTCCTTTTCAGCTACTAACCTAAGGGACCACAGGAACTTGGAAAGCAGCTGCCAGGAAAAGGTCATGGTCGTGGTTTTGGGCTTCCTTTGGCAGCTTGCCACTTGCTAGGACTAGGCCAGAAAAGGGAAATAACTGTATGTCAGAATGTAATTATTATGATACTGTGGTTGCAGAGTATATAATGGATTCTTTGCATAAGAATATGCAAGAAATGCTTTCAATACATTGAAATGAAAGTGTGGTAACTTCTCCAAATGTGTCCTTGATTAAGCTATGAAAAGAAACAAATCAGGAACTTGCAGCTGGAAAACTGTAGCTCTTTGTGTATCTGTTTGTTTAACTCATAGTACCTTAAGCAACTTTGTGTGCTGCCAAATTGGTGCTTCCTTATTTAATGAATATGCATGGATTTCTTTAAGACTTGTTAATTTGGAGCAAGTGTTCCTTTTGTTGTTTTCTGTTAGCTGTTATTTCTATGTACACATCATCCTAACCCCATTTGGGAAAGTTAATGTTTAGGAGCAGTTCCATAGAGAGTCAAAATCATTCATACTAAGACACAATGAGTGATACCATTATCATCATTCATCCTTCTGTTTCTTCCGTTTATTTTGGAATACACTTCAATATAGCCAAGAAATGAACAATTGTGTTTCATCCATTCCTTGTTAAAACCTGAAGAATTTATTTTTTCAGTTGTTACTTATGTATGCACAATCTCAGCATCTAACATAAAAAAATGAAATGCTTCAGAGATTAACTTCATTTGGTGCCCCTCACAGCCTTTGTGTGATTTAAACTGTACTTGGACATGTCCCAAATATTAAAATGTAGCTTAGTAATTTTTTGGGGCTTTATTAGGATATGGCTGTCATTGTTATTTACAGAAATTGCTTTGCAACTATCAGTCAATTAATCTTCATATGCAGCCTTGTTTGCTATTGATTTCTGAATCGTGGGATGAAAGGGTAAGAAGGCTCATGCTGATTGTGAATGCAAGTGTCCTATTTTTTTGTTCATGACAACAAAGCAAAATTTATTTTGAGGAGCAGGGTTAAGATTTCCATTATGTCATTAAATGCACGTCTCTGGAAAAGCCCGGTGAACTCCTTTTAAAGGTATTTTGGCTTTCCCTTTCCTTGATACATAGACTTTTCTTCTGACAGTTGGCCCCTATGAGCCTCAGTGGCTCTCTAGGAAATCATGTTCCTTGTGGATTGCTGAAGATGAAAGTTAGCTGTGTACACCACTCTTGGCTTTCAAAGAATATTATTTCATTTCCAGAAAATTACATTATTCAAGATTGATTAATGCAGGAATTAGAAATTAATAAAAGTTGGGGTAAGTAGATGAAAGAAACTCTTCCCTGTCTGCTGAGAGTTCAAGAAGCATTTGGACAATGCTGTCAGGCACACAATGTGATTCTTGGGGCTATCCTGTGCAGGGTGGGGAGTTGGATTTTATGGTCTTTGTTGCAACCCTTTGTAGTCAGAATATTCTACAATTCTATGGTTCCTCATCTAACAACTTGTGGACCCCAAGACTTCAAAAATAGTTGACGCCTGTATAAGTTGTGTCCAGCTTAAAGTCTGTTAAAGGTCTCAGTCCTTTTGTTTTTCAAGAGCACGGTTGTGATTCTAAATTGTACTTGGACCTGTTACAGTATTTTGTTGATAACAGTCTGTACTTTGGCTTTAATTGTGGTTTGAGAATGCTTACTCATTCCTTAGTTAGAGAATGAGAAAGGAATTCCAATCTAATGCTAAGCTATATAATTATGCTAAATTGTTGCTCCTTTCTGATACTTTTGTAAAGCTATTAATATGTAAGGAAATCGGTGAAGATAAAGCTTCATAGATATTTTGTTAAAAGTGCACCAACCAATACCCAATAATTTATGCTATTAAAACAAATTTTCCTGCATTCATTAAACTAGAATGTAACTGTGTAATGATTAGAAAAGGACTTTAGGATGATGATACCCCATTTATGAACTTTATATGTAATAAAATATGAACAACCAGAATTGATCTGTCTGACATGATTGAGCTAGTGGAATTCTCTTGTCTCATAATAAATGCAGTGCAAGCTGTTTTCAAGACTTTCTATGTGCTTGTGGTTTTTTTTATGAAATGAGTTAGTGATTTGTTACTGACATTAGCTTAGACATAAGCTTGAAGTTCCTCAGAACTGACAAAACATAATTTTTGCAAATTGAATCTAATGTTGGAATTGCAGTGTGGTTAGAAGTGCTGGTTGTGGGCAAGAACTGCTGGATTGCTGCAGAAACCAGTGAGCCTGTGTGCCCACAGATGTCCTGTCTGGTTTCTACAGAAAGCTGAGACACTCAAGATTTACTGGTTAAAAAGATATATTTATAAAACAAATTCTTTGTGTGTGGATATGAAGCTGTCTGTCTCCTACACTGACCTTCCAGATTGGCCAGTTCAGTTTGGTGGGAAACAGAAGTTGTGGTAGGAAAAGGACATATACAGTCTTTAGGTACTGAAGGTGCCCCGAAGAGCAAATCCCCTGTGTCTGTGTTCCTCTCTAACTCAGTGGACATTACAGGAGGGGAGAATTTTTTTTTAATCAGCTGGGGATCTGTTCTAACCTTACATCCCTCTGTTTGGGAGAAGAGCTGCTTTTCAGTTTTCTGGGAAAACCTGAATTCAAGATGAAGTGGTCTTTAAAACTAATGGGAAAGATAAACAACCATGAGGATATTTTATAATTTGTATTGACCTAGAAGAAGGTTTTTTGGGTTTTTTTTTCAGTAAAAATTATGTCTTTTTTGTCTATGTTTAAAACTATGTTGCATATACTTCTGTTTGCTGGTTTGTTCAGAAGTTGCTCTTCTGTAACGGCAGGATGAACTGGGTAAAACTGTTTGCAGAGAAAGGAAAACATGTCAAATGGAGTGCATTGGCAGCTCCAAACACCTGTCCTTGATAATATGTAAAGATTTTTTTTTAAATTTTTGATTCCATATTCTTTTAATGTTCTTTTTCTTTTAATAGAAACATGTATGTTTCCATGTCCAAATGGAAAGATCTCATTTCGTAAATGCCTTCTGGAAAAATCAAGCATCTAGGAATAGACACAAACAGAGCACCTAATTGAAGATTGGTGATATTTAAACAGTAATTTGAATTCTGAAGCCTAAATATCCTCTGTGAGTGTTTTTCGAAATAAAACATTTTTGTTTAGCATTTTATTTTTCGTTAATGTCAATACAGTTCAAACACTTGTTACTGACAGGACCTGTTGCTTTGTTATGTTTTGAGCTCTGCGCATGTGCCTCAGCAGAACTGCTGCACTCTGTTTTCTCAGCGTAAGTATTACAGTATAGTTGTAGGTTCAGGGAAACACTTTCATACATTGTTATGTTACTTTCTGTGTGCATTGTGTATGTGTGTAATGTGGTCTTGAACTACTTGTGACCAGAACTTTTTCTATTAATTAGGAAATGTTTTTCAAAATCCATGCAAATATATTGATGCCTGTAGCTGGGTTTGCTCAAACGAAGGTAAAACTTATTTTTGAAGCTCTGGCCATGCTTATGTTGGTATTTGAGATATTTTAATAGAGGAAAAGATCAACAGAACAACACTCTCTTACATGTCCTATGAACAGGTCAGTGGTTTATGTTGAACTAGTTAAAATCTAGTTTCCTGAGCTAAGCTTACCTTCTCTATTAGCTTTGAGGGTTCCAGAGAAAAGGCCTGTGAACCTTTGCTTTCTCATTATCAGGACTTTTAATCATGACTTATATGCATGCTTCACTCACAAAAACCTTCTCTTGCCTTGTTTTTAAAGTGGCAATGTGGTACCTACTCCCCTCGTCTGTTACAGTCCCGTGTGTTTGGGCAGGTGAGCTGCAAGGCATCATTGGGCAGGAGTGGAGAAATACTCCCAGCCTACATACTGCATTCATAGGATACTTGATGGTGGGTGATGCAATGGTTCTGAGCATCCTTTTTTCCAAGTTACTCATTAGTTTGAAGTGGGCTTAATGTCTCTAGGGCAGGTGATAGTTTATCAGTGCCATCCTTACAGCTCTTTTCAAATAATAAAAATGTATAGTATTGACAAAATCTTCATAAAATCTAAACGTAGAGAGTGTTTGACAATCTTCCATCAGTTTCTTGGTGTAGGGAAGCAACAGTTTCCAAAGCAGAAGACTACTCTGTAAAGCAGATTTCAGTTGACGAAGAAGATAAAACTTTAGACATCTTGGCAACTTTCCTATGTGTCAGGGGCCATTCCGGTTTCTTTTGTGATGCTGACCCTAGAATTAAAACACCTGAAAAGCAGAGCTGTTCTTGATGTTTGAGTGGCTGTTTGTGTTCTGAGATGCCAAGTAATCCCTATGTGCTGTTGCCCTAAGCTTGAGAACTTAAAGGTTCCATTAATTCTAACTCCTACATTTGTATCCAGACCTGTGCTCTTGTCCAGCTTCCCGTTAGTTCCCCTCTCATCCTCAGGTGTACAAGGGGGTGTTCCTCTAAGGGCAGTAGCTTAATCCACATGAGTTCCTGTAGCAAAATGGAAGAAGGCGCCAAGTGTTAAAATAGCTCTTTTCCTTGCTGGGAAAGAGGGCTGTGTCCAGTTTTATGAGGAAAAGAAATGAAAGGGGAATCGTGGAACATCTAGATTAGAAATTTAAAACTAACTGTGCACAGGCAGAATGGCACAAAGAAAGTCCCTGTCAGCAGTCTGCTGTGCTGCCTGAGGTTGGGACTGGGAAAGAAATGTGTGATCAGCTCAAGCATCTGGGAGGCATTCTGTAGCTTGGACTTAGTCACCAAAGTACTGAGCCTTTTAGACAAGTATATGTAGTATCGTTACAGAACAGCCTGGAAAATTATTCCAGGCGCGAGCCTTTCAGCTCTGTTCTTTGAACCATTTCTCAGGCTGATAAGCTGTTTCAGCTGAAGGCCAAGAAGTCTTTCCCAGGAAAGATAAATTGGTCAAAACACAGAGGAATTAATAATAAAGGTAAAGACACCTATTTGCTGTTAACAGACCCTGAGAATGGGGTGTCTTGTCTCTGGACCAATCATCTTTATTCTGTTCTCGTTGTTGCGAGTCGTGTTGTTTAAGCAGTGAGTTTTTGAATAAACTTCGTCTTCTTCTCGTCTTCTCCTTCATCTTGAGAATGACTGTGTGACTGTGTCTCTTTACTCCACCTCAACTAAAGGGTTAACACCCTAACACCGCTGTCACAAGTATATACATGTTTTACCAGCAGCTGGCCAACCTGCTGATCAGAAGTACGGTTTGAAGGCTCCAGAGGCAGACAGTGACCCTTTTGGAATAATTTTGCCTTTGGCAACCCTCTGGAACTGCTTCTTACCTCTGGCCACCCTGGAGATAGGCTAACTGTTGCTACTTGGCCTGTTACCTTTTAACCATGCCTTGTGTAGTCTTTCCTCTCCTTCAGTGTCTGCCTCAATCCAGAGGTGCACCAGCCTCTTCCGCTCTTCTGTGTTAGATGTTGCTCCTTAATCTGCCACAAAGTGGGAACGAGGTGGTAGGAGAGATGCAGGTGTTGCAGCCCCTCTTCTCAGTGGAGTGTTAAGCGAGTTAGGTAGCTTGGCCTTTGAGCACACATGACATTTACCTGGAAAGTGTTCAAGGATGCAGCATTCTGGAAATGGTTCATCTGGGTAAGAGAATATTCAAAGTCAAGGTGAAGGCAGACTTTGAGCAGGATTGTCTGGAACTCAGAGGCTGCTTCTATGCCATGATTGTCACTGTGCTGGGGACATTCCATTCTCTGGTACCCATAGATGTTGGGAGGAGCCAGGCATTTGGACAAGCAGAGATAGGTGTGTTAAATAGCAGGAGTAATGCCTATCCTTTACTTCTTTTATTCAGATTTAAATAGTAGCTAAAAAATGTCCTTCTGGCTCAGTGTGTTACTGCATGTGCACAGTGGGTGTTTTGTCAGTATTAGGAGTTTACTCCATGCTCTGCTCTTTGCCTGGATGGAGGAATAATAGCAGTTCATGTGCTTCAGAGAATGCACAAAGCACTATGAGCCTCTCTTTCTCCTGTAGTCCAGTAGTTTATTTACATCACTGATATATGAAACACCTTGTTATGAAATCAGTATTTACTTAGAAATAAGGGTACTATGAAACAAAACCTCTGTGGTTTTTTTCTGTCAGCTGGATTTATCACTTAGGACTCATTTCCTAATTGCAAACCAAATACTGAAAACAGGACTGAAAGTTGGACTTCGCCTGCTCATTTTTTTCCCTGAACAGATTATCAGTGCCAGCTGTGATGAAGAGGGGTCAAAGAGATTTATGTAAATGTATCTTTCTAGTCTCCTAAAATCTCTTTTTTGTATTGCTTCAGTGCTAATAATCAGAGAAGTAAATGACATTGGCTAGCTTAATAGGAATATAAGTAAGGACAGGAATTCACAGAGCTTCTTCCACTGGAACCAGATTAGTTTTGGGTAATTTTGATGCTGTATTAAAAAGAGAGTGACAGTACTATCTCAAAGCAGGAAAGGAGGAGGTAGTGTTGAGGAGAACAGAAATTAGCAAGTAAAGCAAAGTTACTCTGTGAAACCAACAAAGGTGGGAGAAAGGAGAGACAGTATGGAAACACTGCCAGTGGTGGAACTTACTGAACGCAGCTGGAGAACCTGATGTAATGGAAAACTTTCTTTTAATGGATTAGAAGTCTTTAAAACATATTGTCCCAAAGATAATATCTTCCTGGGGGATTTGTTCTAATTGCTACTTGCTCTGAAAAGAATACTTTGTTGAAGAAGCTTGGTGGTGAGCCTTATTTGACTAGCTTGGGATTTTTTCTACTTCTTATCAGTAACTTCACATGCATTGTCATTTCTTGCTTTCACAAAAAATTTATATTCAAATTATTTTTACATGCTTCTCACCATAGCAAAATGTGCATCTCTCCATGCTGATTCCAGCATGTAATGCTATGGGTTTGGAGAAGAATGGCTGGAAAGTTGGTAGAAAAAGTCCTGGGGGTGTTGGTCAGTAGTGGCTGAACATGAGCCAGTGTGTGTGCCCAGGTGGCCAAGATCGTCAATGGCACCTGGTCTGTGTCAGCAGCAGCGTCACCAGCAGGACCAGGGCACTGACTCTCCCCCGGTACTCAGCTCTGGTGAGGCCACACCTCAAATCCTCTTCTGGGCCAGTCACTGCAAGGAAGACATTGAGGAGCTGGAGAATGTTCAGAGGACAACAGAGCTGATAAAGCATCTGGAACATCAGTCTGAGGAGTAGCTGAGGGAGCTGGGGCTGTTCAGTCTGGAGAAAAGGAGGCTCAGGAGGAACCTTATCACTGCACAACTGCCTGAAAGGAGGCTGTACTCAGGTGTGGGGTCAGTCTTTTCTTCCACGTAGCATGAGACAGGACAAGAGGAAATGGCCTCAAGTTGCACCAGGGGAGGTTTATTTAGATTGGGTATTAAGAAAGTAATCTTCACAGAAAAGGTGGTTGGGCAGTGGGATAGGCTGCCCAGGGGAGTGGTAGAGTCACCATCCCTGGAAGTGTTCAAAAAACATGTGGATATGGCACTTTAGGACATGGTTTAATGGTGAATATAGTGTTGGTGCTGGGTTGATGGTTCAATTTCATCATCTTAGAGGTCTTTTTCAGCATTAATGATTAAATTATTCCAGTTTAGAACTCTCCTAGAAGTCATATTACACCAGAATTAACTTTAACTTTTTAGCTTACTGTGAAAAATTCTAATGAGAAAGCTGGGGCTTTTTGACTGTTGTTTTCATTTGTTTTAAATAAACTGAGCACCAAAATATTTTTGAAAATAAATGTTAAATTGTCAAACCTAGGTATGGATGGAATTTTCCCCGTTAGGTGTTACTGAGGGTTTGCTGTCATAGGGTCAAAGTTCACATCACAAGATGAATGTCCTGTTCTCAAGACAAAAATTTCATCTGCAGATTGGACATTTTCTTTGGTGCATTTTGGTGGAGAGAGGCTGGAAACCAGCCACTTAGAAGTCAGCTAGCATTTGGGAGAGGGGAGGAGAGGTTCATCTGGGGGATGAGACTTCATCCTGTCGAAATGATGAGTCCGTTGTGCCCTTTGGGAGTCCATTCCAGGGACATTGCAATGGCTGATCAGTGCGTCCTTACAGCAGTTGCTCTTTTTATAGCAGGTTGAAGAATATTTTTAATTAACTCCCTTATGTGGCTGGAATAATTTCCTTATTATGAAATGTCTGATCTCTTTTTCATAGTGGAATGCCAATGCCCTTGAAAGTCATTTTAGTTCCGAATTAAATGCATCAACTGATATTAACAGTTCAAAAATAACCAGGTATACCAAGTGGTTATGGTTAAAGTGTTATTTTGCACTTTCATTGGGATATTGATTTATATTTCTCATCTCAGATACAGAAAAATAAGTAAAATTAAATTTTAATGTCTTAAAGTCAAATAATTTTTTAGTTATATTTAAGTATATTGAGCAACCAAATGTAATTTTAATATTGCTCTGTTTCTTGATATTAGCAAAATACACATTTTTCTGTGTATTGGAACTTTTATGTTAATGATACCATTTTTTGATAGAATAAGATTTTTTTAAAAAAAGCTTGGATGATTGCAAATAATGTTAGGGATGATCAGATCCAAACTTGGGACATAATAAAAATATTCAGTGAGTGGATATGAAATCTTGCTTCAAGTTATTAATGCTCTGTAAACAGTTGACAACAATATTAGACAACATGACAAAACTTTGGAAGAAATTCCAGCATTAGATGAAACAGATGATTTCTTTTCCTAGGTTTTGATAGAGGAGAAAATGTGGCTGTTTTAAACTCAATTGGCAGAACTTAGTCTTTTATGTTTAAATCCACCTTGAAGCTTTTGTTTTCCTGTAATTTTGTGTGAGTAAGATATAGCACAAATATTCAGACACTCTATTTTGAAATACAGCTTTACTGTAATGTGATTTTTCTAATTTACAACACAGGATTTCCTCTAGTAAACTATGTGGGCATATTTTCTGTGCAGCTCAACGTTTTCTGTGAGTTTATTAGCACTGATCTCTTAAAAGTTTTGAATTAGTATTGAATTTTTATGTAGTGGAAATTATTAGCTGTGTTTTTATTAAAAACAGTGCTTATAATTTCCAGGGTTTATAAAAGTGTCTGTATGAAAATTCTGCATTTGTGTATCCCAAGTGGATGTAATGTAGGAAGTGAAACAGTAAAATGCTGAGAATTATGGAAAGCTGGAAAATAACTTCAGAATTGCTTAACTCAAAATTTATTTTCTACCGGATGTATCATAATCATGTTAATGATTTTAAATTCTGTAATCCTTCCTAAATTTTGTAATACTTCTAAGCTAGGAAATATTATTAGAGATAATGTTAATTTCATTATTTTTAGATTGTTTCTTTAATCTTAGACATAAACCTTTCTGTTTAAAAAAGTCTTTTTTTTGGTCAGTAGTCTGCCTTAAATACATTTCTCTCTGTCTGTTCTCCAGGAAGACCAAATGAGTAAGTTTTGCTAAAATATTTATCACTCTGCAGTGATATGTGGCAGCTGTCTGATGATAGTTTTTCCTGAAACTATATGGAGGTTTTACTTGTAGTCAAATAATGAACTGTGTGTTCCAGGCAAGTTGAAGTATTGAAACTGTGCAGTTTCATTGGAGGAGCTGTGAATCACACATTGACAATATATCTTTTATTCTTTTATCTTTTCATATGCCTGGCCTTGTTAACAGAATTTGATACTGAAGTTTTTCACGTGTTTGGTGGCTTTATGCAGATGTCACTGAGCTGAGCAGATAAGCTTACAGTGTTGCAGAGCCCTGGAGGGAAGTAACCGCAGCTATACCAGTGTGAGAGAGGAAATTTCTGGGAAAGGAGACAGTTCCCCAGGAGTGCATTCATATCCAGGATGAGGCAGTATGTGCAAGTTTCAACTGTTGAGCAAGAAAAAGCCTATGATTATAATTCTGCTTTTGAACCGAGACCGTGTATGTGTTTGGGTAGGTGAAATTGCATTTTCTGATGGCGGGGGCTGTGTCTTACTGCTTTTGTGTAGAATAAATATGTGGAAAAAGAAGTACCCATGCAGTTGGTAAATGTGTACAGTTTTAACATATACAATGCAGATTATAGGACTGCTTTGGCAGAAGAGAATGTGCATGTTTGAACTTGATAAAAATCGCACTATTAGGGAAGCAAACAGTATTTTTTAAACCTTTTATATTAACTATCAAGTTACAGTGTGGAATTCTCTGTAGATATTGCTTTAACTCTAATATTTACTTGCATAAAATGATGTAAAGATGTGTGTAAGGGGGAGGCCATTAAAATGCAAATTTTGCCTGACACTGAAAAGGAATTGTCATAGGATTTTCCTCAATAAACCTGCGTAAATTGGAACAGTTTGTGTTTTTTTTTTTTAACCTGTGGTCTATAGACCTACAAAACAGTTTATTTGTGTGAAACAAATGTGTTTATTTACATAAATTTTTATCTGTTTTAAATTGCTATCCAAGAAATAGGGAATCTGTTTTCAGTTACCCAGCTTATATCTATCTTTGATAAGATTTATCTTTTTGGTCTATGTAGTAAAATGTTCCTAAATTTTATGGGTTACTTTTAATGTAGTTTGTTGACTTGATGTTTTGGGGATTTTGTTTTGTTGTCTTTTTTTTTTTTCTTACATTCTTTAAACCTATTCCTACTTTTTTTTAATCTTTCATGGTTATATCAAAATTATATAACTGAGCAATGATTAGTAGTTTTCTCCGCAGAATCAGTGTCATGACTTTTAACACTTCGGATATTTGCTTTTGGTTGTAATTTCTGTGTTGTTTGGAGTACCTTTAAGTTTTATTTCTGATAGTGTTCTGCTTGGAGCCTGAAAGCTTTGACAGATTATATCACACTTTCTGATACTTGAATGCTCTGTTTAATGTAGCAAGTTCTTTTGATGGTATTAACATCATACTAATTTTAGATTTATACTTTAATGATAAAGAATTTTAGGCAGGTTTATGTTTTGGGTTTTTTTTCCCATGTAAACAGTTCCATAATTAAATGCATAGCAATGTAAAAATACTACCAAAATCCAAGATGAGGACAAAATTTCAAATCTTATGCATACTTACTGTTAGGCCCTTTTTTGGTGTCAAAATTCACTATGTTCCATAAATTTGAAGAGCGGTATTTCAATAGGGCAATATTATGTTTCCAGTAAGTGAAACCATCTGGTAAGGCTACCAGAATGAGTTGGTACTGTTACCTGATCTTTTTTATCCATCTCAAAGAAGTAACTGTATCCAGATTTTATCTTAAGTTTATGTAATTAACACAGGTTTGAAACACCATTTTAAGATTTAAATTGCAGTTCTTTGCAAAGATTTTCTTCTTCTGTCATTTAAAGAAGGAGAAAGTAATTCTAAAAAAGTGTTTTTAGTTGCCTGTCTTGCAGTGTTTTAGAATGTTTTCATGCTCTTGTTACATTTTATATAGTTGTATAAAAATATTTTGCTACAGTTATTGTTAGAATATTTTATTTAGTTATAATCAAGCATACTGTTTACCTTGGGCCAAAGTTAGTGATCAACCATAAGGTAAAAAACCAAGTAGGAACACGAAGTACAAAGAGTGCTGAGCCAAACAAACAGTGCTTCAGAGTTGCATACCTAACTAAAGAAATATTTAGCAATATTACATGTTTTTTGGTGCATTTTGATGGCCTTACTTGAATTTCCCAATACGGAATAATATACAAGACAGTAATACAGTACTCCTTTCTTATTATGATTTTACTTACTTTTAAAATGTTGCACAGCACTGCTCTCAATAGAATATTTTTGTAGAAGTGTCTAAATTGTTTCTATTTTTAGTCAAGTAGGATTTTAACATTTTTTCATGACTACATTTTCCAGTGGCATTTTAAAGAACTTCGATTTTATCTACTTCATACCTGCAGCTTTTACGTAAATGTAAATTTTTACATTTGTTGGACCTCCATGACATTAAGAGTGGTATGAAGAACTTGATAGTAGTGACAAATTACTATTTAACAAAAAACTTCTCAATATTGCAGTTGTTTATTCCTTGAGTGCTTTTTGTTTTCATAATTATGTATTGAAGTCATAAGTCAGTGTTGATGTTACTGGTGATACAGGACTCTTAATTCATGAGCTGGGCAGAATTCAGGTCCATTGAGGAGAACTTGGGAGTTAATGCACAGTTTTAAAATCACAGATCTGTCTTCGATAATTGTTTTTGATTAAATAAATAGCAAGAACTAAGTTGTCAAAGTATGAACAGAATGTGTTTTTTTTGTCCAAGAGACAATAGTATCAGAAAACAGATGTAATGGAGAATGTCTATTCCTTTAGAGTCTTATAATTAAAACTAAGTACAGCAGGTGAAATCTTTGTTACGAATCTCCTAGATGTTCTGGTAAGTATGGTTAAAAACCACTAAGGTTACTTAGATATCTTAAGTAAAGAATTACAAGTCTCTTTGCAGAGAAATTGTAATCATCAAAAGTTTCTGCCAAGATATCCTTCATTGTTTTACATTTTTTACTATTTTTAGCATAGTATTATAAGATTTTTTTGAGTATGTAAATAGCTATCTTTAATAAAACATTTACAAGGTAATTAGCTACTCTGAATCCTTCAGATGTTGAGACTTGAAAGACATGACCTGCATGTATGCGTGATACATTATTATTGAGTGGCTTACTGTTTACTCAATACATTAGAACTGCTTTGGTGTTGGTTGTTCTGAGGCTTGAACAATAAGTTAATCTGATAATATGTCCACTAAAACATTTAAAACCTGATTTGTCAAAAAATGTTAAAAACAAAGGAGTAGGTCTACCCTGATAAACAGTTGGACAGATACCTAGAAACATTTTTTTGGTTTGGTTTGGTTTTAGTTTTTTTGTGCTGAGTTTTAACCTAACTCCAAAGTTCTAGTAGTTCTTAGTGCTAGAAGAAAGACCAAACAATGCTTTATGGATTTTTTACCTTTTTAGAGCAGGGAGTATGACTTTTAAAATTATTAAAGTTGAAGTTACATGCATTGTTCTTAGTATATAGATTAGTAGTAGAGTAGAAATGAGATTAAAAAAACTCATTTCTCTGCTTCAAGTGACTGTCATTTCACCAGTGCCCAGTAAAAGGAAGGATAAGGCATAAAGAAGTTAGAGCTTGTTGTGCATATTATGGTTTATATTGGTTTATATGGGTGCTTTTAAAACAGATTTAATTTTTGTTTTCTTTTTTTAGAATAATGCACTTAATGCACATTTGGGTGTTTTGAAGCAGTCATTCAGAATGAAGATAAACCTGCAAATGAAGTAGCTTTAGTTTTAGTATGACTCTGTTTTAAAATACCTTGACTTTTCTGCATGTTTTTAAGTATGGATGGCAAATGCATTTCTAGTACCTGAGATCCTTGCATATTTTCTCCTGTATTGTAGTGTGATAGTAGTTTTGCTTATTTGACTTGTACTTACTTTCAATTCCCTTGGTTTTGCTTTATTGCTGATAGCAAGCTGAATTCAGTGTTATCTTCTTCCTCCATGCTTGTCAGCTTGTCCCTTCAAAAGAGTCCCTAGAACTGCATCCTAAATCCCGTTGGGTAAATCTCTCTGCAGGAGTTTGCTGCTGCTGTGCTGCGCTACGACCTCGCTACAAGCGTCTGGTAGACAACATATTTCCTGAAGATCCAAAAGTGAGTCGTGACTTTAGAATTTTAAGAGATTGGTGCTTGAAAATCTGTGGTTATACTTTGTGCTTTAGCATTTTCTTTAGTTTTCTTTTTTCTTTTTTCTTTTAACATTTTATCGTAAAATCTGCTTTAGCACTTAATAGCTTTGAGAGTGGTTAGTAGAATAATTTATCTGGAGAGGGATCCATAGAGATCATCTGGTCTAATTCCATTTCCAAAGCAGCGCTGCACACTGAAGAATAAAATCAGTATGTTTTAGGCAGAGAAACAAAGACTTCATTGAACAAGGTATTCTGCTGCAGAGGTAACACTTAATTCCATCACTTTTTAGAACCACAAACACTTGCTTTCTTGTGGTTGCTAGCATGAACATTTTCTGATTTTCTACAGGATTTTAATTTTTTAACTCTCAGCTTATTGACTGTGAACATTTTTATAGTTCTGGTAGACTGTTGTGACCCTAAAAAGTTTTTCTGATTTTTTTGAAGTTTTTCCAGATACTCACTGTAATATCTTGGAGCTATATTAAATTACTTCTGTGTACCATTGAGGAATGTATGTGTCTACACATAATCATTTGACAGTTCAGACTGATAAAGAGCTGATGTTTCTGCTGCTCTTATTTTTGTGTGTTACCGAATTTTTATATCTTTTGTTACAGTAGAAGTAAGCAGCACAGTCAGTATTTGTATAATATTTGGCTTATATGTTACAAAATATGTAGTTGTTTGGTTTTTTTTAAAAAATTGTGTTGTTACTGAGTGCCAGGGATTATATAAATACATATTACTGGCTCTAAAGGAAATGTTTTCTCTCTATACAGTATATTGAATGCATCGAGCAGTATGGTTTTATAGGTTTATTTGTTCTAATCTAGTTTTTGTTACAGATGTGAAAACAGCTGAGAATGCTACAATTGTAGTGTTTTAGTTTAAATCTGACTCAGTAGCTCTGAGTTGGCACTTCTTAGTCTCTGCTTTGGTTAGTACTCATTGAGTCAGTGGAGGACACAGGCCAGTTCATGATGCTTCCCTTGAGTTGCAGACCTTCTCTAAAGTATAGAAGATTTGCTTGATAAAATTCATTAATCAATAATGAGTTGTCTTAAAGGCTTCTAAGTAATTTATTTGAAAAATAAATGTTTTTATGTACTTCCAGGGGAAAAAATAAAGCCGTATCCTGCTTACCTGATAATTTTGATTATAACTTCATCTGAGCAGATACTTGTTACAGCTCATGTTGGAACTAATATGTTACTCTTTGGTCTTGTTCTGACAAATATCCCTCAAATGCCTGGTGGTCAGCCTTGTTCAAGATTTGACACTGAAGAAATAAAATATTTAAACTACAATATTAAATATTTAAACTACAGTCTTGTTTTCTATTTTATCAAAATTATGCATTGAATATACTTGGTGAGGGTATGGGAAGAGAAAAAAATTGCCTTGTGCTATTAGGAAAAAAAGTGTGTCTTAGAACTGGTCACATATCTCACTACATACTTTCTCTTAGAGTACCCATTCCCTCACAAAAATAAATGGTGGGGCAAGCTTGTAGTTGCTTCATTTCCTTTAACAATATTTTGTTTTATGTTGCTGATATTTGCAGCTAAGGTTATGGCAGTTTTGCTCAATAGTTTGGGGTTTTTTTCAGTAGTTTATTTCTATCTGTAAGGCTCTGATCTTTAAATGTTAACTAGGAAAAAAGGAAAAACACCTGGAAAGCTTTACATTTCCTACAGACTCTTTAATTTTCTATTTTTATGTCTGTTTCTAGGATGGTCTTGTTAAAGCTGACATGGAGAAACTGACTTTCTATGCAGTTTCTGCACCAGAGAAGCTGGATCGAATTGGGGCTTACCTGGCAGAGAGATTGACCAGGGATGTGGTCAGACATCGCTATGGGTAAGGAGAGAAGTCATTAAAAATAGATGCTAACAAGTCATGGAATTTCATCATGTGTGTTCTGATCAAGTCTGGAAAGCAAGACAGACTCAGTCCCTTTGTGGACAGTTAACCTTGTCTGGCTGCCAGGAGCCCATACAGCTGCTCTCACTCCTGCTCAGCCAGATGGAGAAGGAAATAAAATGGAAAGCTTGTGGGTTGAGATAAGGATAGGGAAATTACTCAGTTCCATCATGGGGAAAATGAGACTTAACTTGGGAAGGATTGATTTAATTATTGCCAATTAATGACAGAGTAGGATAGTGAGAAATTAAAGCAGAGCTTAAAAACATCTTTCCTCCAGCTATCTTTCTTCCCACGCTCAACTTCACTTCCAAGTCCATTACCTTCACCCCCACCAAGCAGTACAGATTAGGACTGGGGACAGTGGTCAGCTTGTGTCTCCTGCTCGTTCTTCCTCACACTCTTAACCTGCTCTGGCCTTGTGTCTGTCCTTGTAGATAGTCCTTCAAGAACTGCTCTAGCATGGCTTCTTTCCTCAAGGTGCAGTCCTTCAGGAACAGGCTGCTCCAGCATGGGTCCCGCATGGGATCAGAGATTTTACCAGAAAAGCTCCTGCATGGGCTCCTCTCCATGGGGCCTGCCAGGAACCTGTTCCAGCAGGACCTTTCTGTGGGCAGCAGTTTCCTTCAAGGCACACCCACCTGCTGCAGAAGGGGGTCCTCTGTAGTCTGCACTGTGGGTATCTCCTTACCTGTGGGCACTTCCAGTGTCCTTGAGGGGCTCAGGTTTGGGAAATGGTGAGTCAGTCTTGGAGCTGGCTGTGTCTGTCATGAGGGCAGCTCCTGGTTTCTGACAGAAACCACCCCCGCAGCCCCTTGGTGACAAAATCTGGTGTATGTAAGCCCAATACACCCTTGAATGTCAGTCAGGATATAGGGAAACAGGATTATCTTTCTTTTCAGCCTTTTTGGCTAAATCAAATATTTAAGTGAGAAATATTAAGTCTAAAAAACGGCAGGGAAGCAATATCCATCACAGACATCCATTTTTCCGTCTTCATGACATCCAAAGCTGTTTTTATAACTTTATAGAAGGGGAAATAGCCAACACTCTGTATTTCCCTCCCTCCTACACTACCCTGTCTCCCCCCAAAAAAGAAAAAAATGAGAGAAAATATGGATGTAGAAAATAGCCCTAAGTGTCATTTTTATACAGTGGGAAATAGGCGCCTTCCATTCTTCCTTTTCTATTTTTTGTGGTAAGATCCTAAATTGAACTAATTGACTTAATGATAAATGCAATACATCTTTACATGAGTCTCTCTGATGAATTTTCAGTTATGTTTTAATTGCCATGGAGGCACTGGACCAACTTTTAATGGCTTGCCATTCTCAAAGCATAAAACCATTTGTGGAGAGTTTCCTTCATATGGTGGCCAAGCTTCTGGAATCAGGCGAACCAAAGCTGCAAGTCCTTGGGACTAATTCTGTGAGTAAGCTCATATGCTAAATCAAATCAGAGTAAATCTTTGCTTGGGAAGATAGTTTCAGAAGTCTTAAAAGATCTGCCAGTTGACATGAATTGAAAGATGCTCTCTGTAGCAGGGTGTATCCTTTGGGCCTAAACACAGAGCAGATACCAGCTGGAGGCAGATAAACTGTTTCCCTTCAGTGTCCCAAATATTTTTGATGTCTGGGCTCATTCCCTCCAAAAATAACTTCTGGAAAGAACAGGAAAGCTGTGCTGTGAGTTCATATTTTGAGTCTTTAAGCAGCATTCCTGAAGCCAATATATAGGTAAGACAGTGTTTTATTTTCTGGCAGCTTAAGCTACACGGAAAGATTTTTGTTAGCTGAAAAGCTTTGAGTATTGCAGCCTCACCATCTGATCTGCTTAAATAGTTCAGGATTCAGAACCAGGCTTGAAGGGCATAACTGAAAGTGTCAAAATGAAGATTGAGATCTAGTTTTCCAATTAGAGTGATGAGTACAATCAAGGGTATAGCTCTGTCATACTTGCCTTCCAACTACTGTATTTTTCAGCTGGTAAAATTTAAATCTCATAAATTCCAGGACTGTGATGTGGACTGTTTTCACTTAGAGTGATTGCTTTTACCTGAGTATAGAGTACTTGCTTTTCATGTAAATTATTGCCATTCTTAACAGTGGGGGGTTTCTTTGTGGAATCAATAAAGCTGTTGGGCTTTTGGGTTTGGTTCCTGGGTGATGAAATTTAATGGAGTTGGAGTTCAGGAGAACAGGAGGGTGTAGTAAAGTGATTTTACCCCAGAGCAGGATTTCTTGTTGTGATGGAATAGAATTTTGCTGTAATGTAGGGTAGAAGTGTTCCCTTATTCCCCCACTAGCAGGGCAGCTTTGCTGAAGATAATGAGACCTATATCTCATTATACATATAAAATTTTACTTACTTATTTAAATATCATTGAGCTATGCTACCCTGTTTCTTTTGATTTGTTTGTATAATAATGCCTGGGCAAGTCCTCTTAGGGACTTGCCTCTTACAACTTAGTAAGTTGTTTCCTGGGTTGCCAAATGGCAAGGTGAACTTCACAGTTGTTTAAAATCACTGGTTACTGCCAAACTCCACTCTGATGTAGAAGGCTTGTCACTTCAAAAGGAAGGTCACTTCAAAATGCATATTTCTAAATAGGACTCCACCTTAGGGTAATCTGTTTGATATTCCTGTTGGTTCCTAAGTCTTTTGTGAGTAAAGGAAATTAATGGACTTCCTGAATTAGGAGATAATTTGTGTTTGTTTTCTATAAAACTCAGGGGGAAAAAAATGTTTCCCTGAATAAGAGGAGAAACTCTGTGAGGAGAACGAATTTTTATGACTCTTCAACAATATTCCAAAACTGTATTTTAGCCTGACTCTGCTAATATCCCTAGGTGCCTACTAGAGTTAATGAAGACAAAGGATACAAGTCTATTTGTATTGACTTAGGAGGAACAAAGGGTAACAGCTTGTCTGTTACCAAGGGCACTGTCTTACTGTGTTCTTAAATAAGTTTTGTTAGATTAATGAAGAAAGTTTACTGCCATATTCACCATTTTTTCTCTCATCCAGAAGGAAATAAACAAACAAAAACAAAAAAGCAAGAGGAGATGGTATGGTGCCTGAATAATGCTTCATGTGCTTTAGCTGATGTACCACTCTAGAGTGCAAACTGGTATTGTCTGGAAGAGAAGAATGGGTTATATATGAAGTAAATGTCTTTAAACTAGTGAAAAGTCAGGCAACCTTGGAAAATTTTGCATAGTATTTTTAGGAAACTCAGTTTAAGGCCCCTAAAATATATGGAGTATGATTGTGACTCTAAGTAGATTTTGATTACTTTCTACAAAGTTTCATTGAGATAGAAAAGCAGTGATGTCTTTAAAGTAAAATTCAAACCTCTTTAGTTGAGCTGTAGTGTTTTTTCAGCCTCGCAGATTTTTCTTCAGCTGTGAGGCTCTAGTGGTTTGTTAAAAGGGTTTCAGATGAAGCAAATCTCTGTACAGAACATCTTTGAGTAATTTAAAGGCTTGGAAAGATTTGGAAACTCCCACTATCATCTGAATGTGTTTTGCTGACTTCTGGGTATTTGGTTTTGAATGCAGAACTTATGCTACTTGGTGTCCTATATTTTAAGAAAAAAAAATGAAACTTTTACTTAGCTATTTGTCATCTTAAATTAATTCTGGAATTTAAATTTCATTTAATTTATAATAAGAAGTCCATTTTTTTTTGAAAAGCAAGCCTGACGATGACTATTTTAGATAAATAATTGTTTGGGTTTTATTTATGTACTTTTAAGCCTGATCTTCAGGCTTATCTTAATTCCTGAGATTTTTTTATATGTTGCATTTATAAATTATGTTAATTTATTTCCTACAACAGCACTGTTTTGTTTGGTTTTTCGTTTTTTTTAATAACATAGATTTAAAACTATATAAGACAGATACTTTAAAATGGTAAAATTCAATGGTGGATATAATGTATAGGGGTTGGGATTTTTTTTATGTAGACCAAATTTCAAATTGCTAATATCTGTGCAGTTCAAAATGGCTTTTTCTAGCATGGAAGATATTTTTATAGACCATGTGCTAGAATAGCATATGCTGGTGAGGAAACTGAAAAAATGTGGTGGGAAAAAGTGATATCTCTTTGGCTTATGTGTTAGAGAATCTGAAGCCTGATTGCAATAAGCTTTTCCTTAGAAATTTATGACAATACTTTATTTCTCTCTCTAATTTCCTTGCAGAATTTCAGTAACTGAGTATCATGTAAAGCATCTCCACTGCTCATGTACAAAGAATTAAATATATTGCTTGGGTCAATAGGGTTTATTATTAGGACAGAAGTGACAAGCGTTAAAATCTTTGACCTTGTGGTCAAAATTTTTTTGAATGAGAGATCTGATTTATGTCTATTAATCTATATCAAATTTATGTCTATTTCTAAAGTTTTTAAAGAAGATTCAGAAAATGTCTTTAGTGGGCAGCTGGTCGAGAACAATTGGATGCATACTTCAGTAAAACTTTCATCTTAATCTATATTTACAAGACTCAGTTAAATACAAAACATTTTAAGATAATTTAGAATGCTGATGGGGTAAATTCTTTGTGTTTTAACGGTAAGATGTTGGAGTTTCATGTGAAAAATAGCAGATAATACATGGACCCCAGTATCACATTTTAATTCTGTACCACAAATGCTTCTTTAGTTGATAGGGGGCTTCCTTTTATAAAGGAAATTTCTTTGTAGGAGCAGTGAAATAATGATCCCATCAGTGACAATGTTGAGCTTCCTGTGCATGAGGAGGTGGCTGTTATTGCTGGTTGTCATCATTTGTTATTTAAAGTAAGATAAGCAGACTCCCAACTGGAAAACTGATCAACCAGCGCCTGAGGCAAGACTTTCATATTTGTTGTTGTTAAAAAAGCAGTTGGTTTGGTCAGAATTAAGTGCATATGTATGTAAAAGCAGTACAAAATGTCAACACTTTGAAATTAAGCTATGTCAGAATTAATATTCCCAGCAGAGTACTTACCTGTTTGCCTTGTCTGCAGTTTTCTAATCTGGAAGTAAGCAATGGAAACTTACCCTTATTGCAAGATGCTTCTTTCATTCCATGTACCAATACAGAATTATGTGCTGGTAGTGCTTTAATACACAGTGAAACAATTCCATCTCTAGGATGCCTCCTCTATCTTTTTAATAGGATTTAAATCTCAGGGAGACAGATTAACACACAGCACTCTTTTTCATCCTTCGGATTATTAAATTATTTTAGAAATTGTGTGTGTCTGCATCTGATAGAATTTGAGTAAGTCATTTAGGGTCAAAGTTAAATATTGCTTCCCCCACTTGTACTTTCGCTCTCTGTTTTTGCAGTTCCGTGGATACACAACTGTGGCCCTATAAGCCAACATTCCACTGCTGATTTTGTTACACAATTGTACATGTGGTGGAATTTTTATCCAATGGGCACAAAGTAAAATAGAATGATGAAATTATCCATCCTATTCCAATAAAACTGAAAGTGTCTGGTGACCCTAAGTATTAAAAAATAAACTAAATCACCAATTTTCATTGCTGAGAACCTTGTGATCATTTTTTCATACTGTATTTGTTAAGTTAATGTATCCAGTGTTTGAAGCTTTTCTCTTTAGAAAAGTTGAAGTGCTTGTCCTTCTGGTATTTGTTTGTTAAGTGCATGCATAACATTCACACTTCTCATCAAAGCTGTACTGTGTGGTTTGTAAGAGTCTTATGTTTATAGGAGATCATGACTTCCCATGTGACAGTTTCATAATAATGAAATACAGTACCTTGGCCTATAAAAGGTGGTAACGGCCAGTATCAGCACCCTCTTTCCTTGTTTGAAACAAGAGAAAATTGCAGGCTGCAGAAGGCAGATCGGGGAGCTCAGATATGAAAAAAATAGTGCTCAGGTTGAGCCTAGTGTTTTTACAGAGAGACACTTTAAGTAAAAAAAAATCAAATATGATGCATGGTGATTATTATTGAATAAAACTGACCTTTTTAAAAGACATCCAGGGACCATTAAAAGTTACAACTTTTCTCCTAATGTGCTTGCTACATAGCAATAATAAAATAGCATAAATGCATAGAAGAAATTCTGCCCTTAAGAGCTTGTATAATTTACTTACAGGGCTTGCACAATTTCTCTCTCCCTGGTAATATGATCCAGATTTCTCGACTCAGTCTGGAACAAACATCTTCTTAATAAATAATATGTTTCTTCTTTACTTTACTTTTTTCACTTTTTAATTTATATACTTTTATACTGATTGATTTATATTGATTTCAAAATAAATGGAAATAAGGTACTACCAATGTAAGTTCCTTTCTGTACCTTCTGTATTATAAAATATAGAAGATGCTTGTACTGGTAAAACTTCCATAAGTTACCATTGTATGCTTGCAAGCATTTACTGTGACTGAATGACATGTTTACATCTATAAAAGCTTTGTAAATAATTCCTAGGCAAGTGCTTGGACTTTTTCATAAGAGTTTTGTCCATTTTTAGGTTGAATAATTGTTATATTTGAAGTTTGTTTGAAATTATGTGCTATGGAGTAAAATATTATTTAACAGCAATCACAAGACCACCACTGTAAAGTACAGACTGATGTCTACTGTAAAAACTTAAAATTTCTGTGATGGGATGGAATTTTACACTTAACTGGATGACAGTGCACAACTCAAAACTGTTACCACAGTCAACTTTCCTGTGGCCAAAATGCTCAGTCATCTGAATCCTGGATTGTGCTTCAGAAATGCTGTATGTTCAGTGGGTGAAATTGTTTTCCTATACACATGAGGATATAAAAAACCTTTGCCCTTTCTGTATCTCTTACTGTGCAGGCTGTTTTGAAAGGTGTTTGTGTCCTTACTGCAAAGCTGCACCGTGATACAGGAGAATAACTCAGAACAAGGGAGTCCCTGACACTTGTTTGGCTTAAATTTATCATTTGTTCTTACAAAGCAGTTTCTTGGTACAATAGATCTTTCTGCTAGCAAAACAGTTATTAGAGTATATTAAGCTTTCCTGTTGGGAGATCTTGTCAATCATATAATTAGTACTTCAGATAATAATAATATTAAAGGCTGATACTAAATGCAATATGAATTAATTTTCTCATTCTCACAGCCAATCCCACAGTGCTCTGTGTTCTTCAGACTTTTTGTTTCCATTCTTTTCCATGCTCTTATGGAAGTGATGGTGAATGATTTGTAGACTTGAGCACTTGAATGTCTGGAAAATACTAAGATAATATTGTTTGGAGGTTTATTAAATCCTTGGTCTTCGTGCCTTATTGAGATGTAAGGACTAATGACGTTCTTGTCTGCACAATTAAAGAAAAATCTATTTATATTTTTCTAGTAACAGTTCCATGAAATAAACTAGGGAGCCATAGAAGCTTTTTCCAAGGTCTCTTGAGAAGGAAGTGAACATTTTTATAATTCACTCTATTGGAGAAAACATATGGTGCTGTTTGTAGATCGTCTTTCAGTCTGTGGCAGTGGACCATACAGAATTAGATTTTGACTTCTGTCACTTTTTTACCACCTGAAATACAGAATATTCCTAACAGAAGGACTTGTAAAATAAGCTTGTACTATACAATTTTGCTCCATTTTCAGTAACAGCTGAGAATGTAGTTTTATGAACTGTATCATTTTCTGCCGTTCCTTAAGCTTTTAGAGGGTAACTGATAGTGCAGCTGAAAGGGATAAGTGTTCTAGATAAAACAGAAAAAAATACTAAACAAAAGAGTAGAAAAAAATGGTAGGTTTTTTTTCTGAGATACACAGCTTTCGCTTCCAGCTTTAAAACCTCAAACCTTCCACACATCAGTGTGCTGTAGAGTATACTAAAGTGCTTTGGGCTTGTCTGGATGTCTGTGGGTAATGTGCTGATGAAAGCAGGTTTTGCATCATGAAAAATACAAAGGAAATGCCTCAGCCTGTGCTTAGGAATTGATAAAAATGGTGTGAGTAAAAGCAGAGGGGTCTTAATAGGCCATCACTCCGCTTCAGGGCAGAACCAGCACAGTGTTCAAACTTGCCTGACAATGTTTTGTTTTGCTTTTTATTTCCCTCTGTAGTCTGTTCTTAGAACTGTCAGTGATGGAGATTCCAAAAGGTCTTTAGGCAGTCTGCTCACTTTAGGAAGGAGTGGTTTTAATATCTAACTTAGTCTTTGCTTCAGTATAAGTCTGTTACTGCTTTCCTATTACCATTGGACAAAGAAAACAATTTATTCTCATTTTATAGCTGTCTTCTGTACCTTTTTAGATTGGTGCTTTTTAGGCAGCTGTAGTTTAGGTAATTTAGTGTATTTCATTCTTTTTTTACAGATTTATCTAAAGCTTTGTCCAGCTCTTGAATAATTTGAGAACTGTATTAGTTATTCACCATTTTAGGCTATGATGTTTCAGCTGGATGCACCACTTCATTTAAGGTCTTATTTGGCCCAATTAGATGGCAAAAATTTCTTCATAGGTGTCTTGAGTAAAGCAGATGTATCTCAACATATTGTTCTGTTTTCCATGCCATCATATTGGCATTGACTAAGTTCCTTTTCTTCATTCAGCTGTTTTTGGCTTAAAATAGTGTTTTGCAATAACCATTCCCAAATTGCTTCCTTGGTTTTTCAGGTCCTATTTCCAATTGCTCAGAAAACAGGCATCAAGTGTGCCTACAGCTCTGGCCAGCCTAATGTTCTTTGCAAATTTGATGAGCCCAGTATGCTCCTCTAATTCTCTAGTGAAGCTCAAATCATATTTGATGATTTACAAGTTTTTCCTTATTTTTTCCAAACTCTTGTACATCTCTCTTATGGGGAGTATTATTTTGACAGTGTTTTTCTAGCTTGCCTTTGAGAATTTTGTGTATTTTTTTGTCAACAGCATCACTGTAGTTTTGACAGATGCTGCTTCATCTGGATTCACAAGTTATTTACTTGTCATAGGAATAAAGATGGATTGATGTGATTTGTTCTTGACTAATCCAGGTTGACTGTTACTAACCCCTTAGAGACTTTGTAGATGTTGGCAAATTGGCAATTTTTTCCCAGTGTTTTTCTGTGAATGGACTAGAATTGCCTAGATTATAATTCCCTGACTCCTTCTTTTTCCCTTCTGTCAAGATAGATTTGACAGAATGCCTCCAAGTTTATTTCCCCTGAATTTTGGTACATCAGAATGTTGCTAGGTAACCTGGTTGTGTTTAATTGATTGGGCTGCTCTCTACAGCTGCCTGAGAGATGGTGTAGCAGGGTGGGTGTCAGGCTCTCCTCCCAAGCTGAAAAAGATAGGATGAGAGGAAACAAACTCAAGTTGTGTCAAGGGTGGTTTACACTGGATATCAGGGAGAATTTCTTCCCTGAAGGAGTTATCAGCACTGGAACAGGCTGCCTGGGGAAGTGGCTGAGTCACCATCCCTGGAGTTATGTAAAATGAGATTTAGTGGTGGACTTGACAGTGTTAGGGAAATGGTTGGACCTGACAATCCTAAGGGTCTGTCCCAATCTAAATGATTCTGCCAATTGATAATGCTCACTGTTCAAGTGTTAGATGTTTCCATATTGCATACTATGTTGTATTTCATAGAGTTTCACCCTTCCATAGCTATCTAAAGGAAGTTCTTGTGGAAAGACTTTAAAAAGAAAACTGTCCTATTCAGATTTTTCTTCTCTGAAGTTCTTAAGTATTGTCAAAATTGGGATCTTACCTTAATGCAGTTACTTTATGTTACTTGTTAAATGAAGCTGATTACTCATTATTCTATTTTAGGAAATTGGTATTAAAAGCTTTTTTCAAGCTTTTATTTTATTTTCCAGTTTGTCAAATTTGCCAACATTGAAGAAGACACACCTTCCTATCACAGACGCTATGACTTCTTTGTGTCCCGGTTCAGTGCCATGTGTCATTCCTGTGACCCTGATCCAGAAATACAAAATGAGTAAGTGTCATTCTGCAGGAATTTCTGAAAACTGTAGACACATTAATATTGTCTGTAATACAGCTTTTATTAAGGTGTTCAGTGGAGTAGTTAATTCCGTATGAAGAAAATGACAGTCTGACTTTGAGTAGCACCAAATATTGCAAATCTTGGGTAGCTAGAACTCCTAGGATATTTAGGTGTAATTTTACCTTCATAATGCATGTTAGATTATGTGGATTCTCTCCAGAAAGGCACCACTTATTAATGTAAATGCATGAGTTCATAACTTAGTTGAGATATTGATGAGGCTACTTATATGAAAAGCAAAAGCATATATTAAGTCTGCTCTATGAGAATTACTCATTTAAACTGTGTTTTCTTACATGCTGAAGTATGCTTGTGTGTGAAACTCAAGAGCCTCCATGAATGGGAATTTTATTTTTTCCCATTCTTACGTAAGTGCCGCAGTTTGTTTCTTGCGACTCTCCCCTGGAAGCTGTGTCCTTCCCAGGAGCAACTTTTCTAGATGTTTGTACATCCCTCTTCTTTCTACTTTGTGTGTAGTCTTATTGAAACTATCTCAAAAGATCTAGAATGAAATTGGATTCATCTTGAATGCACAAGACTTTGTTCAGAAATAGCTAAAATATGAGCAGCTACAGATTTAGGTGTTTACAAATTGAAATCTAAACAAAAATAATTATAGAACTTGAGAACTTGGTTACCTCTGTAGTTCATCTTAGAAATATTTCAATTCAGCGAATTTGACTGATCAAGGGCTAGTTAAGGGTTGTCCATACTTGAATCCAGATTTTAAAAATGAGGGATGGATTTTAATAGAAATAATTAAAAATTTTAATGAGACTTGCACTTACTTCGTTTGATAGCTGTATCAAGTTGTTTTCAGGAAGTAAATTCTCTTCCTACCATTTATTATAATGGATAATTTGCTATTATCACTTCAAAAAATAATATTTTGCTGTTCATGTAATTGCACAGATTCTCCTGCAAGCTGTTTTTGTTTTATAAAATGATAACAATATTTAGACCAAGTCTTTTTTTGAACTTGCATTATTTTTTCTTTTTATTATTTCATTGTTGTTGATTAGTTCTCAGTTGATTTTATTCAAATGGTTTTAGAATGAAAATGTTAGTTCCTTTTGTCCACTAGGCTTAAGTTGACAGAATTATCCTTTGCTTTTCATCTATTGAATTTTTCAGAAATGTTTGAAGGTCTTTTCTGACTAATTCATAGCCTTAATTACAACTTCTAATGACACGATCACATGGCTGTGCTAGACACTACTTCAGCTGTGTTGTGGTAACTTCCCATTTTTCTTCAGATCTGGAATAGACTGAGATTGTACAAAGTTTTTTTACTGATGAGTCATAAATTGGGTAGAGTTGGTGGGTTTTATCCATGGGACTTTTGTCAGAGGTGATGTACAGAGTTTGACTCTTCATTGAGTTGTGTCAGCTTTACCCTTACAGGCCATCTTCTGTTCAGTTGTTTGTTTTGTCAGCTTCCTTACTGGCTTTAAAGGTGTTCAGAGAAAACATGGGCAACATTAATGATTGGCCAGTTTTCCCAGTTGCTGCTTGTGAGAACCTACTGGAATTCCACACTCTTTAATTTCTGCTGCCCAGTAGGTATGGAGCCCTACTGGAGGGTGCTGTGTTACTCAGCTTCAGTAATTCCTCTTTTCCTTCCTCAGGATCCGGATTGCTGGAATCAGGGGCATTCAGGGAGTGGTTCGAAAAACAGTTAATGATGAGCTGCGAGCAACTATATGGGAACCTCAGCACATGGACAAGATAGTGCCATCATTGCTGTTCAACATGCAGAAAATAGAAGATATTGACAGGTAATTGTATTCCTTGTCACTGGCATATTTTTTTAAGCAATCTCTAGGCTAAGTTTTTATGATAGATATCCTTTTCTTTTTAGTGGAAGCAACAACTCACCTCTACTAGCTGAGGCTCCTTGAAATTTTTACTATAGGTCTGCATAATGGTTCTTAATATTTCTTCCCTTAAAATTTTTTCAACCACTTTTTTTCACTTGTTCAAGGTTCTGTTGGCCTAAAAGTTATTCTAGAAATTATATATCCATGTTTTGACTTGATAAAAATTGTAAACTCTCTGTTTTATTTGATCAGATGCAGAGATGAGTAAGCAAAGGCTTTTAGGTGACTCAAATGATTTTGCTACTTAGATTTGTTAAAAATTGAGGGTTTAATTCCTTTAGTCATTAGCCAGTGCTTTTCCTGGCTGAAACAGTACTTAGAGTAAGGAATTAAAGTTTTATTTATATGTAGATCCCCTTCTCTTTTTTTGCTTTGAGTGACTCCTAGGCTTATTACTTACCACGTTTGCAAAAAGATATTCAAAAAGATCTCTGTGACAATTAAGGTCGAGGAGATGCCAGTCACCTTACAATGGAAAAGTCACTTTTTTTTTCAGTCCCTGATTAAACACTGTGTAGGTGTAAAAGCTGTTTATTTGTAGCACTGGGAAATTTCCATAAAACCAACTTCAGCAGTGCAAGCAAATTAAATATTCATTCCATGTCCAATTCTGGCTGCTTCAAAACTTTCCTGCTAAGAGGCTCAGCAGCCTTCCTATAACAACAAGCTTTTCATGCTTTCACTCAGCTTTCTAGATCTGTCAGTTTCTCTTTTTTGGTTTGAATTTTGACATTTATTTTTCAGTTCCTCAGCTTTATTTTTTTTTCTGTTATTTCTGACTGCCAGTACCTGTCTCATCTCTAAAACAAATTTTCAGACTAAATAATTAAAATCAATAGTTATCTGTCTGTCCATGCCTTATCTATTTACTGCATATAACTGAGTGCCCACACAATATCTACAGAAATATCCACTTGTGTTTTACATCTAAAGAGTGATCTGAGTAAGAGAGAAAGGTTTCTGAAGCTGCTGTTTGAGCAAGGAGAGCCTGGTTTGCCTTTGCTTACTCTTAACAGGGCTTCTTGCTGCAGTTGGGCCCTTTCCTTTGGTGCTCTTTACAGTGCACTTGGGCACACACTTTCCTTTTACAGCAGAAATAAATTAACTGATGGAAAAACTGACTGAAGTGGGATTTGGGTTAACCACTTAAAGTGGATCAGTTTATATGTACTGCAGGGGTGATTTTTATCATCTATGGAGTAAGGCAATAGTAGGGGTTGAAAAACAAATCTGTCAAAAAGCAACTTACATTTCTGAATTGTTGTGCTTGAAACATCCTATAATGCATATTGAACATGAAAAAAAAGACTAATGATTTTCCAAGTGGTGAGCAGAAGTCTTTATGATATGCATATGACAGAAAAGCTGAAAACAGTGTTCATAAATTGTTACCTGCTGGTCTTAAATGATGTTGCAGACAATTTCTCATTTTGTTTTATGTGTGACTTCATATTTGTGGAGCACAGAGACATCTTAAAGAGTAGGAGTAAGAAGCATATTGTTCTGGCAGATGGAGTTAAAGCATTATTTGAGAAAGAGCAGAAATTCCAGAAAATACCCTCAACCTAAATCCATAGAAGAAAAATCATTTTTGGTTAAAGCTGAAGTACTTTTAGGTACTTACCTTGAAAGTCAATGTAATTTTAACTCATGGAACTTTACAGCTTAATTCAAGATTCTTTTGAGTACATACCAGATGAGACACTTCTTGGAGTTAAGAATTTACTGTTTAAATAACATTTTAAAAATATAATTGTGAATGTAATTTGTTTGTATATTGGAGTGCACATTCTAGTTAGGTGCCTATCGGACATTATGTTATATGTATTTATATCTATTTATATGCATCTCCGAAATAGGGAAGGGATATATGAAATTGGTAATTCCTTTACTTGTGACATATTTTTCATAACTGTGAAGCTAAACCTACCAGCTTTGTTTCAGGCAGAGGAACATTCTAGCACTTAATGTAAACTTGACTTCAAATCCTTCTGATACATCTGAAATGTTCATACAAATTCTGTTTTAGAGGAAGCTAGAATTTATTTCTTTCTTAGGATTAGTGAATCATAGTCAAACATTCCTGTACCTACTCTTCTGAAAAGTGGTGTTTAAGTCTTACTTCACATGTCCTGTCATATCTTTGGCCAGTACTGGTTTTGTGGCATTTAAGAAGTCTCATGCTTAAGTTGCTGAGTTGCCGTGAGCTAGTTTAAGTCTGTGATCAGGTGTTTGCTATGGAAACTGCTGTACTTCAACACATCCTCCTTCTGGTTCCTTTTTGCCACTTCTGATATAGCTTGCCCATAAAAAAGCCAGTAGAGCAGCTAAAGGGAGTTGTCCTTGCCCATTTCATTGTAAAGCACATTTTCAGCCCTCTTGTGGTAGTACAAAAGGTGTAGATGCAGAGGAATACTACTAGATTTTTTTTTAACTGTTGCAGTTTGATTTCTCAGAGGTTTTCTGATATTTCTGTAAAAACCAAATCAGTGAAACAAAATGAGTATGAGTTACTAATTTGAATCTAGAAAGTCAAGAGACTGCACAAAGCTTTCCTATAAAACTAAAGAGAGTATTCCATATTGTCTGACTATGCCGAGGAATGCTTACTGAGAAATACTTTGAAGTAGGTGCTGTTAAAGTTCAAATAAAATGTTACTCCTACAAACAACACAAGATAATTTTAGACATTCTGATGCAAAGAGTAACATTTTATACTAGGAAGATTCACTAAAAAAAGTCTCCCAAACAGTGCTGAGAAGTCACCTTCTGTAGGTTTGCATATACAGGCACTTAAAACATAGCTTATTTTACTTTATTTTAGCTGGAATTCTTTCAGACAGACTTAGCTCTGAGTCCTATGCACCCTGCTTTCTTCTTTCCTCCCCACACACCCACCTTCGCAATGCTGTTGTATTTTAGGGAATCTATGTCAAAACAGCAATGGAAATGACAGTCCTACTCTCTCTCTCCTACCTTCTCTGTGCTGAGAAGGGTGCCCATCTCTCTAGGTCAGAGTCCAGGCAGTATAGGAGGAGGAGAAAAAGGGAGGCTTGGTGGCACAGCAGTTGGATAAAGCTGGAGTTCGTGATACTCATGGTGGATTATATACAAATTGTCATACCTTTTAAAATTCTAATCATGCTGCACTTGTAAAACTGTTTCTCCTTATCTAACAGGGTTCCTGAGGCTCTTCAGTTATTAAAATCTTACTAGCTAGCACTGTTGTGGTAACTCCTGAAACACTGATATTTCCAGAGGCAACAGGATTTTCATATGGCCAATTTTAGTTTTCAGTAGTATTGAAACACTGAAAAATCCTTTGCCATCTAAAGATGTATTACAGCTGTGATGTTAACATGTGCATTTGACCAGTGATATTTCAATTTTCAATTTTCTAAAATGTTCTAAAGCTTTTATGATGCTTAACTAAACTGAATGCTCTTGGTTGAGACTTTCAAATGTATTTAACACACAAGGTTGCACTGCAGAACTGAAATTATGTTTAAGGGTTTAGGGTACTGGTCTAAAATTAAAGATGGATAATGTTAATGTAAGTGAATGAATCCTCACTTAAGTTCCTAAAATGTGTTTTGTGAGAGGAGAAAAAAGGTTGCCATTTGTAGGTCCAGTGACTTTTGGCAAGTAATAGGGGTACCCTGGGGGGAGCTGTTTGCTTTCTTTCTGAAACCTGTGTTCACCACGGTGCCCACAGTAAGAGGCTCAGCAGTGCCCTGTCCAAGTAATGATTGAAGGCACTCAGGTAGAAGGTGACCAACTTCTACACTGTCTATTTAGAGGTAACTGTGTGGGTGATAATGTTCTAATTAGTTCACTCAGATATTTTTTTTCAACTCACAAGCCATCTGTTTATGCAGAAGTATTACAGTTTTCTTTAATGCTCACCCACACAGTATGGACTCAGTAATGGGCAGGTGAATGAGATCATTAATCTGAACAATATTACTAAGATTCTGTCTTCACAGCCTTCGTTCCTTTTTAACAACTCAGTGTTTTGTCAAAACGTGGTAGGTTACAAGTTAACTGAGTATTAGCAGCTTTTATGTTTGCCATATAAATATTTAGTAATACACTGGTCAGTACTGATTGAACGGATGATGATCTATGGTCCTGCTATAAGAGAATAAAATACTTTATTCAGAATTCTGGTTTGATGCATATTTGAACTGCAGTTCTTGCCTAGTTCAAGAGCGTGTCTCATGAGAGTTTTAATATCAAGGGTGAATACAGTAAAGAAAAGGTGAATAATAATAATCAGTAATATAATCAATGCATTTTGTCTTATTTCAGCAGAATAGGCCCCCCATCCTCTCCTACAGCAGGAGTGAAAGAAGAAAATCCTTCTGTGCTGGCTGAGAATTGTTTCAGGGAACTACTGGGACGAGCAACCTATGGAAATATGAATAATGCTGTCAGACCAGTTTTTGCGTAAGTTGAAAATTTGTGGAAGATCTTAAGAGATTTTCTTTATTTCATCCTCAACTCTGTTGCACTACATTTCTTCCTCCTTTTCATCTCAAAAGTTTCCATTCACATTTCTTTAAAAAACTTCCCCTCTTTTAATCTCTCCTCTTTGCTGCCTGTCTGTAAACTTGAAGGCAGTTTTGGAGGAATGAGTGTCCTGCTTGGCTGGTTTTTAGAAGTGAAATACAATAATTTACATGAGTTATTGCTTCAGCTGGCCTTTTTTTTTTTTTTTTTTAATGTGAAACTTTATCTGAGATAATAGTGTCCCATAGATGAGCGTCACAATCAGTGGAGAGACAAACCAAATAAAATACAAGTAGCACAAAGAAATACTGCGCCCCATAAAGTTACAGTTTATATTTTCCTGCCATTTTCTTCCAGGACCTGTTTCGATATTCTTTGAGGAATATCTTTAACATCTTATTTAGGAGTAAGTGGCAGATATGCACACAGTATGCACATTATTCACAAAAACACACGATACAAATTATACTTGATTAGTACTCAGTGATACCACTTTCAAACCCTGGCTTTTCCTGGTCATGAGGAGACTGGCTTGCTTCTTGTAGATTTTTCAAGGTGCATGCCAGGTACAGGAATGAGTTCTCTTAGGTGGCCTGGTTCTTCCCACCAAGATGAAGTATTTTATTTATACAATGAAAGATCTTCAAGCTTCCAAAATCCATTTTCAAGTTAGCAGTATTAAGAACAGGAATTGCAAACAAAGATAGGGTTGGTGTTGAAGCAGAAAAGTCTTGTAACCCCTCGTTTATCCTGAAAAAGCATCACTACAAAGAACTGTACCATTCCCTTACTTTCTGTATGTATCAGTTATACCAACCTGATAGGAATTTGTGTTGCAAAGTTGAGTGTTTTATTAAAAAACACTCATTCTTTCCTAGATTTAAAATTCCTCCGGAATACCTGTGATCACAGTAAACACCTAGGTACTAAACAGTCTGTATGGACTACTTGGTACTTGTCTCGGTTTAAGAGACAGGTATTTGCCAAGGAGAGGGATGAGCCACTTTCCCTGTAATCCGCTCCCTTTTAATCACTATAATTTGAAATCAGACGCTTTCAGGCATGAAATATGGGGGTAGGAATAACAATTCTTTACTAATATATCTAACAAGGTAAACAGCAACAACAACAACAGCTATAAAAACTGACAACAAAACAGAACAGTATCGCTCAGTCCCAGTCTTTGGATGCAAACTCTCNCTGCAGCTGCTTTCTTACCACTTCTTAATTCTTTTTGTGAGTTTATCTCAAAATTTCATCACCATTTGCACAGATTTCAGTCTTTTGAATCATGTTAGTATCAGGGAAGTTTCCTACAAATAATTCCTGATTCCACAGACTAGAGGTAGTGCTTGGTTTTGGCTTTGAGAAGGCAATAGCTGCTTTTCCTGTGGCTATTCTAAAGCCTATGTCTCTAAAGTATTATTTTCCACCTATTTTCATTTCTTACATGCTATGACTCTAAGGAGCCAGTTGACTCTGTGTGCACCTCAGTGTGCCACCTGCTGCATTTATGCCCAAAATGAGTAGATAATGACCAGTTATTCAGAATATGTTATCTCCTCTATGAATAGAGTCTTTGTAGTCACCATTTTTGTGTTCCACTTTGAGGACACAAAAAGACACAAATGTGTCTTTTTAGAAATGACTGCTGTAAAGGTTTAGTATTTTTGAAGAGCAAGGGATGCAGAAAATGCAATTTCAAGCTGTTTTTCCTAAACAAAAAGGGAGTGCTCTGTCTAATCAGCTTCACTTTGTGAATGACAGAAAAGTTAGAATGAAAGTTTGAGATACTCTATTTCACTTCTGTAGATTGAAAAACCTGACTTAGCTTCTGATTAGAAAACAGCTTCTTCTAACAATGTTCAGCTATTTCACAGCTTTTAAAGAAACTTTGGAAATATAGATAAGGCCTCGTATTGCAATGCTAACATGAAGGTGCAGATTCAGTTCCCACTGAGGGCTTGTTTCATGTGGCACTGCAGTATCAGGCAATATGCTGCCACCTCTTTGCAAAACTAAGAGAGCAGTGCTGCTTGTATCATGAGGCAGGGTTTCTTCAGTGATTGATGAGTTTAAATATAATGAAGATAGTAGAAATCTGAAGTCAGCCTCCTGTTACAGTTTTGGATTGACATTAATTCTCTTTGTCGTAGGCAGAAAATCTCCATGGTTATAAGTATCTACATGTGGTAGCTAGAAACTCTAAAATAATAATTTGCAATAAAATCTTACAGATCAATCTCACTAATTGCTTAATGAAAGTCAAAAAATGTTACATTAACATTACCTGAAAAAAATTTTTATGTTGTATCAACAGTCAGAAGCTATTGAGATGTACTTAGCATGGATTTGCAATGATGAATAGAGTAGACAGATTTAGAGAGATCCAGAAATCTGGTCTAACTTACCAGGTGTAACAACTGCATTTCCAGTCTTTTCAGTTATCACATCACATGTGCAGGGGTTTGGAATATTAACAGACTGGTGTTCAGTATTCTTTCAGCAAACATGATGCATGAGCAGAATATTTTATATATTCCCATACATGCATGCTCCTTGGTATCAATTTATCATCTATTACTTTAAGGATTATTTGCATGTGTAGCTCTGAGAAAAAATTCAGGGATCATTAGTGGTTCTCTCCCCAGAAACGTGCATTATTGTTTCTCCTATTCCTTTGAAATTGAGACCTAATTGGGCACATTTGCTCCATGTATTCAGCAGATCTCAATGGAAGGCAGTTTGGCATGTGTTAATCCAGCAATAGATTGTTTTGCAATCTTTATTAGATATTCTTTATTGAAAGAAATGTAAGTTGGAAAAACAGTAAGAGGAGTTAAGGTGTGACTTGATTTTAACTGAAGTAAATGCACCATACTAAAAATACCCTTTACTGTCCTTTGCAAAAACAAAACTACATTGAATACTTGTTATGATCAGTAAAGTACATCACCTACAGGAATTCTAATCCTGCTGTCTTTAGGAGTACAAAGTATGCTGCCCATTGAGCTGTTACACAGAGCTTTGACCAAGTCTGTCATCTTCCTCCTGCTTTCTTCCCAGCAGTTCATTTACCTAAAGCAGCTAAATACTTGGCCTTTCTGGCAAAATAAAATTGTATGTCTTGTTTAGAGAGAAATTTTTTTTTTTGTTGCCATGATACGGGATACAGTTGACCATAATCTGCCTGAATGGATCTTCGGGGCAGGTGAATAGGAGCTGTCAAGGGTGACAGAGAACACATGCCACCCTAAAAGATTAAAGTATCAGTCCCAATCAGAAGATAGTGGAGCGTATGATTTTCTGTTTGATGATACAAATTAAATGCATTAGCTAAAATAAACTATCATGTTCAAGATACGATGGACTGGACTGGAATGATGTTAAGAGAGGAAGAAGACATGAATGAATACATTATGAGCCACTAAGTCTTTAAGAATTTAAAGAAGTAATTTTGTTTGGTTTTCTATACCAAGGCAGGATTAAATACACCTGTGCACAAGAAAGGCAGCTATCCCCAACAGGTACTCAAGTTAGATATTTAATAATGCAAATCTGCTGTTATCTTGATAGGCAAATGCCTTTAAAATTCCTGGCATTCTTTCCTCTAGGGATTTCTGTTAAAGGTATGTGATGTGTCAAAATAGCAGAACTTTTTTAATCTCTGCAATGTAGTGCAAGATAATTTAGGGCACAGGAGATACGTACACAGGTGGCTGGGCTGGGAGCAGCTGCCTAGGGAGGGAATTGAGATCTCCATATTTTAGGCAGAGTGAGTTAGAGCATCCAGCCAGTCCTCCTGTGTTCACTTCTTTCACCTCTGACTTCTTTCACCTCTAGGGCTTTCCAGTTTGTTGTTTCAAGCAACTTTATATGTTCTCTAAGTTCTTTGAAAAAAGGGAGAGCAGTAATGATTCTGTAACTGAGATACCTGTTTAGGAACACAAATTCAGTTTTTGTTACAAAGTTTTTTTGTTGATTTGGCATGTTTGCTGTTCATTGGCAAATTTGTTTGTGGATTTGTTTTGTTTTTTTTAAAAAGCTAAATCATACCAATTAAAATGCATCCAAAATGACCTTTTCTTCAAGCTTCTAGACTGAAAAAACACAGTTATTTTTTTCATGCATTTTCAGGGACTCAGGTCTCTTTTTTGCAAAAATCTGTGTGCTCTATTCACAGCTTCCAATGTTTCTGCTTAAGCAGAATTTTTTGTATTTGCTTGAAATTCTGATAATTTTTTTCCATTTGTGGTCCCTATTCCATTTAAACTGATTCATTTATTATTATTATTTTGTTTTGATATTTCTTGCAGTAAGTGTTGAAATGCTTCAGAGCATAAAGACATATATGCACAAAGAGCAGCTGTATTTTATTTATAAAACCACCATGAAAACAAAATATTTCTTAGAGTTTCTATTCTGGATGGAGCACTCAGCCTTAATTATTTTGCAGCTTGTAATTAAAAATGATTTATTTATCTTCCATAGAGAACAAATTTTCAAGGTGTTACAACCTTCAGCAGATCCCTTTCATGTAAATAAGCATCTAATGTCACAGCACTGTGTGAAAACAGTATATTCTTAACTATTCATGTTTAGTGTAACAAGGTTCCCTAAATTTATGGAACAGGAATTTCTGTTCAGCCAAATGTTTTGTGATCACATCCTAAACCTAGGGAAAAAAAAATGTTTTTCTGAAGTTCTATATTTCTCACGTGGTTCATAGGTCATTGTATAGAAGTTTAATGTAAGTAAATACTCCCTTTGAGGTGAATTTTGAGAAAATTCATAAGATACCATTTATTATATCTGCAGAATTTAATTATTTCATTGTGTTTTAATTTTTCCTTGCAGGCATTTAGACCATCACAGACTATGGGATCCTAACGAATTTGCTGTTTCCTGCTTTAAAATTATCATGTATTCTATACAGGTAGGATTTTCTCCTGGATTTTATTTCCTTGAATATGTTTCAAGCCCATGAGAGAGGTTTCAATGCTCATCTCAACATGCTAGTGGTAGACAGTAGATGAAGTCAAAGAATCCAAAAGATCCAAGGGAAGGTAGTGGGGTGGTCCTTATCCAGAACAAGGAGCAGGGTAACCATGCTGGTGTGACATTGTGCTTGACAGAGAAATCTCTCAGATTGGTTATTTCTCTGTGCCTATACAGCTGTGCTGCTTTTCTAACCCAAGAAACCAACTTCACATGCAACTGTTGTGCTGAGGATTTTTCATAGTGGACAACCTCTATTGTGGCCTTAAGCTGAAGCAGGGAAGGTAGAGATTGGATATTAGGACGAAATTCGTTACCAGAAGAGTAGTGAGGCACAGGTTGTACAGGGAAGTTGTGGCTGCCCCATCACTGGAAGTGTTCAAGGCAGGTTGGACAGGACTTTGAGCAACCTGGTCTATTGGAAGGTGTCCCTGCCGATGGCAGGGGGCTTGGAATAAGATGGTCTTTAAGCCAGCTATGACTCAAGCCATTCTATGATTCTATGATTGTCTGTTGTAAACATCAAGGTATTATTCTTTGATTGCATCAAACATAGATGCCCAGAAGATAAGAGTAAAATTCCAGGTTGGTGAGAGAAAGCTGAGTTTTCTCCGCTTTTATATCAATGGTGCTGAATTCTTTGAACTGCAGTTAGCTGAGTGAAGGACCACGTCATGCTTCCTTTGTACTTGTAAACATTCCTGGATATTTTAAGACTCTAAGCTTTTGTACATAGGGCTGGCTGAATGAACCTGTATAGCTTCATCTCTCGTGGAAGTTTTTTGAATCCATATTTAGTCATGAATTGATTGTAGTTTTGATAAATTTCTGAATTAAAATGTTGCAGAATGGGGTCATGGTCATGACCATAGCTGACTGCTATATGAGCTTATTCTTGTTAAAGTCACAGATGAGGATTTGCTTTCTGTTTTTTTAATAGGCACAATATTCCCATCATGTAATACAAGAAATCCTTGGACACCTTGATGTCCGCAAAAGGGATTCACCACGAGTTCGTGCTGGCATTATTCAGGTTCTTCTGGAGGCAGTTGCAATAGCAGCTAAAGGATCAATAGGTAAGTTGTATTCAATTAAAGGCATCAGTCAAAGGATAAATTTGCAGAGTGGTACTCATTTTCACTTTGGTTTCAAACTGATTGGAAACATTTTGAGAAGGTTTTGGTATTATTTTTTTTCCTTTGTGCTGATAAAATGCTAGAAATCTTGGTTTACAATTACTCCAAGCATATGTTCTTGGTTGTTTGACTCTTACATAATCCTTTGCATGGAAAAAATGAGTGAAAAATTGTGAAAGGCAGGTATTTCTGTTTGGAAAGAAATCATAAAGTCGGAAAGAACGGTGTATCACTACAAAATGTCAAGAGCATTGTTGCTTTATGATACAGCTGTGACCTGAGTATTGCAGAAGTAGAATGATCTTTGAGAAATTTTGCCTTATTGACTGTGAAGCAGCTGAAATAAGGTGAAATATGTTGTTTAAAGTTAGGATTCTTCCTTGAAGTAAGAGTAGTTGTGAAGAGGTGTACACTCTAGTGCTGATGTTCTTTGATGTCCTGCTGAAATATTATTGTTTTGCTTCATTAGTCCTTCCTCTTTATATGAGATCCACTTGCAGGCACAGATTTGGTAAATCTTTTACCATATGAGCTCATTATTTGATCCAATGTACAGAACTGGATTTTAGTAGCAGGTTTTGAAATAACTGAAGTTCAGGGGCAACTACCTGCAGTTTTAATTTTCATAAACCACTCCTATTTTATATCTGAAACTTGCATGGTGAGTTGACTCTGGGCTGTTTGCATTCGCCTTTCACCCAGAACAGGGACAGTGTAGAAAGAAGGTGAGAAGTTTCATGGATCAAGATAAAGACAGTTTGATGGGTGGAGCAAAAGCTACATGCACAAGGAAAATCAGGTTACCTCCCTCCTGGCCAGACCCAGTAGTGGATTGTAATGGATTATACATACATACATACCTGATTGTATTTTCTGATTTCAAGTTAATTTCTAAAATATCAAGGTGTAGGCACACCTCAGAAGTTTATTTCTAGTCGTGATGCCTCAAACACTCTTTCACTTCGTTCTCTTCATCATCCTGTTCTCATTACTTGTGAAAAGGGATTGAAAAGCCCAGTTTTAATTTTCTTCAGATATTTCCCTCTTGAAAGGTGTAATCACTGTTATGTGTTGTTTCCAGGCCCAACAGTTCTGGAGGTTTTTAATACCTTGCTGAAGCACCTGCGCATCAGCGTTGACTTTGAGCTGAGTGACAGGCACAGTTCAGCAGAAAGTGTCACTTTAAGCACAAGCTCCAAGGAGAATGATGAGAGGATTGTCCAGAATGCAATTATTCAAACAATTGGTGAGTAATGCAACTGACACAGGCTCACTTAAAATTCCTCCCCTTTTCCTTCTTCCCCAGTGAGATGATACTGGACCAGCTTGAATCATGAAGGAATACTACCAAGTGTGGTTTCTCTGATTGTGTTTGCCTCTCATTCTCAGGCTTGCTTTATGTGCTTGATTTCTGAAAGATTTTTCTTTTAAATGTTAACTGAGCACATAGCCAAGAAGCTTATGAAAATTAAAAATGCTGGTGGACCTAATTTTAATTATATTATTAGGTGGCCTTCGAAATGTAGAAATCTCTACCTTTGGTAAAGAACTACTGTTACTCCTTTTATGAAAATCACTGCAAATAGTCATATGCAGTAATATACATTTAGTAGGCACTACTTTAAAATTGATAGAAATGAATGTTAAATATAGTAGCAACAATGACACCTAACGGCCAGTTGTGCTACCGTGACTTAACTGAAGCACTTTGATGCGCAGCACTGGTAATTATTTTCTTAACAGTGTCTCCCCCTTTCTCAGATTTTCCCTTTATGATAGTCATGTTATATATTGGGATGCATTTATGATAAGTATTCTTTTTCTTAAAGAACAGGGGGGATATAACTTAAATGTTGTTCACTGATCTGTACCTTTGCTTGCCTTGAAGCTTTCTAGAGCAGTAACAAGTATGTGGTAGATTATTTCTCACCATTTAAGTAAAACTCCCAAGTTAAAATGATAGACCCCCACCAAAAAACTAAAAATCCCAGAATCCCCACAAACCAGCCTTTTAAAGTGAAGCTTCTTTCTACTGAAGTCAATGTTATACTATTGCACAGTAATAAAATAGAATATCTGGAGTTGGAAGGGACACATAAGAATCATTGAGTCCAACTCTCTGCTCTTCCCAGGACTGCTTCAACTAAACCATGTGCCTGGGAGCATTGTCCAGATACTGTTTGGTGCTGTGACCACTTCCCTGAGGGGCCTGATCTAGTGGACAACCTTCCTTTCAGTAAAGAACCTTTTCCTAACGTCACATCTGAGCTTCCCCTGATACAATTCCATCCCATTTCCTCATGTTGTGTCGCTGGTCACCAGAGAGAGATCAGCGCCTCCTGTTTCACTGCCCTCCTGGAAGGTGTTTGATGTTCTTAGGTCAAGGCACCCCGCCACCCCAAAGCATGGACTCGAGGAGGGGCTGCAGCAGTGCAGTGTAGATGGGACAGTCACATCTTCAACCAGCTGGTGATACTGTGCTTGCTGTACCACAGGGCACAGTTGGCTCTTTTGGCTGCCAGGACACACCTGATTCACACCAGACTTGCCATTAACCCAACCCCCTGATCTCTTTCCATGGGGAATGTTGGGAATAACAGTGTTATCTCAGTTCCCTGGGTGCACTGCCACAGCAGTGCCCACTGCTGTGGCTGTGCTGCTGAAAGAGCAGGGCCCAGCCTGCAAATGGCGCTGGCATGGCAGCTGTTCCCATTGGAGCTGTGTCTGGGCAGCTGCTTCAGTTGTGGTGGGTGCAGGGCTTGGAGAGGACAGGGCCTTCTGCAAGTGGAAACCGTTTCTCCCTGGTTGAGCTGGCAGAGTTGCAGTGCCCTTCCTGCCAACTGATGCTAATACTCCCTAAGAGATACTTTTAAAGTAGAGGAGGTGTGTGTGCACCTGACAGTTCTCCTAGCCCTGCCCAGGTTCCCTCAGCCATTGTGATTCTTTCTGCTGCTGTGAGGTTCCCCTGGTCCAGAAACCCTCCCTGTACCCCATGCTAGAGTGCTCCCATGGTGCTGGCATGGAAGCTCGTCACCTCATCATTCCCCAAGAACAGCAACAGTAATAAAATACTTGTATGTGTCCCTTCACTTGTAATATTTATTGGAGACTTAAAAGACAAAAATAACAATACTGTGTGCCATGAGAAACACTTCCAATTCTTCACTAGGTGCATGTTAATAGACTCCAGATATTTAATTTTTAAATTATATATTTAGAGAACGATAAAATTAGAAGGCTTTAGTGTATTCAAAGGTGAAAGCGAGTATTATGAAAAAGACTCACTAAAATCATTCAGCAAAAATAACTATGAGATTATGCCCTAAAACAAATAATGCGTTTATTCTTCATCTAGTTTGACCTGTTAATATATTCCTTGTATTTTAAAGGCTTTTCTTATAAAGAGAAGGGCCCTAAATCTCTTATTCTTCTGTGATTCCATTCTGTTTTTATTTAGGATTTTTTGGAAGCAATCTCCCAGATTACCAGAGATCAGAGATTATGATGTTCATTATGAGCAAAGTACCTGTTTTGGGGACAACTTCACAATCATTGGATCCCAGTAACCTTGGGTTTGTATATCCTACTTTTTAAAATTTTGAATTAAAAATCTAGATTTTAGAATCCTGATAAATTAAGAGGTGAAAAACATTAAGAAAAGTGAAATGCAAATTCTCACTCCTTAGGGGTGAGAATACTATGCCAAACCGAGACATTGCAGTGTCAGCAATATGACATCAACCAACAGACGTGTTACTGATAACAATTACCTGATTGGAGGGCATTTTATTTTTCACTCTTTCTCTCTGCATCTATACAATTTTTTCTGAAATTAGGTACTTTATGTTTGTTAATTCCATAAATTTTTATATGTAAGTTTTGAGAATGAGAAGAATTCAACTATAAGTACATTTTTTCAACTAGCTGCATAATTTGTGAACTATTTTTAAGCTTGTTTTTTATTTAATTCTGTACAAGTTGACTTCAGATTAAGAAATTCCAGAGAAATTTGGATTTTCCCTATGTATTTAGAAATAGGAAAAAGCTATAAGTGGGCAGACTTAATAAACCCACAATTTAAAAGCTGCTCTACACTGAATACTTTCCCTATAACAGGAATAATTTTGTTTAAAAGACTGGGGGAGTACTCCTCAATATGGGGGAGTCACTGAAAAGGCTGCAGCTGTTCTTTCCAGATGTGCACAGACACTTTGCACCACATAAGTGATCCCCTAGTAAATTAAGTAGGAAGTCATTGTCATTCTCCAGCTTCTTGATAGCTTTTTATAAAGTATCCCTGCAGCATGGGATTCTATTCCATGGAAGATACAAATCTGTGCCAGGCAGTTGTCACTCATTATGGAGATATTTCAAGAAAAAATGCATATGGAATTCTCTGCTTGGATTAACTGTTGGGAATAGTGGTTGTTTGTTTCTTAACTGTATAGTTTTCTATTTATGAGATCCTGTGTAAACATGTGCCTGAGCAGTGTGTTAGTATGATGTGCATATGTCACTCTGAGCAAAGAAGGCTTTCTGATTGCTGATAAGGTCTTGCATTACTTAGAATTTTGGTTTCAGACATTTGAGTGATACAAACAACCAGGATTGTAGCCTATTAAGGTAGAAGTTTCCACTGTTACGTACATGCCAAATTTGTGAAGAGGGTTGATCTTCCTTTACACTATTTAATGGACAAAATGGCTTGTACCTTTTTTACTTTCCTGAAAGAATCTCTTTGAATGGAGCAATTTATTCCAAGTGTCCTTTTATCTCCTAAGATCTTGCAAGAATAGTGACTGTATACCTTTAACTATTTGGCTACTTTAGTACCTGCAGGAAGGACATGAAAACAGATGAACAGGTCATGTCGTGTTTCATGTATCTTCCTGTGATATAAAAGCTGAGGAGTCTTTCAGTTTTTCTTAAAGATTTTGCCAATAACTTTTTCCAGTCTCAAAGTTTTGGGGTCTGAGAGTGTCTACGTTTCTTAAAAGACTCAATTACATTTTTTAATCCAGAAGAAATTTTCGCTGCTGATGCTTGTGAAAATAATATCAATCCCACAGTGGTTGATTTGAGAGATTTCTGAGTAAAACAAAGATTTATATCTGCTTCACTTATGCAATTTAATTTTTCTTCAACTGCACATGCTCCATTTTTTAAGCCTTCCTGTAAATTTGTTTTTCAAAAACATTTAATTATTGCAACTCAGTTGGAGATGTTTTCCTTTATCTATGATCATCAAGCATCCTTTCCAAGACTGCTGTATTCACTTGTCAAAAATGAGAATAATGTCTAGAGTAGAATAATATTTCAAAGATATGCAAGAAAATCTAATTTGCAAATTTTTTTTCTGATTGTAGAGATTTGGGAACCAGGAGGATTCAAATCATGTTATTGAGATCTTTACTTATGGTAAGCCTTCTGTGATCAGTATACTATGTTGTAAATATACAGTGTTTCCTTTATATATATTTGCATATAAAAGTGCAGTATAACCACAATGGATTATGAAAATAAACATACATTCATATTGCATGGACCTGTAATTCTGTTGTAATATTGTGAAAGCATTTTTCCAACTTACCTTACAAACAGCACAAGAAGTACACCTCCACCTCTTAGAGCACTTTGGTGAATGTCGGTTATAATTGGATATGCAGATCCAAAAGAACATCCCAGTTCTGCCAGCAACACTGGCAACATCAAAGTGAAATCATTTTTATCTCTGAGTCTGGAAAATGGTAATTAGTAGAATGGCAAATATTTTTAAAACCATAGGAATGGATACCTCAGACACTGTTGTTCTTTCCTTCCTAATGTTTCCCAAGTTTCTGGTAAGGTGTGATTGAACTTTTTATCACTAATATATGTTTCAAGTGTAAATCTTGGAAGACTATTTCTGGAAATAGACCCAGATGGTAAAAATCAGAAAGTGAGTAGTAAAGGAGGCTCTTGCCAGTAGAATCCTGGCCTGTTTTGTTGCAGAAGCTGAAAACTGTTTAGTGACTCAAATAGGGGAATGATTTCACAAACTAAAGGAGAAGAATGTCCTTCTGGAAAATTAGTTTCCTTGCTTTGATATGAAACTCATGTATGGTGTTAGGCAGATAGGTTAAACCATTCTTGGCTTATCCAAATCTGAAATCTTAGACTCTGGTTTGCAGAAGAGCTGGGCAGTCAGAGTTGCAATTTAGGGATAGAAAACTTATTAGGAAGGACCTCAGTGGTCATTTTGCACATTGTCTTCCTTAAACATAGACTCAGGTATGTCTAAACTGTTCCTAACAGTATTCATCTCACCAGTGTTAAAATTCCATTAAAACAGGTAAGCATTGTACTAATGATCTTGGGTCCTACATAGCCTGTAAGTGTGCTTTAAGGGAGTCAGAGTGGACACGCGGAAGGGATTTAACATTTCGGAGACTGAATTTTGGTTTGCATGTCTTTTAGAATATGGAAGTAAAATCCCATAATGGCACAAAGGCATGAAAGTCATCGTTCTGATGCTTAGTAAATTAGTCATTGATAAATATTGTGGAAAAAAATTCAGCATTGTACATCATGTATTCTTTAGAAAAGAATAATGTTTCATAACATAATTAATCTGTTGTCATGCGTACACAGGCAGACAAGTGAATGCTGTATAGGCAGTTGAAATCTGGCACTTTAGTAAAAATGTGCATTTAGATTTGCCGCCTTGCTGCTTGTAATATCAGTCATTTTCCATTTTCAGAATGATTGATCAGATGCCTTCCTGTCCCCTGCTCCTGTCAGCCGCGTCCCTGTGAAGCCCTCAGTTAAGCTGTGGGCATTGTGCTTGCTCAGTGTTGTGGTTTAACCCAGAGGCACCAGGGACCACCCAGTCATTCACTCACTCTGCCAGGGGGATGGGGAGAGAACCAGGACAGTACCAGTGAGAAAAGTGGGTTGATATGAAGACAGTTTAGTAAGTAAACAAAGGAAACCGAGAAAAACAAAACCAAGAAATGAGAGAAAGAGGTAATAAAACAAAACAAAACAGAACAAAACCCCCACCTAAAAAAAAAAAAAAACCCAAAACAATTGCTCACCACAAGCCAATTAATATCCAGCCTGTCCCTGAGCAGTGGCAGCCCTCACAAACTTCCTCCTGTTCTGCTGCTGAACGTGTCACATTTTAGTATGGGATATCCCTCAGCAGTAGCCAAATCATCTCTGTGTTACCAGCACTGGTTTGGTCACAAATCTAGAACACAGGAGCACATGTGCTACTATCAAGAAAATTACCTATCGAAACCAAAACCAGTACAACACAGTTGTAAAAGCTGTAAGGGTATGGAATATATTTAAAGAAGACAAATTATTATGTAAGTCTTAGATGAAAATACTATTGCATTTATTATAATTAAATTTGGAATAATTTTGCTCCCCTCATCCTCAACAGGTTATATATACTTTTAATATATTTTGAGATTGTAATATTCTGGTAACCTTCATTTTAAGAGATGGTAAATTTTAAATATTTCTGACTGCTGTAGGTGTTCAGCTAATTAAAATTTGAATTAGTAGTTAGGTAGAAACTTATTTTTCTTTGTGTACCTGCAGAGTTTGCTTTAATTTAAAGTAATTGAATGGGACAAGTCAGAGGTAGTATTAATTTTTAAAATAACACTATGGTACCAGATTTCTACGAAAGTGATATTTGTTTACTTCGTGTTTTGCAATAAAGTAGTATCCATAAATCTTTAAGGTGTACATATAGGCCCTGATTTCTCATATTTTATTTCACATGAGCTTACTCTGCTATGTGTGAGCAACTCATAACCTGAAATGGAAAAATCTCTATTGTCATTATTGACTGGAATTACTATCATCTTCATTTTATGCCCTGCAACTTTTCATAGGCCATATTAAAAAAAAAAAAAAAAAAACATAAATTGTACCTCTGATTTTTTGATTTGGGATGTGTTTGTAAAGAAAGGATCCTAAAAAATCCTTTTAATGTGAAGGACTTAATTTGAAAATGTGTGCTAAAGTCCTTCCAAATTCATACGGAGGTCAGGAATTTTCAAAATTAATACAATGCTTCAATTTGAATCTACTTTGCAGATGCCAAAGCAAAACCACTAAAAAGTGAATGACAGCTGCAATTAATTCTTATGATGTAGTAATGACACATTAATTTTATTCCAACAATGAACAGGTGACTTCAGGATACAAAGCCACAACAATAAGTAATGCACTTCCTCCCCCCTTTCTGGACCCATTGCTGTCTCCTTCACTCATGGAAGACTCTGAGCTGAGGCAGCTGGTCCTGGAAATCCTGCACAACCTCATTGATCGGCACGACAACAGAGCCAAGCTGAGAGGGATAAGGTGGTGCTTTTTATTTATTACCTACTTGAAATTCCAGTTCATTGCCTGAGTGACAAGTACTGTTGATTTTTAAATGGTTTTGCTAATATGAATTATTAATGTACTGTTTTAGTAAATGCACAGTGCTCAGTGTCATTTATTCATGGCATGTGTTTTACAGGTAAGCCTCAGAGCACAGTACCTTAAATAACCATTACAAATATCATCGTTTAGCTATGTAGAGACAGAATTTTATTTTTATTTTATGTAGATAAAAAAATACATGATTGTCATAATCTCTGCTGGTTCTCCTTCTTAAGCTGAAATTTGAATATCCCGGGAAGCATGGATATAATTAAAAAGGGAATTGTGTCAAGATGTGTTTGAATTATTTCTGTATACCAAATTCTGTTCATTTCCAACTTTTTTTTTTGGCTAAAACAGCACATTTCTTTAATTTGTAGAATAATACCAGATGTTTCTGATCTAAAGATAAAACGAGACAAGATTTCAAGGCAAGACGTGAGCTTCATGAAAAAGGTAATAGAACAGAAAAATCACTTTTCTATCTAGAAATAAGTAACTGAACCAGTGGTTTTGCTTTTCTTCTACAGCCATGTTTTTGGAGCAAGTCACAAAGATCAGTTTCAAATTATTGTAATCAGGTTACAGTGATTTCAATATTGAGGTGCTCTAGATACTTCAAAAATTATTCCATGCAATAAAATTTTAATTTATGTCTTCAGTTAAAACCTTTATATGCATAAAATTAGAACAGCATATGTCAAAACCATGAATTCTGAAAAGATCTCCCTGTTGCTAGATCCCTGCACAGCATTTAATTTTTGCTCAGTAGCAGTTTTTCACTTGTGTGGCTTTTATTTTTGCCATATTTTTATATTTTTAGACAATTTTGTATTTAGAAATCTTTTTATAGCTGTGGTACAGGGACTTATGTCTTATGTTTTGGATAAAGATGTTAAAGAATATTAACTTTGCACAAAACAGTTGTCTTTTAAAAGATTGTTTTCACAGAACTTTGTGCCAGGTGACCTCAGTATATTTGGTTCTAAAGAAAAACAGGGTTTTTGTAGATGATGGAGTGAAATTGCTTATAATAGATACCTTGGATTTTATGAGGGAAAAATGCACAAGGCTCTTACTGTGCTCTGTCGTTCCTGACTGTGGTTTATCTGTGTAGGTATCTAAACAAAAACAGAAAATACTGAAGTAGGCCAAAATACTTCATATGTAATTATATGCAAACTAGAGTTGTACAGTATTCAAGTAACATTGCAAGATAAAGGTTCTTGCAAAGTTAGTCTAGTTAATATTTTTCTAGTACATGTATGACTGGAATAATACAAATATAAAAAAATATTCCAACATTGGCAATTATTAGTAATGTGTCTTTTAAAAAGTGAATTAAATTTTAATTCATCAATTTAATATCTCTGCTTTAAAGCAGTTTCGATAAGATGTATTTTGCTAGATGAAAGTTGTAGCTGTCAAACTAAATATTTGAATTGTTAATATTGATCTGAAGAAAAGGGCAGAGGAAGAAAAGAGATTCTTCACAAGTCAAGAAAAGATCATACAGGTTTCTAAAAAATATATTTGAAATATATTTCCCTGGGAAATGGAGTCAGTCAATGATTATCTGTGTGATACTGTTTCAGGTGCATATCATGAGTGTAATGTTACTCACCTGGTGTAGATGTGCATGTTAGCAGCCTGCTCTTCCCAGATGCTCTGCATAATCGGAGAGGGATGAGGCATCTCCAGAAGTTCATTAATATCTGAATGACCTTTTAGGCTTGTTTCATGTTACATGGGGATCTAGGCAATTGTCTATCATACCCAGGTGGAATGGAACCAAACATAGGCACAAAACTCTTCATCTCAGACCACTCACTCAGTTTATATCTATCCTTTCTTTGAAGGGAAATATTTAACTTCTTGCATTTTCCAGTCTTCTAGAAAAATACATATTGAGAAAATCCACATAATCTTTTATTTTCCTATTTGAGTGCAATTCTTTATCAGTGGGATAAAAAAATTCATTACTTTTATTTTCCAAATATACTGGGTCTTTAAACAGCTAACCTATGTTTTGTAGTAGCTTCTGTGCTTTGCTAATAGCTGTTTCCCTCTTTTCTAAGTACAATGTGTATTTGAACAGCTCTTTGATTTTAGAAGTAATGAAATTACCAACAATGTCATTATTATTTCTTAAGTAAATATCTCCTGTTTGAAGAAGAGAGATTGAAGATCACTTTTCTTCCTCCTTCTAGAGCTGAATTAATAAATCTAGAGTTAGTCTTTAGGTCTTGAAAATTAATTGTGTCAGCTGATGCAAACTTGTACCCCCCCACAGATTAAGAATACTGGGATGGTACTGAGCTCTGTGTTCCATACAACACCTACTGCTTATCCTGTGTTTTGTGTGTTTGCATTTTACTTTTGTGTTAATAGCTTCTTTGTAGAGGTTTGGTTATGCACAGTGTTATGAGAAGAAAGTCACTTTTGAAGTGGAGAGTCTTTCAGTAAATGACCTGTGTTCTTCACTAGAGCTGCAACCTCTCTACACACATCAGTAAATGAGCCCTACTTACCTTCTGAAACAACTTCTAGCAGAATTTTTTATTGGTTTGCTGTTTGAGGGGAGCTGCCTAATGAACAAATTTGATGTCTTCACAAGGATAACACTTGGAGCTCATCAGTTACGCAAATGTTCTTGAGAATATTTCAAGATTACTTTTTGGTTTCTCCATTTCATAAGTGGGCAAATATTTTTTTTTCTAATATTTCAACAGGAAATTAATTCCAACATCTGATACTGTGCAATGATCATGCAGTTCTCTGTATCACCTTCTCTATCTGTACATTTGTGCATAAAATAGAACAGTCCAGTGTTTATAAAAAAGCTGTTGTTAGAAACTTGAGATCTACTTGATTAATCATGTACTTGTTTATGTATGTGTACACATGTATTTTATGCTTTCTGTTTTTTTAATTGTCTCTCTCAATTAATCTAACACCAAAGTTAGCCCCGTTTGGAGTAGAGAGCAGGGCTACAAGACCTTCAAATATTCTTTCTAACCTAAATTATTCTATTATTTAATACCCATTTTACCTTTTATGTCTTTTATAGCATGGTCAGCAGTTGTACAGACACATCTACTTAGGCTGCAAAGAAGAAGACAATGTCCAAAAAAACTTTGAACTCCTGTTTACATCTCTAGCTCTTACTACAATTGAACTGGCCAATGAAGAAGTGGTTATTGACCTCATTCGATTAGCTATTGCCTTGCAGGTATGAGTCTATGTTGGGTTCATTGACTGAAATTTACATGTGTGATTGGAGATATGAAGAACTTGGGGGTTTTGTATATTGATCTTCAAACTGGAAATCTCGTAATTAAGTCTGAACTTGATTGATCACTTAGGAAGTGCCCTTTGTATATACCACTTACTAATGGGGAAACTTCATCTAATCAGTTTTGTAACAAACTTCCATAGTATATTCTGTTCAGGAAAAACAGTACATGTGGAAATTTGTTGAAGCATTTCTTAGAATCACTGATACTCATTAGCAGAATGACAAGGTATTCTCTCAACTTACGTTCTTGTGTTCTGTCTGAAATGTATGGACTGTCTGCACCCAGGATAACTTTTGTATAATAGATTGGTTGGGAAAAGTTACTAAACCAGGCTATTTAATCTTACCTTATAGCAAAATTCTGTCAGTGTCTTAGACTTTATTCCTTATCATTTCCTTAATAAGTTCAAATATTAACTCATAGTTGCATACAGTCCTGAGGGAAACTGGATAACTTACTAAGTTTATCTGTGCTGAAATCAAAAATAAAGTAGTGCTAACATGTGCCCTGGAAATTTTGTGAAATCTGGCCCTGTATTTCCAGTTCACTCTGTCATTAACCTTATTCCCAAATGTGCAGCTGCATTATAAAACATCTGAAATGCAGTGTATATCCTTAATTTTAAAATTTGAACCAAATCCTTACTTGATGGAAATGACATTAAGAGTTTTACTAGAGCAAAAATAATGCAATCTGAATAAACATAGAAGTGCTAATATGCATTATATAATTCCCTCTATTGTGCTGTATCTGTGATTCATGCTGGCAATCTTTATTATCAAACTGCTGTTTCTAATATTCCTGAGAAAATGTTATGATCAACAGGTGTTCAGGACAAGAGACTACCAGTCATTGATCTGTACTTCCTGTCTGAGAAACAGAATTTTGACTTGAGTAAATTTACTTCTTTTCATAATGGTTGAATTATTTAAGCTCTCTAACTTCAGATCAATATATTCCTACTTCAGGAATGAGCTAAAAGACTAGAATTTTAAGATAAGAGATATCAAAGTTTAAGTAATAGCAGATAAACATCATATGTCAGGTAGTGTTACCAATGATAATTTTGACTTTCATATATTCAGGATAGCCTGCTAACTTTGGAAAACATGATGCTACCCCTTTTTTTTTCCAGGACATTGCCATCATCAATGAGGATAATCTGCCAATGTTTAATCGTTGTGGTGTCATGGCATTGGTTGCAGCATATCTGAACTTCCTGAGTCAGATGATTGCAGTTCCTGCCTTTTGTCAGCATGTCAGCAAGGTAACCCATTTAGAGCAATACACAGTCTACTGTAAAATCAGTAAATAACTTGTGTCAGGCACTTACTTGTGGTGTTGATCTTCTATATTTATCTGCACTGATGTTGTTCTTGGTCTTCAGTCTCTCATGGTATTACTTGCTGACTCTTAAAATTATAAACAAAATAATCTTCTCTCAAGGTATAGCATTTTTATTTTGCTTATGATACCATCTATAAAGGGCCAAATCTCCATCTGGTGTAAGACTTTATGGCCCCACTGTCTTTGGTAAAACAGTATGGACATGCACAAGACCATGACAACCAGATTTTTAGTTTAAAGGGTGAGAGCCACAATCTCTTCCCTGGTTAAAAGAAATCCCAAATGTCTCATTTGTGTTGAGGTGGATGTTAGTGAAGGTTAGGTACTGAAGAAAACAGCTATGCAACTACTCCATTTGTACTATTTGACTTGGGTTTTTTTTTTTCAGGTCATTGAAACCAGAAGTGTGGAAGCAGCTTATTTTCTACCAGAAACAATTTTCAAAGAAAAATGCGAGTAAGTAGATACAAAATGGGAGTTAGTGGACAATGAAGTCCCTATTTTGCTATTAAAAATCTTTTATCATTGAAAAATGTTCCATATGCAAAAAAAAAATCAGATGTTTTACGGTGTTCTGGACAGGCAGAAGAAACCCAAGCATTAAAAGCGTGTACACTTACAGGAAAAAAAAAGTGAGTTTTAGACTTTTTTATTGTAGTCAGAGGCATTTGTGCACAATAGGATGCTCAGTGTGCTAACACAGCAAAATAAATTTTCACTGAATCACAGAGTGGGTGAGGCTGGAAGAGATTTTGAAGTCATCTGGTTCAAGCCCCCTGCTTGAGCAGGGTCATGTAGAGCAGACTGTACCACAGGACCACATCCAGAGGCTTTGGAATATCTCCAGGGATGGAGACTCCACAACCTCTCTGGGTAACCTGTGCCAGTGCTTGGTCACCTTCCCCTTCACACAAAAAAGTGTTTCCTGATGTTCAGACAGAACCTTCTGTGTGTCAGTTTGTGCCCATTGCCTCTGGTTGTGTCACAGAGCAGCACTGAGAGGTGCCTAATTCTGAGACCTTTCCATCCTGCCTCCCTTAAGGGAGCTGTACACTGATTAGATCCGCCTTCTCCTCTATGCTGAACTGGCCCAGCTCTCTCTTCATTGGAGAGATGCTCCAGCCCTATCATCCACCTTGGTGACCCTGTGGTGGGCTCCATACATGTCCTGGCTAGCCCAGATCCTGACTCAGCACTCCAGCTGTGGCCTTACCAGAGCTGGCTAAAGGGCAAAAATCTCCTCCCTTGACCTCCTGATGTGCTCCTCCTGGTGCAGCCCAGGATCCCGAGTCTTTTTTGCCACAAGGGCACACTGCTGGCAAATGACAAATATTACAATTAATTAATTACTATTAGTATTGCTGTTGCTGTGCAAGTTTGTTTTTTTTTTTTTTTTATTTAGCAGAGATCATATTCTCTCAAGATATAGCAGAATAGGTGAAGAACATATTTCAGATATACAAGAAGTGTTAAAGTAATCTAAAATACTGCAGAAGTTTTCAGTGGACTGATTTTAGGTGTGTATTCATTCCTAAAAAACTGACCAAGCTTTATTTCCATCAAATCGTTACCGTTGACCATGCTTGGTTGCTCAGAGACATTAGAGAAATATTTTACTTAACCAGCAAATATCTATTGGTAGACAATAACTTCAAATACATGTTTTTACAGTCTTCCAACATCCTTAGAGAAGGATGAAAAAGATTTATTTTTCCTGACGAACAAGATTGCAGAATCATTAGGAGGCAGTGGATACAACGTGGAAAGATTGTCAGTTCCGTATGTGCCCCAGGTTACAGGTAAGTGGTGATTTATACCAACACCGCTTAGTACCAGTTATTAAAAATGTTTTCCTGATGTGTTGTGTGCCAATGAAATGTAATGTGACTTCCTGACAGCAAAACCTAATCAGATCATTTTGTCTTCTCAAGGTGTTTTTTTTTTTCTTATTAGCTACTGTATTATTGTTAAGAAGTTTCAACTATTTGTTCTTTCAAGATTTTTTTCCTTAAAGAATGGAAGTGAGGCAGAAAGTCCTAGAACCCACTTTGACTCTTTTTAATGAAGTCTTTGCTTCAAAAGAATACCTGTGCTAACTTAATCCAGAAAATGAGGAAGGAATATACAAATCAGCTTACTTTATCCTTTTCATGTAAACATTAGATGAAAGATCCTCTGTCCTTTTGCCATATGGTCTTGTGCTGATTTATTTGCCTTAGTTAAATTCTCAATGAGCAGATGTTAATTTAAGCAAGAATGAGATGTTTTCCTCCATCACATACCTATGCAAGCTTTAGTGTCAGGTAACAGTGGAAATAAAGTGTTGCCTGAGGAAGGCTTGTGAGAGCTCGTGCTGCACAGGCTGAGTGAATAATGCGAGAAGGACTTTCTAGTACGTGATATTTGTATGCTTTTGACTTTTAATATATTTTCAACAGCCAATTGAACAACTTACTGAAAAAATTGATTGAAGAATTTGTTCTTAACCATGTATGTTTTGTGGCTGGAAACAACTGGTTGCTCTTGTAATAGACTAGGGGATACTCCAGCTCAAAGCATGGCCCTTTTAAAGTACCTAGCAGTAAAATGATTTCTGTATTCTGTAGCTCACACATAGAAAGAACCAAAGTACATACAGGCAGTGAATGCCAGATGTGTTGCTCCTGCAATCTGATTCAGAGACATTGCTGCCAGCTCTTGAATATCTCTTTTAGTTAGTTACTATGGGAGGAATTGCGTTCTCCAGACAGCAGCTGTTGTTTTGTCCCAAATGCAAGCAGGCACATTAGTGATATGTTCCAGCACAGCCAGTGTCTGTTTTCTGTTGCTGGTTTTCTTCTTCTAAAAAGGATAATGTTCCTGTACTTATTTCTTCTGGCATCTAAAAAACCAGTTAATGTTATATTTTAGTGTTGGCAGAAGAGGTGGGCAGCAAGTGAGGAAATGTTACAGCCTTGAGTGAATGAGAATGTAGTGAGGAAGATAGCCTGATTTGAAATTTATGTTAAGCCTCTTCTAGAAACTCAGCTGTATTTGTACCCAAATGACCTCACTAAGGTTTTCTTGTATACTTTGCTAAAAATGCATTCCCACACAGGAAGAGACGTAAGTTCTGACATCAACATTAATTGAGTTAAGCTGAAAGTGTGTGATAACTGCCTCTGCAGGTGATGAGAAATTGCCATATTTAATCCTAAGTCTTAGCATATGTGAATCAGATAGCTTTGAGGATTTTGTAATTTTTTATACAGAGCAGCAAGCAAAACTTGTTCATTGACTGTTGCCATAGCTAGTTAAGTTCACTAATCTCTGATCCTGTGTAATATTGACCTTCCCAAGCTTTTCAGTTAACTAAATCAGGACCAAGTGAATATTTTTGAATTCCTAAGCTTATCTTTTTTTTACTGCAATGAAATGTTGCATTTCTGCTATTAATATTATAATCTTAGAATGTAGGGTTTCAAAAGAGATAATTAATCTTAATAAAAAGAGATCTATTTTTTGTATATTCCTGTGAAACTTAGGGTTAAACCCAAAACACCAGTAAATATTTCATCCTAATTATTTCTGCTATTTCCAAATATCAGTGATACGATGCTTAACAATGACTTATAGATATAATTTTGTTGTCTTTGTTTCATGTCTTGATACTTTTTAACAGCTAGAAAGATACTCATATTTGCAAATTTTTATGCCTGTTTCTCTTTCTTACTTGAGGGAGGGAGAAAACTAATAATTTAAAAGACTTTCAATCTTGTTTTGTCTATACATATATATATATGTATATGTGTATATATATATATATTTAATTCAACTCTATTTCCATCAGGCAAAAAACCTCATAAATGCAAACACAAGTTGAAAGGTAAAAATGAGCTGTAGGTCAGCCTGCTCTCCTGCCTGTGGTGTCTCCCTATAGGATGTGCAGTCAAAAAATGCTTTTAGAAGGCCTAAAGACCTTTAGGCCAGAAATTGTGTTGTATTTAGTGGACTTAGTGTTTCCTTATGCTTTTTTTGTTTTGTTTCTCTCCTTGACATGCCTGTAGCAATGTTAGCTGCTGTGGGGTTTGCTGTTGTGTTTACTCATGATTTGGTACTCTACCAAATGGTAGTTTCCTGTTCCGTTTTCCTGAGCAGGTAGTAGAGCCATAGGTATCATTTTTGTGATGGCATTAATTTCCTCTTTGAGTAACATTACAAAAACCTGTAGAAAATTGGAAGAAGCTCTCAGTTGTTCAAAGGTGATTCATCTTAGTCACTGGCCATTCAGGATAATGACTGCACAAGTAATAGAGCCCTTCACCCAGGAAAAAAGGTACCTTAAAGGTCATCTTGTTCCAAGCCCCCTGACAGTGGCAGGGACTCATCCCAGATTGTTCAAAGCCTCATCCAACCTGTCTTTGAACTCTGCCAGGGATGGGGCAGCCACAGCTTCTTTGGTCAACCTGTGCCAGTGCCTCACCACCCTCATGGGAAAGAATTTCTCCCTAATATCTAATCTAAATCTACCCTCTTCTAGTTTAAAGCCATTGTCCCTGTCAAAAGTGATGGATCCCGCCTGGGTCAGTGAGGTGACTCACAGAGCTGCTCCCATTGCCCCTGGGCAAGGCTTCTGGGACAGCCTTGGCAGGGGCTGGGGCAATGGGTGTTGGGGCTCCATCACTGTCCTCAAGCTCCTGGGCTCCTTCATGTGTGTGGATGAACACTGTATCCTATAAGAGCAAAAAATGGTAATTTTCACAATTTTTTTACCCACTTAATATATTGAAATTAGAGATAAATGGGCATATATCATATGCAAGTTTAGTGAGGCATCCATTACAAAAATTAATTCTATCCAAAGTAGTCCCTAAAATGCATCTTTTTGTTTGTGTGTCAATTATAGAGAGAGCAGCAAGATGGCAGCAAAGATGTGGTTTTGTTGAGTGTTTTCTCCTGGGAGCTGAGATGTTTTCCTCAGATTTGGAATCTATTGGGTCATGTACCAGTGAGCCATCAGGGATTAAAAATTCAGTAAATCCTTCAGAATGCCATTTCATATGCTCAGGGCCTCTGAGAACCTGGCAAATATTAGTAGAATTCAGGTGGTTTTTGCTAATTTTGTTCTTTCACTGCCTCTCAGTCTTAAAATGATGTATCATTTATGCGACTCCTGAAAGTCACTTCTTGGTTTTTAAAAGCTGAGCATGTTCAGCTCTGCTGGAATGAATTCTGTTTGTTCATGCTCAATATTTGCACTGCAAAAGCACTTTGCTTGGTTATAAATGGTTTAAACAAAGGTTGCAGAAGAACCAGCATAAATTACTTTGTCATGGGGGAATTTCAGAGTCCTCCTTTTTTTAGTGTCAAGTGCCTGTAGCTGCTTTTAGCTGTGTAGTTCAAGTCATCAAATAATAATAGCAATCATTTGATCAATCAAATGGCTTGGTCCTGGTTAAAATCTAAAATGTGGCATTGCAATTCATGGTTTTGTAAATGAGATAACACAAAAAAGGCCACTCAAGTGTCTGTTTGTCAGAGGATCTGTGTGACAAGTCTTAAAATGTATTTTTACTGTTCATTAAAATCTTTTGTTAATATATTAAATGTCAAAAATGAGAAAATACTAGTGGTGCATTGTCTTAGGACTGCAGTCGCAGAAGGAGATTCCATCAACTGATGGATCATTTGATCATAATCTCCTTATGCATTAATTAAATTGTGCTGCTTCTTTTAGTATCAGCACAGTTGGTCTTATTCTGACAACTTTTTAGGCTAGCTGGACCTGCTAAAATGTTGATAGGAAGTGAGAAATGGAGAGAATTTTTTTCACCCAGTAGATTTTTAGACTTGCTGAATATGGTACTTGTAGCAACAAGAATAAGGAAGAATTGTTGTTCATTTCCATTCAGAAATCTTTGTTCTGTCAATGAATCATCTTCCAAGAAGCCCTTTTCTGTTTCAGAATACCTTAAAGTTAAGACCTTAATATTTCAATTTCACAATAAAAAAAAATCAGGCTTTTGTAAAGGATTTTAAAACTGTGTCTCATCATGTGCTATGTTATTTATTATGCATTTGAATAAGATCTCAGTTTTTAAAATTCTGCACTTTCAAGGGAATGTTGAAAAGATCTGTAATGAGAGGAGGGAGCAACTATAAAATGGTTATTTTTCTTTATATTTAGTGATTTAGAGCAGTAACTCTAAATGTATCATTTTTACAATTAGATGATAAAATAGATGATCTTGGGTTAAACAGACATGGAAATATATCTGCATCCAATGGGTAGAAACTTGACTGATTATGTTTCAACAGTGTTATGCAAAAAGTGAGGTAATTTCTTCTTGTGCTAGATGAGGACAGACTCTCCAGGAGGAAAAGTATTGTGGACACAGTGTCTCTTCAGGTGGATATTCTGTCTGGCACCAACACAGAGGATAAGGTATGAAAATCACTGATTATTTTAAAGCAGCAACTTGAGTGGAGGCGGG